>VZRW01001998.1:125488-242175 GCA_013398125.1 Aegotheles bennettii | reverse complement strand
GAGGGCCTTTCACTCAGCACGATAATATAAATGAGAAAAGCTCCACTGAAATTCTCACATTGTTTCTGTGTATGTTATCTAGGGAGGAAAAGACATTTGAAGAAGGATGTGATAAATGTTCTTCACACAAACACAGCAAGACAAATTCAGGACCCAGGAGGGTGGCTGTAAATGTAGAGTAATACAAGTTTAGATTTATGCCATCAAAGCTGTAAAGATAATTGGACCTTAGATAAATAAAATTAAAATAATAAATTAAAATATTTTTTTAAAATATTATTATTAAAGGCAGTTAGACAGCATCATTTATTGTAAGGTAAAACAACCTTCATGCACTAGTGCAGGAGACTGAATCTTGGATCACTGCTAATTTGCAGTGATCGCTTCAGGATCTGACCTACTGATTTTTTGTGGGATAAAAACAGAGCACCTGTGGAGAAAAGGTAAGCCTGCTGAGATATTGCATGAAGATTATAGGATTTTCTTATCCCCTGAAGATAATTCCTATCATGCAGCAGAGAGAAACCTCTTAGTTAATCTTTACAAGACTTCCCTCTTCTATCCTACTAAAGGGTGCATTATTTATCAAAATAACTTTTCTTCTTGTCTTTTCTTTAGGGACTCTTTAGACACAGATATCTTGATTGGAAAACCAATACAGGCAGGAAATGTTTAATTGTGTGACTTGAGTGTGCCTTCTAGCCTTAAGCATGGGATATGAAACATCCTTGAACCAAAGGCTAAGGAAAATTTACCCACAGCTTATGTACTGTGATTCAGTCCATAGGCTCTAGGTAGTCTAAAGTAACACCCCAAGTTGCAGACGGTATGGACATTGAGTCCTTCATGCAGCCTGTCCAGATCTGCTCCTACAATGCAGCACTAATTAGTATTGCAGACATGCCATTCTGCATTTTGACTGTATGCTCTTCTGGGAGGAGGTTCCCGTGTTTTACCGATAACATAAGAACTGTCCTGGTGTCAGAGCACTACCGCTGTATATTGATCATCTTAAATTCCAACCCCCTCTCATCTTGCAAAAATTTACCACATTTTTTGAAGTTGTTTTATTATTTTTTTATTATTTTTCAGTTAGACATTCCTTTGTCCTGCTTTCTCGGAAATATTTTTTTTTGAAGAACGGGTTATGACGCTGCAGGTACCAAGACCTCTTTGTGTGTTGTAAAGCAACAAAACCAGATCTCTTCACTACTTCACAGTTCACCTTGAAGAATCACAGTGTCCAGGTCAGCCTCAGGTGTGTTCCTGCTGGTGCCAGGTGTCAATAGAAAGCTCTCTAATGACTCATTTGCTAATTAAAGGCTTTCCTTCCCTGAAACACAGATCACTGCGTCTCAGCTATTCAGTGCATGAAGTTGAATGTTCTGGCAGATACCTACCAAATCTTTCACACCTAGAGAGTGGAGATTGTCTTTGTCAAAGGTTGTTTTTAAATCTCTGAGGTCTACTTTTATATTTTTTTAAATCACCATTTTTCTGAATACAGAAATACTGTGAACCTGTGAGTTGAGTGTCACTGAATTTTACACCGCTAAATCAATTTCAATGAATACTTCAGGGAAAAAATAAAAAATAAGGAGCTGCATCCCAGGAGTGTGGTTCTCCAGTGCCAAGGGAGAATCTGGTGGGAAACTCGGCTGGAGGACAGGAAGGAAAACAGGCTTTTTTTGTTTCTGTGAATAAGTTAAATTGTGAATTAGTTAAATTAATATATGCTGCCTTGTGAGCTACTCAACCATTAAATGTGAGATACAACAACAGTATTTTTACTAAATCTTAAGTCCAAGATAGTAAGTTTATAAAGAATCCACAGCAGCTTAAAAATTGGACACATGGTTTCTCTTCCAAGACTCCCAGAATCATAAATGATGTTTTTGGTCTTAAATTCAGCCATAGACACAGTTGCAGTGTTTGAACCATTGTGGTTTAATGAGCAGCCACTTCTCAGCAGAGGAGTCTAAGCTATCATGGGGCAGGAAGGCAGCTCTCACTTGGGCCAGCCATAGCAAACCCATAGTCACATCAAGCCATGTGAAACACAGGCTGGTCCCTGAGAGAAGGGTCCTCTTTAAAGCCCCTCTCTGATGGCACTCCTCATCTCTTTCCTCAATTTCAGCTCCTCCTCTGAATTCCTATTGTCCGTTTCTTTGACAGAATACTTTACACACAGGTCACTTCATCTGATTCTGCACCTCCACAAACACACTTGTGCCAACAGAAGAAATAGAGGGAAGAGAACCTGAATTTGATGAGTGGCTGGGGGTAAAGGAGGGCGGTGTGAGACTGTGCCCCCAGAGAGCTGCAGCAAACTGCTCAATTACAGCTGTCATTCACAGAATCACAGAATCCTAGGGGTTGGAAGGGACCTCGAAGGATCATCCAGTCCAACCCCCCTGCCAGAGCAGGGTCACCTAGAGTACATCACACAGGAATGCATCCAGGCGGGGTTTGAATGTCTCCAGTGAAGGAGACTCCACAACCTCTCTGGGCAGCATGTTCCAGTGCTCTGTCACTCTCACAGTGAAAAAGTTTCTCCTGATATTTACATGGAACCTCCTATGCTCCAGTTTGCATCCATTGCCCCTTGTCCTATCATTGGACGTCACTGCAAAAAGCTTGGCTCCATCATCCTGACACCCACCCTTTACATATTTGTAAACATGGATGAGGTCACCCCTCAGTCTTCTTTTCTCCAAACTAAAGAGACCCAGTTCCCTCAGCCTTTCCTCATAAGGGAGATGTTCCACTCCCTTAATCATCTTTGTGGCTCTGCGCTGGACTCTCTCAAGCAGTTCCCTGTCCTTCTTGAACTGTGGGGCCCAGAACTGGACACAATACTCCAGATGTGGCCTCACTAGGGCAGAATAGAGGGGGAGGAGAACCTCTCTCGACCTACTAACCATCCCCTTTCTAATGCACCCCAGGATGCCATTGGCCTTCTTGGCCACAAGGGCACATTGCTGGCTCATGGTCATCCTCCTGTCCACCAGGACCCCCAGGTCCCTTTCTCCTACACTGCTCTCCAGCAGGTCAGTCCCCAGTATAGCAATACTTCAAGCTGATCCTGTTGGTGAAAATTGTATCCTGAAACTAGTGATGCAGAGTGTTTGCCTCTGATAAGGAGTCCACTTGACACGGGTAAATGGTGCTGCACTACCATGTCCACCCAAGGCTACTCATGGATGTTTTCTATGGGGATATTCAGCTGTTGAGCCAGCATTTATTCTGTCTTTGAGGTAGCTTATGCATCATTACTGACACATGCACCTGAACCTGGGAACTCCTGCCAGAGATGACTAAGTGGGGTTATGGTCAGATTTATATTCCTACAGATAACAAGAATATCCAGAGCTATAAATATTGCTAACGGACATATTCTGGTGGTTCAACCTCATTCTTCAAAGTTTAAGCCAAAATCTAAATAGTACAGATATAAAACAGACATACAGGAGTAGGAGAGGGGAGAAAATGAGAAATATTATCCCTTACCTCCCAGCTATGATAATCTTAAACCTTTCTCTAAGACAGCCATCCCCATCCCCTTGGTGATTTTGAACCAGATGCTAGATGGACCTTTGCTCTGCTCCAGGATGGCAGCTCTTGTCTTCTTGCTTTCTGTTGAGCATATGGATTTCTGCTGGAATGCAGATCACATAATGAGTGCCATACTAACTGAGAAGGGATTCATCATGATCATTCCTGAACCCGACAGGGTCTTCAAAAAGTTTCCGAAAGAAAACAGGAAGCTGCCAAAAAGAAGTGGACATCTCTGGTCCAACAGTTGGCTTTTTTGTTTAAAACCAAGAAAAGCACCATTCAGGACTCTAATTGATTAAAACTGAGTGCAATTGCCAGAGCACCAATAATTGCTGGAAGAGGGCAACGGTCACCCTAACGCGTTGTCACTTCAGAGGAAGCTGAACACTAACAACCAATCAAGCAGCATTAGTTAAAAGTAACCTTTTAATGACCCCTGATTTCTCCTTCAGGAAATATTTGCTAGACAATTTGTATTACATTTTCAATGCTAGCCCATAAGTCTTTGAATACCTTATTTATTTTCTATTTTAAAATATGCAGAACTCTTCACTGTTCCATTCTGGCTGTGCACTCTAAATACCTTCTGACATGATTTCCAGATGAACCCCAGGAATTCTGCAGCTCATCTAAATTTGTCCTACCCTTGCTCTTGTTCTCAACAAAACTACTTCTGCTAACTCTTCTGCAGCTGCTATTTAGTATTGCTTGCTTTGTTTTGCTTGATTACTTACCCCCGATTAACTTAGACTCCCACTTGACTTGGTTTTGCTTTTTCATTCACTCACTTATGTGTAACACACACTTATTCCTTTCCCACAATGTTGTGTTCAGCATTTCAAGAATGCTACTAGATAGTCCCATAAACTTTATGTTTTTCTTACAGCCTGAAGGTTGGATTAACATGTAAACCCTGCAATCACCACTCCTATTTATAGAGCAAAAAAAAAAGATATTGCACTTCAGGCTTTTTCAGTAAAAATATGAAATACAGCACTGCTTCCGAAAACCTGGTGCAAATAAAAAGCACTCAAAAGTATTTTTTTTAAGTTTACTGGTTTTAAAAGGATTTAATGATCTGTGAAAGTATATCTACTCTTTAGGTAATTTAGATTTTTCTTTCTAAAAGAATTACTTTCTCTACTGTGTGAGAACCTCTGAAAGTTTGATACTAGCTTTATTTTATTTTGCTTTAGTAACACATTTCTAATATTCAATTATTCTCTTCAGTGATGCATGCACATTAAAATACCTTTTTGTAGACCACAAATCTATATTGCAAAGAAGAATAAAACCAAGAAGACATATGCCTGGAATGTCCAGCATTTCCATGTTCTTGTATTTTCAGACTTCAGATTTTGCCTTGGCCTTGGCCTTTTTTTATCTCTTACAGTGTCTTCTAAAACCAGATTGTAAGCATTTAAAACCAGGGACTGCCTTTTTTATGTTGCCAAATCACCAGATACCTCTAGAAGGCTGTATAAATATTGAATAATAATAATTAATAAACCATTTCTTTACAAGTGAAAAATGGATTTCTGAGAAGTAATCTCATCCTGTCAAGACAGAATAAAATCCCATCAATGAAGAGGTCTGTAATTCAGGAGAAATGTCTAGAAACCCAGAGAAACCTTGTGAGGAAGGAAAGAATTTTGAGTGCAGTGAACCAGAATGTTCCCCAAACTACGGGGACTTCCAGCATACATGGGAGAATACTTCATCACTGCCCTTCCCAACACAAAGACCAGCTCTCAAAGCAGAGGTGGCTCAGGAGCAAGAACAGAACAAAGAGGCTTCCTCTGTGAATAGGGAGGAAGAGGAGTGTGTTCCTGTTCATGATTTAGTAAATAAGTTCAAGGCACCTGGCACCAGAGGAAGAAACTGGATGAAACATCTCTCAGAGCTTTGAGAGAGAAGACAACCAGTATTCACTCCTCGTAAGACCAAATCAAATCACATCCAAGGAAGTGATGTGATTCAATGAAGAAAGGTGGACAAAAGCATCTGGATTTGGGGGGGTGTATACTTGTCCTGGAGTAGACAGACTCATGCAGATCATCAGCTTGCCCCAGACATCCTGCATGGAAGAAAACAGAGGCACGGCTGTGTCCCAACCTGAACCAGGTAAGCTATTTCAACACAGCCAGACTGAAATAAGAGGCAAATGTCCCTGGGAAATACGAAGGACAGAAGCACCTGAAAGGGGTTTTTGGCTGGGTCTGCATATCAGGCATCTCCCCACTTACAACAAGGAGAGGGAATATAAGTTTTGAACCCGGAAATAGACTTCTGGTGTGGGCACTGCTGCCACCAATGCATGTTATTGGGAGTGCTTGTTTTGTCTGCTGCCTGTGCTTTGCCTCAGTTTCTCTGTGTGCTGAGAAAAAAGGCAGTGGGTGTGTTGGTCTTTTGCTGGAAGGATTTTTCTTAAAGTGCAAAAAGACTTTTTTAGTCCTCTTAAATCTTTGTTTCCTTGTTCCAAGCTGACTAGAAAACCTCTACAGTTTCTCTCCTTTGTGATCTTAAAATAGTGTTGGAGACTTTTCCCTGTCGCTCTCACAGCAATATCAAAGTGGTGCATTCCCACCTTCAGGACTCTGTGTTTTAGATCCTTTTGGTAGTTGAGGTAGATGATACATTTGGGTTTCATTTGTAGGGTTCAAAAGCTTTTAGACAAAACATCTGTTTTGTTAGAGTAGCACACACCACCCTTAGTGTTAGGGAAGGAAAGAAGCAGTGGACTATGGCAACCTCTCTATATAAGGGGGAAGCAGTCATTCCTCTGGGGTTGGAACCCAGAGGATCTGGGCTTTGTTCATTCTCTCCCAGCCTGCAAACAGCAATTTGAGAAACATAAACACCTACAAGATAAAAACAAAACCTAACCCTAGAGAAACAAGCAGCACTGATCTAACTCTGAATTAGACTCATGCAACTCACACTGGGCCCTACCAGCAGCTACTGTAGTCCATGCTACTATGGAGGAAGGGACTTACTGTGTTAAGAACAGCCTTTGCAGGAGATGGCCTAAAAGTCAAGCATGAAATCAGACACAAGGAAGGATATGGGATAGCAAGACAACGTTATTTTACTGTGAGAAGAGCAGGAATCTTTATATGAGGGGGTGTACCGGAGAACGTCAGGTATGTACATAAAATAAAAGGTTGCTGCAACAAACCCAGAATATTTTGCTAATCTTTGCTGAGAAATCAGCATGAAAAATTCATCATTGCAAAGTCAGCTGGCCCTGTCATGTCTGTTGCCCAATCTACTTGACCCAACCCATGATAAAAGGAAAGGCAAAAGAGATACTGGTTTCTGGTGGACTTTCCCTTGAGAACCTGTTGCCAGAGGGTGAAGGTCTGGCTCAGCAGAGGGTTTGCAAAGCTCTGCAGCTGCGTGTCTGTGGGGTGCACACAGGGAGCACAGACGTCTACAATTCTCCCTTCCGAAAGTTTCCCTCTGCCTTTCTTTTCTCCCACATCCTTTGTTTTGTAGGTCCAATCTGTTGAGCTTTAACCCCATTTAATCAAAGCTCTTGGAGTGATCTGGCTCATCATAAACCTGGTCATTCTAGTTTTGGCTGCTGCATCTGCTACTAGCATCATATTGGTGTCACTGAATCTAGATATTGATTAGCTGTGTAAGCCCTAATTTTCTTCTCCATCTTTCAGGGTGTTTAAAGCAAAACTTCATCCGCAAGAACAAATCTGACAAGCCAGGAACAAAAAAAACCCAAAGTGGGACCAGGGGATGATTCTTAAGTGCTGAAGATGAGACTTGAACAATGAACTTTCTCCACATGCTCTTCAGACTAGAGTTCTTGTGATTATATGACACCGCACTGCAACCTCTCTTCTGCTCTGTGACTCATCTGTCAGATCCTGATTTGCCTGGGGACAAGTAGGAGAGATGCTGTAGCACTGGGTTGCAGCTGGGCAACATTTCCCTGTTTGTAGGGCCCAGTCCTCAAAGCCATGTTCCTCTGCTGCACCTAGTGCCAGGCTCCTTACCTAGGCATATGCCAGATATGCAGTCTACTTCAGGACTTTCACATGCTAGGACTGGATAAATTTGAGAAGTCAGAGGGCATAATGAGCATTAGGGACAGTAGGTAGATCCTTACATAAACATAATCTGACAGAGAGGAGAATGATGTCTTCTGCTTTCAGAGCAAGCAGCTGGAATCAAGCCCAGAAATTTTCTGCAGCTATCATAACTCAGCCACACTGCACAGAAGCCTTAAGACATAAAAATTATACAGTATTAAAATGAAAGAAGTGCAGCAGTTTGGATTAAGATTGCACTGGGAATCACAATTTCACATTTCTTAGTTATGTGTGTGCTTCAGCTCACAGCCACAACGTATTAACAGTGCCTTTTCTCAGACAAGGTTGTTAGAAAGTGTGTCAGGAAAGTGGTAATGTGCATGAGCCCTCTCTCCAGGACTGAGATCTGCTGTCTGTCCTTGGAAAAGTAGGTGCTACTCACTGACTTTATGGGGAACTTTTCCTTTGGATCCATAGACAGCAGCCAGCTCTCAGGCTTTTCAGCTGGTCACTCTGACAGTGGTTTGCATTTTCAGATGTGATGCAGAGTCCCTGTATCTTAAGTCCTTAGGCTGCCATTTGCTCTTTATGAGTGGATGTTATACATCCATGGTGAGAGAACAGATCCTAATACAAAGCAGGCAAAACTCTCCACTCCTCCATGCTTTTCTGTAACCGGTTGCACTCCTGCAAGGTGGGTATGGAAGGTTGTCAGATCCTAGTGGTTGTCTTTCACACCCTTATTATAAAGTTTATTACAGCAGTTACAAAGCAATGAAGCTATCAGACGTATATATCGGCTCTGGGCTGTATGTGTATTTCAGGAACCAGTTCAACAATAGCTTGTGCTTACACATTTGATTAAGAGTTCAAACGTATACGTTGAAAGAAAAGGAAATGCAAAATAGGCATGAGCACTTGCTGTTACAAGTCACTGTGATTCTGTTCACCGCAGCAGTGCCAGGGAAATTTACTCAGAGACTATCGGTAGCTAGTAGAGTAGTATGGAATGGTTGTATTGATGTTGTCTCTCCAACACTATTTTAGAGACAAAAGACGAAAGGGCAGAGAGTCTTTAAGAAGATGCTTTATCAGCATGGTATCAGACTATTGCAATCTATAACTGGGGTACCAGAATATTCTTGGTAAGCATATTTCTGTCTTTTTAGGGTGGTCAAAGATCATTTGCTCCTTGCAGTAACTTACTGAAAGGAATCTAGAAGCACAGAATACTAAATTATAAGTATAGTACAAAGTTATGTATTATTTACAAGCACAGTGTGAGCTGTCAGGTCAGTTAAATCAATTATTCACCATTTGTTCAATTTAGCTTTGTATAAATCTTCATTTTCTCACTCAGCAAATTCCAAATTTACTACAAAGCCTTATGCCGTGTCTGTAATGAGAACAGACTGAAAAGTATAAAAAGGCAGACAGCTTACTAAATTTATAAGCAATTGCTTGAAAAAAATGATCAATGTCTACACTTTGCTTTATTTTATCTAGAGTGTGCATAAATCACGTATGATATAAATATAAATTTATATTTTGAGATAGAAGGATTCAATTCCTTCCATTTCTTGACTGTTACGTACAGTAAGAGATTAAGACATTCCTGTAAGAACTGAGTGATGGAGTAGAGGAGAGATTCACTGACTTATAAGGCTGGAAAGGACCATTACAGGCTGTGACTTCTTGGATCCCATACACCATAAAACTTCACACAGGAATGACTGCAACAAGCCCACGTCTTCAGATTAAACTAGACCATATATTGAAGAACTTCTTTTTCTCCCTAATTTGATCATAACTTGCTGCTTCACATCAGTGGAAAAATGTATATAGACCAAGGTATAAAAGAAAAATTTGCTTACTTGTGTAACCAGAGAGTCATCAGTCCAGCTAGATGCAAAGTCTGATGTGTTGCATGATATACAACTGGAATGCATTGCTAGAAAAAGTTATTTGCATTAGAGGTTTACATGTTGTATTGTTCAAAGAGCATGGAAACTGTGAGATTATCGGTCTTACTTACACACCTCAACCTTGCCCAAGAAAAAACCCTCAGCTAGAAGTTAATTCAATTTCTCTTTTTTCCATGTCTGTCTTTTCCTGACTAGACCCTGGCTGTGGCAATGGACTGGAAAAAGGGGTAAAAAATAGTGCTTGTAAACAAGTAATTTGTTGGTTTATTGATTAAAGGTTATCATTCGTTAGCTGAGCAATGGGAGCTGGCCATATATACTTTTAGTGTGGCTCACTTGTGAAGCAAAGAGAGTTGGCTGAAACCACAGAAAAGCTCAGGTCTAAGGCTAATCTGCCTTTTTTCAGTGGTCATTACCTCATTGATTTCTGTAGTGGCCATTGTTTTATTCACTGAAACATGTATAATGAGGCCTCTGGTGTACCGAATGAGATTTTTTTCACTTTTCTCTCTGTACTCCTCTCTTGAACACAAAATTCAGTTATAAGAAAGTATTAAATCACAGCTACCTTTTTCCTGTCTATATCCCAAATGAGTTGAACAGAATTCTTCTGAGGAGTAAGGTCCAGATTCTGCATTTGTTTACCATGTTGTAGGATGTAACTCTACCCTCAGCTTCTTCAGACAAGAAGTTTCCAGTTGTGTGCACACTGAACTGGGCTTATGTAGCTGATTTGCCTGTATGAAGCATGGCTGTCTTTGTGAACTGTCCTTGTCACCAAGTGGTTTGAAAATGAGTTCTGTTACTTTGAGTAGAAAATGGAAGCAAATCTAGTATTGAGCAGAAGAACTACAACATGTGGAAGATATTCCCAGAACACTGGGGAGAAACATCTGAAATCTGTAGGGTTTGGATTCTTGCATTTCATTCATAGTGCATTCTATTAATTCCAAGAGTTTAGAAAGAATGAAACAAGCAAACTATGCAATCTCTTTGGTCATCTGGGTTTAAAGATGGATTGAAGAGGACATGAGACTTGCCAAAAAGGTGTTATATGAGTTTAGCTGAAGGATAGATATCTATTTTCAAAGTCCTTCAATTTCTGACTATCATAATTTCTATTGTTTCCCAAGGCCTCTTATCACCCAGAATGATGGGGTTTGGAGCAGGGGTGGTTTTGTTCAGTTCAGTCTGTCTAGATATTGCCAAAGGTGAGAGGTAGGCTGTTTGCATTTGAGAAACCAGAATATAGGAGGAGCTTTCTGTGCTCCACAGCAAAAGAATAGCTGGAGGTGAGATGTGAAGTCGTTGCTCCTCCAGGTGTTTCTGTGAATTGTCAGTCTGTCCTTGTGGTTGGCTGGACCAAAAAGCATCGAATGGGACGAGCCATTCACTGCTACACAACAGACTACTCTCAGTGTCACATCTTTATCACCTTACTCTGTGGCAGATTGAAACCTGAGTAAGCATTATAAGTTACAGAAACCTGGAAAATACAAATCAATACAGCCCCAAAACTTTCCTAGCACGGAAGGGTTTGGAGTGGTCTTTTGGAAAAGGTATTAGGAATTCAAAATTCATGAGACCCTCTACATTTTTAAATGAGCCTGGTATAGAGAGAGGTGTTCAACCTAAAGAATGGCTGGTGTTCTGTATCCAACTATGTTACTGACTTCCCATTCCTGAGTAACCACTTACCTAGTTTTTTTGTGCCTTTCATTTCCTCATCAACAAGGACAAAGTATCTTTAAAAGGTAAGGAAATAATATTTGCAAAGTATTCTGAAATACCATTTAGAAATTTAACATTTCTCTGTTTTTAAACCTAGGGTATTTGGAAAAAACCCAAAACATTAGACATCCCAACAAAATATCAACACCACCCTCAGCAAAATAGGTTCACGAGATAATGAATTCTTTAAAAGCCCATCAGTTTAGTTAGTTATTGAAGACACTTGCTCCAGAGAGACCTCCTGCAAGATTTTTAGCCCATGAAAATTAGTATATCAAAATATGTTGCAAGTCAGACATTTTTTCTTTGTTTATCCATGCAAGAATGTAATTGAAGAAAAAACTAAATTAAACATTTATGATAGAAACTATTTGAAATATGTGATAGGAACTAACACTAATATGCCAACCTTCTGGTCTAGTAACTTGCAGACAACCTTTATCCCTGACTATTCTGCCTATGTTTCTTGGCTATTTACAAAGTATTGTTATTGAGAAAACACCCCTTGTTACTTAGGCTGGAATTGATTTCTTCACTGCCACTTCTAAAAATGATTTTTTTTAAAAAAATTGCAAAATCTGCCCAGCCAAATGTTGAAGTATGTACCCAGTGTTGTGTAGCTAAAGAAGAAACTGGCTTGTAGACTCAATGTTGATTATAGGACTACTAGTCTCTCAAAATCCTCTTAAAAACTGAGAGTATCATAGAATCAAAGAACAGTTTGGGTTGGAAGGGACTTTTAAAGGTCACCTAGTCCAACCCCCCTGAAGTGAGCAGGGACATCTTCAACTAGACGAGGTTAGTCAGAGCCCTGTCTAATCTGACCTTGAACGTTTCCAGTGATGGAGCATCTACCACCTCTCTGGGCAACCTGGTCCAGTGTCTTACCACCCTCATTGTAACAAATTTCTTCCTTATATCTAGTCTGAATCTACTCTTTTTTAGTTGAAAATTACTACCTGTTTTACTATCACAACAGGCCTTGCTAAAAACTCCCTCTCCAGCTTTCCAGTAGGCCCCTTCAGGTACTGGAAGGCTGCTCTAAGTTCTCCCCAGAACCTTCTCTTCTCTAGGCTGAACAACTCCAAAGCTCTCAGCCTGTCTTTGTAGAAGAGGTGCTTCATCCCTCTGATCACTTTTGTGGCCTTTCTCTGGACTTGCTCGAACAGGTCCATGTCTTTCTTGTGCTGAGGACTCCAGAGCTGGACACAATGCTTCAGGTGAAGTCTCCCCAGAGCAGAGGGGAAGAATCACCTCCCTCTACTTGTTGGTCATACTTCTTTTGATGCAGCCCAGGATACGGTTGACCTTCTGAGCTGCAAGTGCACATTGCCAGCTCATGTCCAGCTTTTCATCAACCAGTACCCCCAAGTCTTTCTCCACAAGGCTGTTCTCAATCCCTTCATCCCCCAACCTATACTGATACCAGGAATTGCCCCAACCCTGGTGCAGGACCTTGCACTTGGCCTTGTTGAACCTCAGGAGGTTCACACGACCCACTTCTTGAGCTTGTCCAGGTCCCTCTGGGTGGCATCCCATCCCTCAGGTTGGTCAATTGCACCATTCATCTTAATATCATCTGCAAACTTGCAGAGGGTGCCCTCAATCCCACTGTCTGTGTCACTGATGAAGATATTAAACTGTACTTACCTTAGTACTGATCCCCGAGGGACATCACGTGTCACCATTCTCCATCTAGACATAGAGCTACTGCCCACCACCCTCTGGATGTGACCATCCAACCAATTTCTTATCCACCATATAGTTCACCCATGAAATCCATATCTCTCCAATTTAGAGAGAAGGATGTTGTGTGGCACCACATCAAAGGCCTTACAGAAGTCCAGATAAATGACATCTATAGCTCTTCCCTTGTCCACTGATGTAGTCACTCCACCATAGAAGTTGTTGATCGGGCAAGACTTGTCTTTGTGAAGCCATGCTGACTGTCTTGAATCACCTCCCTGTCCTCCATGTGCCTTAGCATAGCTTCTAGATCTGTTCCATGATCATCCCAGGCACAGAAGTGAGGCTGAGATGTTGGTGGTTCTCAGGGTCCTCCTTTCTACCGTTTTTAGAAGTGGGTGCAATGTTTCTCTTTTTCTAGTCACCAGGGACTTAACCTGACTGCCATGACTTTTCAAATATCGTGGAGGGTGGCTTGGCAACTACATCAGCCAACTCTCTTAAGATTCTGGGATGCATCTCATCAGGCCCCATAGACTTATGTATGTTCAGGTTCATCAGGTGGTCACAAACCTGATCTTCTCTTACAGTGGTAGGGACTTTGCTCCCCGAGTCCCCACCTTGTGGTCCATCCATGCACCTGGTAGAGTATGTGGCTTGTGAAATCTACAGCCATCTTTCAGCTCTTTTTCTGGGACAATATTTGTAAAATACATGCAATCTGGCACTTGCTATTGTGCTTCTTGGTGAGAGTCCTAAGGATGGCTTTTAAAACAGCTGTCTTGGATGCTGCTGGGTCAGTGGGAGAAACGATTTCCAGCGCAATGCTTCCCAAAATTAGCAATGTGGTCTTAGCTACTGTTTCAGCCGGGGTTTCTGTAGTTCAAATATCTGAAGCAATCCAGAAAACATGACCCACATCATGACCCAACACAAATATTGTCAACCTACACAGTTCTTCAAATCCCACTTTGCTAACAGGCAGCTTGGACTTGTTGTAGGTCCCAAGGAGGGAGCAGAAGCAAAAGAACAGTTTTGTCAGTGCTCCCATTTGAAAGGCAGGTTATGGTTCTCTGCAGCTTTGATGAAGATGAAAAAATGGTCTTGGCTACTTGGTATCTGACCATTAGGAAGTACTGGAATCAAGAGAGGCTTTCCAAGCACAGTGTTGACAGTCAGACACTTCAGACCTTCAGTCCTCTTCCCATCTTTTAAAAAAAAGGGGTATCTCTGTAAGGGATGATTCTATAAAAACAAAACAACAAAAAAACCCCGAGAGCTATAGAACAATTAAAAGGAAGAACAGCACTGAACCCTGAATTGTGAAGAAAAACAAGCAAACAAAATTACTTTTACTGTGGGTGGTCACTGCTGAACACCTACAGCACAATGTAGGGAATGGAGTGCTGTCCAATACATCATGTCCTGTCCTGTCCTGAGCCATAAAAAGCTTTGAATTATCCTGGTTAGCTTTCTTGCTCCGAGTTCTCTATGGTTTCTATTAAGGCAAACTCATGTTGTAGAGGATGAGATATTTTTCCATGAGCCATCTCTCTTCTCTAACAGATCCTCTCAGGGCATCTGTAAATCATCCTGCAAAGGCTGACTATATAAGCTCTGATATCAGAGTATATTCACAGAAATGTTTAGCAACACAAAATCATCTGAAGTTGCTGTACAAGAATAATAAGTTGGTGATAAAACCACTCAGGATAAAAATAACTTCTTTTTTTTTTTGTTTATAATGTCAAATTAAAGTATGAGCTGACTTTCACAACACATTAAAAATCCCAGAGAAACAATACATGATACATGAAGAGCTTCCTACCAGATCCATGCAGCTAATGAAATTCTACGCAACTTCTTCCAGGAAAATAGCTTGCGTACTCTGAAGCTATATCCAGGATTTTTACAAACTGTTCTGCATGATTCATTCAGCGCTCGGTAGATTAGATGTTATTGAATTCACATGAGTTCACATTAAATAAATAAAGTGAAACACAACAGCTGGGCCTACTCATCACTTGAGCACATGACATCCATTGCCAAACCCAAGAGAGAGTCAGTAGTGTTGTAATTTCCAAACTGGGTCAGTGGTGAAGTAGAAAGTGGGGACTGTTAGAACACCAACTCCTTGGATTATCTGTGATCAGAACAGAGTAGTATATGGCAAGTAGCAATGGCCCAGGCCCGTGCACAAGCGGACACTATATGGAGGACCAGCATTCATCCTGTAACATGGAAAAGGATAAGTTGGAGCAGTCTGATCCCACACATTATAGTGAATAAGTGGCCTATGTTGCAAGTGCCACACATGCAGAAATCCAACAGAGATCAGGAGCACAGGTTTCTCTGCCTTAAACTTCCAGTGATTTCATCCCAAATAGCTGTTCACAGCTCTGTGCTTGCTCTGTGCTTTGCCAGGACGAGGCACAGGAGCAGAAACAGAAACAGAGGGAAAAAGAGGAAGACTACAGAATGAGTCTGTGTCAAGGAAGAGCAAGGGCTTGAGATCAATGTGTGCCAGGCATGAGCAGGACCAACTTCACACTACAGGAATGAGGGAGATACAGCTCTGGGCAATTCAAGGCCATTTTATTCATGTTAACTCAGGCTCCACGACAAAGGTCTCAAGCCTATGTACAGGGCAGGCTAGAAATGCTAATGACAGCTGGAGAGGAGAGAGAGGCCTTTGGCACAAGTCTGCTGCAAGGCTCAAACTCAGAGTTTCCATTCCACAGTAAGACACCTTCAACACTCAGCACCCCACCCCTGGCGTGTGCATACTCATTCTTTGTTTAGATAAGCAAATCAGTATGTACTTTAATGTATTATACCTGGGGTAATTTAACTCAGTACACTGTGCTGAGTCTCCAAGAGGATGTAGTTATTTTTGATGCCAGTAATTTGTTTTTTGTTTCTTTTCCAAATAGGACAAAAAGAAAACTAGGGCTGGATTTTTGCCTGCTTTTCATTCTAAATCACCATTTATCCCCTTGATCAGCTGACATCAGTGGAAACATCAGAAAACTAAAAGAACTGAAGAGGATGCAAGAATAACTACTCAGCTTTTGCTCTCATCCTTGTTGGTATATTCTGCAATGCTCAAATATTTGCCCTCAGGAATGGCAGATAGCCCTGCCACACAACTGCTGAAGGATGCACATGCCTGGATCCTACCTCAGGATCCAACTCACACATTACAGTTCACTCCCTCTGCTCAGCTGTTATCCACCTGGAAGCATCTAAAACTCTATACGTGCCTCAGTTTTGACCTAGGAACTCACCTAAAATCTGCCTTTGTAAGTGGAAATGCACTTTTCTTTCAAGATATAAGCAGTGAGGAGTCATAATCAACATTTAAATGCTTCAGAAATTAGTTTATTATCACTTAAGTGAGTAAAGAACCTCACTCAGAAATCTGAACTGTGACCAGAATGAAGTAGCAGCCACACATTCTTGTAAGACTTGGTCCTATGGGATGCTGAGCTTTGGTGTTGATGAGTGTGACAGGAAGATTAAAGAAGCTGGATGACAACGTCAATATAAGCAGTCCCTCTAATATGCTTAGGTTGAAACAGTACAGGATAATAGTTCAACTCATAGCTGATAGTTGACATTAGCAGTCATACAGAAACACCCTCCTAGATTCTTTCTTTTAATGCTTCTTAAATTCCCTGCTGTTACAGTACACGCTTGAGGCAACTCTCAGCTCTGATTTCCAGTTACTCACCCCCTAAAAACCCAGTACCAAAGGTGGGAGAGTTTAACATGTTCTTTAAGGCAAAATTTTAGAAATTTTGATGGCAAGGAAATTTGGGGATGCAGATGTCAAATGTTACCTGTTATACTTTTCTTGGACAGCTATTTTTAATGCAACCAACTCAGTTGGCATGAGTGGGGCAAAGCCACATAATAGAAAGGGTCCATTTAACGCCGAGCCTGTCACTTTGTAAGGCCACGCCAGGTCAGGAAAGAGGGAGAGGGAGCCTCCACAAATAGCAAAGGTCTCACAGCTTAAAAATCGTGACAAATTTTTCATTTGAAACAACTGCAAGGAAGGTGCTGAGAAGACCGAAACTTTGAGCTGCCTTGCTGGGCTGGAAACATGTTGGAGCTTGCAGTCCTGGAGTCTAATTTGCTCTCTCTGTTTGTCTGTTCACTCTTCCATGATTTTATAGCTGTTTTATATAATGAGCACACAGGCACCTTACACCGCCGGGTGCGTGCAGTAGTAAGATTTTAGCTTCCACTCCAAACTGCAGCTGGTACTTTAAAAAAAGCTGCAACATTTTCCTTTCAGTTTTCATTATCCCTCAAGGCTACTTCTGGCATTTCGGTGGCAGAGCACCCAGATGAGGCATTTTTGGGTGCTCTTGCATTTTTACAGGAGAAGAGTGTTTGAACCACACCCTGGAAGATTCTCACTAGAGCCAAGCACTGTCCTCAGATATGTCGTATTTAGGCAGCATTCAGCTCCCCTTTAAGACCTGCCAAGGCTCATGTGCCAAGTGTGAGATTTACACAGCCAAATCCTCCTCCCCCAGATACTACTGCTCTTGGCATCTTTGTCTGTGCCTCCTGCATTTGCAGCACAGCTTCTCTCTTCCAATGCCTCCCTCCTGCTTTAGGACCTGGTTGGTCCATTTTGTGGACTCTCTGGACTGCTCCGTCTCAATGATGTGGCCCTGCTCCTCCAGTGCATGTGTTGCAGTGATTTATTTTTTTTCCCCACTCTAAGTAGTCACCCCATCATCAGTGAGCCTTTGCCTGTGATTCGACAACAGATAGCACTGCCTTGTGCGTCAAAGGCGAGGTCTGCATTTGGTTGTTGGAGATGATGACTGGCATGATGACTAAATGATGGGTTTTCCATGCATGCTGTTACTAACCCCTTTTCATTCAAGTCAGTATTTGGCCAATTTGGTCAACTGCAGCTCTCCTAGCATGAGAAACAAGCCTTGCAGATGAAGATAAGGTGTGAAGGGCCTCAGATCTCCCTTGAGTGAGCCTCATATCCCAAATCACTGTGTAGATTTAAGGCCAAGGGGATGGCTCTGGCCATTAGATCTGACCTGAATGATGCAAGACATAGAAATTCATGCTGTCATTTCCTCATTCAGCACTGTCACGAGTCACCTGTCTGTGCAAGAAGTAAAAAGGGAACCACATAGATCAAAATATTTGACCATGGAGAGGAATCCACATAGCAGAGAACATGGTGATCCACTCCTCCCATCCCTCCAGCATCTGACCTCTGAGACTGCAGTTAATTAAGTTTAATGCCCTCAGATCTAAGCAGCTGCTGTAAGACATATCCCCTCAGCCCTCACAGTTCAGGGGGGAATTCAGGATGGTTCCTGTATGATTCTGCTTTTGGCAGCCACTTCTGATAGACTGGAGGGTGGCAGCAGATGAAGAAGCAAGAGGCAGGCTGTACTACTGCCCAGGGACAAAGGAGTGCAGTCCTTCATGTTTTTATAAGCAGAAATCGTAGTTACAGGATAATGTGGATTGGCTTTCAGGCTGCATTAAAGCCCTTTTCTGCATCTTTGGCAACACAAAGTCACCTAACTGAAGGGACAGAAACAGCTCATAAGAAGCTGGCTCTGGCAAGGGCACAGGCTAGGCAGAGTGTGCTGAACCTCTTCTCAATGCCTGTCTACAGTGGAGGGTCAGGACAAATACATCCAAGTCCTTCTGGTTGCTGCTAGCTCCCTACAGCAAAACAGGTTTCCTGTGTGGTCAGGGATGAGAGATTGAGTTGTGGTCACTGGTGTGCAAAAAGTGCCAGTGACAGCTAGGAGAAGGGGACAAGGTGTAACAAATGTGTCCGGGTGCAGGTCCTGCCTAGCACAGTGCTCCTGCTGCTGGGTGCAGAGTGACCCAAGGCAGAGCTCATGTTGGGCAGTTTTGCTCCTAGCCCCACTTTGGCTGGGAAAGCCCAGAGGCGGTCTGGGGGGTGGAGGAAGATGCAGCTGCAGCCCAGAGTGCTCTGGCTAATCTCTTCTCAAAGCTGCTCTAAGATCTAGACAGCCCCAGGCTGCCTAAGAGCAAGGGGAAGAGGAAAGGTTATAGAAAGGCCTGTGTGTTCTCTTCCTTCTTTCTTGCCCCAAGTGCAAGAAGCAGACTCGAGTCTGCTGGATTTCTACAAGCAGGGCACATTTATTTACTAGAACCCCTGACTCTGTGTAGTTCAGGAGAAAAACCATCCTTCCTCATGTTTGTCTGCCACGGAAAAGGGGCCTGTGTGTCAGGATCCCCCCATCTTATGCAAGATCAGGGGCTGTGAGCGACAGGGAAGCAGCCACAGGAGACCCAAGCCAGAGCTTTGCCGATGCAGGGTCCAAAAATCTGCTACATGCGCTGGTTCTTTTGTTTCATGACATTTAACGTGAATATTTAAATAAATAAATAAATAAATAAATAAATAAATAAATATAGCTATTATCTTTTCATTCTGCTTTTAAGGAGGACTTTGGCAAAGGAAAATACTAACTTTTGCCTTTTTACATTCACTCCCCATCCTTCCCACCTCCCTGGCTGCCGGTAGGAAGGAGGAGGGGGCGGGCGGCGGTCCCCGGGCGGGGACATGCTGCCATCCAGCGGCGGCAGCGCCGGCCCCGGCGACGGGGGGGCGCGGGGAGGTCCCTCCGCCTCCCAAAGCCCCCGGCACCCCCCAGCCGCTCGCCTCCCGGGACGGAGAATGCTCCTGCGGAGAGACAGAGGAGCAGATCCGCCAGCTCAGGCTGCGGGAGCGTCCCCCCGCCGCAGCATCCCGAGCGGGCGGCTGTGCGGTGCGGTGCGGTGCGGCGCCCCCCGGCTTATCGGACCCCCTTGTGCCCCTGCTTTTCAGCTCTTGTCACTGAGCCGAGCACCTTCGTGCCCAGTTCACCCTCCCGCCCAGCTTCCCTATAGCAGAGGAGTTCACAGGCAAGGGGAGCATGCCTTTCCTGCTCGCATCTCGTGGGGTTGTTTAATCTGGAGAAAAGGAGGCTGGGGGGTGACCTTATCAGTCCCTAAAACTACCTGAAAGGAGGTTGTAGTGAGATTGGGTGTGGGTCTCTTCTTCCAAGTAACAAGCAATAGAACAAGAGAAAATAGCCTCAAGTTGTTGCAGTGAAGGTTTAGGTTGGATAATAGGAAAAATTTCTTTACCGAGAGGGTGGTCTAGCACTGGCACAGGCTGCCCTGGGAAGTGGTGGGGTCACCATCCCTGGAGGTATTTAAAAGCCATGTAGATGTGGTGCTTAGGGACATGGTTTAGTGGTGGAGTTGACAATGTTGGGTTAATGGTTGGACTTGATGATCTTCAAGATCTTCTCCAACCAAAACAATTTTATGGTTCTATGATTCTTTTCTGTTTGTTTTTTTTTTTTTCATATCTTCCCCCTCTGTTTTCCAAGGACAGACAAAAACTTGATTTATCAAGATTTTTAAAAATTCTTAAAGATTTTTAATTAATGCCACTTGTCGTATCCAGCTTCATCTCTCCTTTTCAGAGATACTGATGCCCCCAAATCAGCGAGAGTTAGGAGCTGTGGAGGTTACACCCAAGCCAAGATGCTGCATTTAAATTAAATACTTGGAAATCGCATCCTTGAACATTCATCCCCCAGACTTCCCCACCTTTATGTCTCTCATACAGAATAGAGGTCACTACCTGACACCATGGTATCACACACATCTCAGCACTGCAGCTGGTAATACCAGCTCAGGTACTTCTGTCCCCTCCTGCCCTCGACAACTCAATACAGCCATTTCTGCTTCCCTGTCTGTAGTTTGACCCTTACGTGTGTCAATCTACCTGTTTTATTGTCAAATCCTGAATCTGGGTCACCAGGTAACTGCACTGGAAGTGATGCCAGCTTGACTGAAGAGACAATAGGATGTATCAGGTCAGAAACCAAACCATATCCTAAGACACATGGTGTCAGGGATACGTGTGCTACATTGGCTTACATGGGAGCTTGCAGTGAGGTATAGGGTGGTGTCCTACAACAGGACTCTTAAGTACAAGGTGCTTCAAGGTGGCAGATGTCCAGTAACAACTCAGTACCTTGAGCTATCTCAAACTTCATGATTCCACTTGTTCTCCAACAGAGCATAGCATAGGAGGAGATGCTATATTGCCCTGCTGGGAAGATGTGAGGTGTTGCCTTACCCGCAAGTGTGAAGCAACAGTCAAATGAATCATGCATGTCCACCACAAGAGGCCTGACAGTCCTGCATGACATGGTGGATGTCAGCTTTACCTGTAACTGTACATACACATGAAAATATTAATTTTTGATGGGCCAAGATTTCAAATGAAGTAAGTAAGTGCAAGTGACTGTGGTCAGGGATTTTCTGTGACTAATGAATAAAGCAAAGGGTTTTTTTTCCCCATCTGTGAACTCTGAACAGTTTTCAGAGCAAGACTGAACCTGGAGATAGTGACAAACCATAACTGCAAACTCCAGATGATATGCTGGCAGATCCCATCCTGCAAATCTGTTTGTGTGTAGATCAGGGAGGAAAACAGAGAATGCCTCACTGGACCAGTCAACCTACCCAGCCAACATGAAGGGAAGGAATCCCCCACTGAGGGAGTAAGAGGGAAGATGGGACAGGGACATCTGGGGCCATTACTTGTGCTGTGGAGTCCACTGGTGTTTCATGGAGTGGAATTTTCCAGAGGCAAGCTGTGGTCTTTCCAAATTCCAGACGGGTGTCATGTAGCCCACTTGGAATGAGTGGTTCTCAGTGCAGGGAATTGTACCTTATTTTTCAAACCCTTCATTGGGAAGGACTCAGTTGTCCAAACACTGGGTTTCTCTGCATTAAAGGACTCATTGAGTTGCAGTCTGAGACTCTCATTTTGTTCTGCATTTTTCTTTGCTTGTCAGTGCCTGGTGATGAAGGGCTTTGAGATTTAGGACTGAGGACTCACAGGCACTTTAAATTGCAGTACAAATTCATATGGAGAGTTTTCATCTAGGTACATTTGTTTTTTTATGAGAACCCTCAAAACTACTGCCCTGCTCCACAACGTCTCTGGGGGGTTTAAATGCTACCCATAGTCCTTTAGGACTCCCAGATAAGTGGGGAAGGTTGAGGCCACAGAAAGACCATGATCACAGTGGCTAAATTAGACTCACTCTCCTACACCAATTACCCTGCATGCACTGTCCTCCCACTCTGGGCAGAGCAGAACCTTCAGCGAGAAAGTGGGGAACTCCTCAAAGCAAGCAGAGATCTGGTAGTATTGTTTCTCTTCACAGGCAGTCTTGATGGGAATGAAGGAAGCAAGGACTTAAATATCTCCTCACCATATAAGCCCATCTGATCCCTGGGGATGACCACAGAGAAATGTATGGAAACCTCTAATGCTGATGAATTCGAAAGGAAGAGTGAGGGCTGTAGGATTTCAGCAGTTTACAGATGGGTGATGACTGTGTTTTAATTTCTGCTAATTTTCAAATGCTGATCCCAGTTCTATTAGTTTTGTCTCTGAGGAGTAAGTGTCACGTTTGGGAACAGGAGAACAGGACACCCAACACCACCTCAAAAGGACAAAGGGAGGGGGCTGTTCCACTACTAATTTTTTCTGCTCCAAGCAGTTTTAACTGGGGTGCTGATGGGCCTGGTGATCAAAAGAGAAGTTAATTCTCTGGGTTTATGTCAAAAATCACCTCCCTCTGTTGTATCCCTCCCTCTGCCTCTCCCCACCTCTCCTTTGCATCGGAATCCAATTGCAAGCCCTTTCCACCCCACTTAATCCCCCCTACTCTTCTCATGGTAAAATCAACCCTCCATACTAGGCTTCAGCTGTTTTTTGGAGCTTGTCTGTTCACATCACTGAGCAAGGGATGAAGTAATGAAAATTACAAGCTGTGGAAATTTGATCTCTCTATTCTGTAATTACTACTCTCTGAAATCTGAGAATATATATTTACTTTAATATTCTTGCAGAGGAGGGGAAGTAACCCCAAGGCATAAAGCAAAGAGACAGAGAGCTAAGAAGGAATAGCATGAACCCATTTGTATTTGATTAAATGCTATATACAGTAGTGAGTGGATCTTGCCTTTAAGGCTGACACCAAATCACAGCATTCAACTCATCTTGGTATTTAGAAGTAGTTAACACTTCCTCTTTGCAATGTACATTTATATATAGTAATTTGAAGGTGAGGAGTCCTCATCTTCTGCTTTCCCAACACATAATTATCAGTGTTTGTCATTTTGTGATGACATATTGGCATTTTGCTTAATACCATAGATCCTGAAGTCTTGTGAACACAGTAAGAATTGCAGTTGTCATTCATGAAATACAGTGAAATTAAATTTGTTTTTCTTGAAGCTATATAAAAAAATGGAAAATATGAACAAAATAAACTGTAAAGGGTCAACATCTTAAATACTTTAAAAGTTATGCTAGACTTTGCTTTAAACTTGCCTAGAACTTCTACAAATGTCATGATTTTGGGAAAGCAAGTTGGTACATGTTATGTGAATACTACTATCACTGTTACGGTAATTTCTGAAAAGGTCCAAACACGGCTGATTTGGTAGGTCCTGTATAAAGCAAAGTCAGCCTCTGCCCTGAAAAGTTCAGACTCTATTTTCTATAAGTTTACTGTTCAGATAAAATCATGGAATAAACATGAATGTCAAGTTCATTGATGACCAGGACTAAAGAAACTCTGGCTTTTACTAGTGTAAATCTCCAATGTTTTTCTTTTCTGGCCCTCCAAAACCTGTAAAGGAAAAGGTCCAACAATTGCCTTTCCAAAACTGTGCAGTTTTGCTTTCTCATAACATTCTTCTATATATGTGTCCATTATGTCTATTGTCTTCCTGCTCTATTGTCCCTTGGATTTCTTTAATGAAGAAAAAATAATTTTAAAAATTGCATAAACAAAAAAGTACTACAAACAACTGTCTTGTGTGAACTTTTCAGAGCTCTCTGAATGACAAAACCTTTTTTTTTCTGATGCGATCTCATCCAAGAGTCATTGCCTTCATCCATTTCATATATTTACAATAAATATAATTCTTGCTGAAATATCAGCTGGGCAGCAACAAAAGTCTGGCAGCTAAGTTGGCTTCAGGAAGGCAGTCAAATCAACCTCCCAAAGTTTTCTCTGTTTTTTTTTCCCCTCCGGGAAAAGTATGCCATGAAGTTGTGTATCTTGCAGGATTTCAGAACCATACTATTTGAGCCCTATTTTTCCTGGTAACCTGGTATCACAAAGGCATGAAAATCAAAATAAGGAACATTCCAGAGCATGAATATGTCTGCTGAGTACAAGTTTCTGATTCTCAGCCAATAATGGTCAATGTAGTTTAGGAACAAGTCCATTGTTCAAGCTATTCTTTAATCCTCTTACCCTTCAGCTCAGCGTAATATGAGGGGTAGGGGCCTGAACAGATGCTCTCTGTCCTGTGTCACCCCTTCATTATTTTTGTAATGTCTTCATGTCACCTCATGAAGAAATTTTTATGAAGAAACCGTTCTTCATATCACAGAATCACACAGAATCACAGAATGTCAGGGGTTGGAAGGGACCTCAAAAGATCATCCAGTCCAACCCCCTTGTCAGAGCAGGACAACCTAGAGCAGGTCACACAGGAATGCATCCAGCGGGATTTTGAATGTCTCCAGAGAAGGAGACTCCACAACCTCCCTGGGCAGCCTATTCCAGTGCTCTGTCACTCTGACAGTGAAAAAGTTCTTCCTTATGTTCACACGGAACCTCCTGTGTTCCAGCTTGCACCCGTTCCCCCTTGTCCTATCACTGGACATCGCTGAGAAGAGTCTGGCTCCATCCTCCTAACACTCACCCCTTACATATTTGTAAACATTATAAAATGTTTATGAGTCTCCTCTTCTCCAAGCTAAAGAGACCCATCTCCCTCAGCCTCTCCTCATAAGGGAGATGTTCCACTCCCTTAATCATCTTTGTGGCTCTGCGCTGGACTCTTTCAAGCAATTCCCTGTCCTTATTGAATGGAGGGGCCCAGAACTGGACACAATACTCTAGATGAGGCCTCACTAAGGCAGAATAGAGGGGGAGGAGAACCTCTCTCGACCTACTGACCACACCCCTTCTAATATACCCCAGGATGCCATTGGCCTTCTTGGCCACAAGGGCATATTGCTGGCTCATGGCCAATAAGTTTTTCTCATTTTCCCCCACAGATTATTAATTATATGAAAGAAGAATCTGTTACCTATTTTGCATCATCCTTTCTCTTACTGTTCTCGGGACATTGGTGGAACTAGCCAAGTAATTAACACATGCAGTTGATTTAATTTCATGTTTGTTTGCTGCCTGAAACAAATTTATCCCTGTCAGCAGTGGGCCATCCCTAGAGGATATAGCTTTTGCTACAGCTTTTGCTTTTATAACCTTCTGCTGCTATTGAGAAGAAAGAAATTCTAAGTTATTAATTAATAAGTTTTATAGACCAAACGTTCAGGCAGTCTAAGCAATCTTTGAAGCATTCTGCCTAACTTAGGTCTGGCCCCTCAAATTGCTGCAGGGAATTTGGCCAATTTAACTACTAAACTCAAATCCTAAAAAGAAATAAACTTTAAAAAATTTCACTATCTAGACAACAAAACTGTAAGAAATTCAGGATTTTCCAATATTCCTGCTTCCCTATGCTTTAAACTTGACTGGAATTTGCCTGAAGACTTTTTATAGCCTTGTGCTTAAGTGCATTTCTTGTGCTTCCTCCTACCTTCTTCCAACCCAGAGTGAGAAGAACACTACGTTAAATGCAGTATGTTTCTCTCAGGTTCTGGGGCCATGTCTTTAGTTTGAGCTTTTGAATGAAGGCTAAAAGCCAGACGTCTAAACTCTGTCAAAAGTACAGAGAAAACATGACACCTCTAGGGAGAGGTTCTTGCCACCAGCCATAGCTACCTATCTCAGAAGGTCTGCAGGGAGTCTAGATGACTAAAAAAGTAGATGTTTAACTTGCAGATGGCTTAAAACAGGTGAGATGAGTCATATCATAAGACCTTCCTAGACTCTCTATGGCTCATTCTGAAATCCAAGCTAGGCTAGACCCACTTCCACACATCCAGCTTTTTAACTGTTCAGATGACAGTTCAAATAATTGGAGTAATACAAGAAAATAATGGTACCTATATGCATCTAGTAATTTTCTTCAGCTGTGGACTGATGAAAAAACCACATTTGTGAGATCTTTCCTAGAGCTTTCATCTGCTTCTCAAGTTCTGCAGGTGTACAATGACAGCAGTAAGTCAATGAAATTCAGAGCACCCCCAAGGTCCTAAGGATTTTGATTTCACTGACTAATCCACAGTTAGAATGCCTAAAATAATACAGTGAAGAACAAGTTTGCTGTAAAAGGCTTACTACAGCCTCCTGTCACTCCACCCACAACCCAGACCCAAGATGAACCAAAGAGATACAAAGGCAAAACAGTCGTAGGTCAATTTTCCACCTCCTAGCTCCAGTCTTGTTTCTGACAGAAGTTAGATGACAATGCAAGTTAAAGCCAACACCATTGCAAGTTCACTCGCTGCTTTAGGGAACCAGATATACTTCTTTTGCAGCTGCTCTGGTCCATCCGAGAAGGGAAGAACAATTAGGTTCTGTATCTGATGTATAGATCTCTGTGTAAGGAAAGTCATGGTTAATAGAATCTTTTTTTGCACATAAGACTCAATACTTTCTTTTGACCTTATGTAGTCCAACAACCAATAGTGCTTCTATCTTCAGTGAAGCTATAATTGGTTTTAATCCATACATGTGGCCTCATAGTCATTGAAATCATATGTAAAAACACCAAATAAATCACTTCCCTCACTAACTAGAATTACTCTTTACTGTATATTACAGTGCTCAGGCTGAATGCCTCTCTTCCACAAAGATCTAGTGTATATTAAAAGCTCCAGAGAAGTCATTCCAATCAATTGGATCAATGACACACCAACTAAAACTACATTAAGTAGGGCCTTGATAAAATAAACGATGACAACTAGGAAAGGAGTTGTTTGATTTTATTGGGACATTGATTTGTGAACTAAAGTTTCCCTAAGTTATCTATTGTAATAGGTTCTAACAGCTACTTCAGAGACATTGCAAAGCTCTTCTGGGTCAGTGATCCAAAAAAGCATCTCTAAGCTGTAACCTTGAAAGAATATCTTTTAGTCACACAGCCAAATAAAAAAGGTATGTTTTGTGGATTGCCTTTATTTGTAATTGTTACTTTTCTTGAATTTACATGTGTTCCAGTTGAATAGGTCACTGCCCTTTCTTCATATTGAATACTCTTCAAATACTATTCAGTATTTTGGGTCATCCTTCTCCCAGACATCTAATACCTTAAAACTGGTTGTCTAATCAAAACTAATTGTGGAGGGTCCCACTATTTCAGAGGGAAAAAGTGAAGAATATCTACAAGGTGATTCATTTCACCTGCCTTATCCAGGATGGGCTGAATTGCTTTCTGGAAGTGGATTTCTATAAGGAAAGAGAAGTGCTACCTTGGAGTGAATGCCTGCCTTTATCTCTTCAGTTGCTTTTATCTCTTTATAGTCCTTCAATCTATTAACTCACAACCTTGGTGTTAACTTTGAGCCATGAGTCATTGTCCTATTATTGCCCTCAAGTGTATATTAAGGTGTAGTTTATCTAAACCACTGAGTTGCCTTCTAGCTTGGTACACTATCTCTTTCTCCTATGCAATCAATACAGTCAACACAATACGTTCAACATACATCAGAAAACCAGATTCAGTAACATTTGCTGAGTTGTACAGTATATTCATTATATTATTACAGATCCGTTTCTTAGCTGGTAAAGCTAGCTAAGATCCTTTGAATATAACAAAGAATCTCATCAGCACAGTCAGAATGGATTTTGCAAGCTAGCTTACCCACCACAGTGACCAGGACTTTGGTACTGACTGAATAGCAGTTCCTTGGATGATAAACCAAAGCTGCTTGAAATGCACACAATTCCACTTAGGTGTTAAAGTCAAAACAGTCAAAGTGGAGGACCTATATTTTGTCAGTTTCACAGGTTAACGAGAAAAAGGCTGGGCAGGGGAATCTGGAGTTACATTTGTCTTTCTTCCCCTCTGGATTCTCCAATAGACATCAGGCCTGTCTCTTGGTTGTAGCTGGTAGCACATTCCCATAGGTGCATAACACATGGGCTCATTAAAACAATAACATGGTGTGCATTCAGGAACAAACCGCCGTTTATTCATCAGTGGGCACCAGAGGAATGAGGAGGAGATGAGACAGTTAAATGCAAGAGGAATGCTCACCCATTGGTTGTGCTGACATGTGCCCCAGGCAATGAGTGATAAGGCCTTTTAAAAGTCCACCTTATGCAAATACATGGACTTTTAAAAAACATAAATATGATTTGTTGTGTATGTTACACTATGATCATTTCCACAGTAGTTACTTTTCATCCTGAATTATGCAGGGCATTCAGAAAGAAAGTATAAAAGACCAACAGGAAGGGAAACTTGTATGATAAATGGTTAAAAACAGCACAAGTATTTTCTACAGATCAGCTCGGACAGTTCACACCTTGTGACTCTGTGATGACAAATCCTCACTCGTTTACATAAAACATAGAGGAGGATGATACCCTCATATGAATTGTTTCATTGGCTTTGCCAAAATGAGACAAAACATTTTCAGCCACTTGGCTGTTCTACCAAACTCCTGAGAAAAAGCAAATGCTTTCTGATAAAGGACCCTGCAACACAACTAGGATCTAAACATCCAATAACTGACAGCATCCTACTATTTCCCAGGTAATACGTCCATCTCTGCAGGAAATGATAAATAAGCTGCTGAGAAAGAAAGTCTAATAAAGAAAGCTGGAGAAGAACAAGTGAATCTCTAGACATAAAGAAGATGATGCACGATCATGACTGAACTCTTCTCTCATCTATGATAACAGAAATAAAACAATCTAGACAAATTCCAGTCAATCACTTCAAACTGTAATGAAGTCACTACACTGAACTCCGTTACCCTACACTCACTATTGTACATGCAGAGTGTCCTGCAGGCTTCACACAACTAAGAGGATCTGGGTGTAAGCTTTATCCTTGTGCCTCCTCCACTGTTCACCTGTTAGAGGACAGTGTTACAAATGCAGGGGTATATATGGCAATATCTATGAAGAAAGATTGAAGCAGAAAGGGCTTTAATCTGGTGATAGAGTGGCATTTGATCATGGTACATCAAAAAGACTTGTGCAAACATTCTTTTAGTATTCAACTTCTCTGCTTCTGGTTAGAAATAGAAATGCAGCAACCAGCAGCACCCACAGAAAATAACAACTGGACAACCTATACCCATGTAGCCAATACTGTTTAATATATTTAGTACAGAGAGGTTATTATTATTTTATTGTTGCTATCGTATTACAGGAGTGTCCACATATTTCCTCTGATATTTTCTGCAACTGTGTTAGATGCTGTAAAACATAGGATAAGGTGAAGTCAACAGAAAGATGTTTTGATTGAATTTAGATCAAGCCACACATGTCCTGAAGTTTCTAAGTAGTAGCTATTCACAATCCCTTTCTGTCTCTCTCTTTAAATCCACATGGGAGGAACTGACAAACAAAAATACCAATATGAAGTTTAACATGATGCAAAAGATCTGTTAGAAAAGGTGGTGGAAGAAGGAGAACAAAGGCAGGTGTATCCTGCAAAGAGTGATATTAAGCCAGATGCTGCTCTTCAGTTTTAATGTATTTAACAGCCTGTGTAACATCCACTTAGCCAGCAAGGTCACTCCATCTTTGAACTCCTGTCAGCTCAGACTTGGGAGAATTGCTTGGTTAAATCTCCATGTTCTCTTGCACTAATAATGTAAACATTCTCCACCTTCAAATCAGCCCCCAATGTTTGTCTTTATTATCGTCATATAAATGTCAAACACTATTTGCTTACATTTGCATAGAGCCTCTCTGCTTGTCACTATGATTAAAGATCTGATATCACAGCTGTACAGCACAACCCAAGGGGTGAGAAGGAAGAGTCAGTCTTTTCCTCTCAGGCAGAAAATATTGTGGAATTGTTGGCACGTTGGATAGGTGCACTTGTGCTGGGGAAAGAAGGTAAAATGTGTTCATCAGAATGAGTAACAGAAACAAAGCAAGTTAAATGATAAACTGTACTTCAAACCCAAGGGTAGGAACTTGCACATCCTTTTCCCTTCTCTGCCACTGACTGATTTTATAATTAGGCAAGTCACTTCATCCTCCTCCCCAGTGTTTCCCCTTCCAGTTTATTTTAATCTGTTTAGATCTTGATGTCTTCCAAGAAAGATTTGCTTCCTATTCTATTTCTATACTGCACCTAGCACAAAGTGACAACAGCCATTGTTTCATTGTCTAATTGCTGTAATAAGAAATGATCTAGAAGGCTATCAAGAAAAGGAAGCAAAGATGCTTGTGGGAATAGATCAGTAATTAGGAAGGATATGAATACTTTGTATAAAGAATAGAATAGATGTTTCAGGATTCCTTTGAATTGCTGGGTAAGGTCACTGAGTAGCAAAGGGAAGATTATCCTCAAGTTTGTTATTTTTCCCTTGCTTCTGGAAACACTCAGAAGGACAGGACTTGCACAGCCTAATAACAGCTGACCTAGGCCTGGCACCAGTCAATGTTTTGACAATCTCCATCTTTTTGCTACTACCTTGCATTTATATAGTGCTTCTTATCAATACACTTCAAGCATTTACCATTCTCTGTTTAATACTCTGAGGCTCAGAGAGCTGGTGTGTGACTCAGGATGACTTCACATGCCCCAGCCAGGTAGCAAGACAACAAGGCCATGCTGGTAACAGAGCACTGAGTAAGAGGTTATGAGCTAGTAGCAAGCTAGTAACAGAGCACAGTGATGACAGGTTGTGCTATAGGTGTTAGGAAACACAGCTGCACATGTAGTCAATTCTGTCCCTAAATAAATTTCTCCTTAACCCAGAACATGCCAGTTTGATATCTCAATGACAAGTCTTATTTCCCCTGGCAGAATTGCCAATCATCTCACATCAAATTATTTTTAGGCCAGTACATTTGAATGTGGATGTTGAAAACCCTACTTGATGCAAATACTTGAGCATCAGTTCAGGTGCATTGTTTCAAGCACACAGGATTTTTTAAAATAGTGTGTTTATTTAATTATTTATTTTATTTTGGCCGGGTCAGTAATATAATGTGATGCTGACCCTCTCCCTGTAGCAATTAGTGTAAGTCAGGAAAACGATCTTTTATGAGCTCAAACTCACTGCCTTTCCGTGCCATCAGCAGTCTGTACACTGTTAACCAATAATGGTGATTAGAAGGAGCACCCATTTTTATTTCATTCCATGGGTATCTACATGCTCCTTCAAAGTCTATAGAAAGACACTAGATGACATAATTTGTGAATCTGTCCCTCCATTCCCCTGTGTTGATTATTTTCCATGTCTTTGACAATTTCTGACACTTCCTTTGCCTCTCCCCTTCTCCATTTTTTACCATATCTCTCTGCTGATGGAATTAGACTTCCAGGTGAGGAAGTAATAGTTTCTGTAGTATTTTCTGCTCTCTTCCATGCTGTTGCTTTCCACTGCCCTGGCTTTCAGCTACCAATCCAGGGAAATAAAGCGATACGACAGCAACCCAAGGTTGCTTTTTTCAAGTTTATGGTCTCTGGGCATGTGCTTGCAGCATCCTCAAATTGCCTCTGTCTTCTAGTTTCTCTGTGCAACTTTAAAGAAAGGGAATTCAGACATTATGACCTTTGAAAGCAATTGAGCTACCAAACAGAGTAGCTTCTTTGCTTGTAACTTCCTGGGGAAGCGCAAGTGACTTCAGGGAGGAGCCATGTATAAATGTTCTGATTTTCACTGCTATGTGCTTGTGTTAGCATCACCTCTCTTTCCCCTTAAGTGCCCTGATTTGCTTAATGTTATTGAGGTTTCTTCATCATTCTTTATATCCTGAACATTTACCTCCTGGCCACCCGCTCCAACTGCTCTGTGATAGTTGCTCAAGATTTGTACATTGCTAAAGGTTACTGCACTGTTGTCTCACATCCAAGTGGCCAAGTGCTTCTGCTAGTGAACACTGTGCAAGGACTGTGCCTCTGGGGAACTCCTTTAGGGAAAATAAAAGTGCTCCATGGCAGGCTACCAGCTCTTGCTGGAATTTTAATCTGACATTGAACAAAAATCTGACAGCACTGTGGCTGCTGTGGGACTATGGTTGCTACTCACCAATCATCTCATGATACTCAGCCAGCCTTCACAGTAACTGATGGGAGCTTATATCTCATTTGAGTTTATCCACCTAAAACTTAGCTTTCTGGTCTCAGCTGACCCATTAAGTTCTTTTGACAGTCAACGGAAAGCTTTCAGTTGTTTAGTCATCCTGTTTCTCTTCAGCACCAAAATTAGATGTATATAACGATATATTCCACAATCTCTGTATAGCTGGAGAGAACTGGCACATAAGAGGACATATGCCAACTCTCACAGGCTCCAGAATAGAGTAGTTGCATTTAAACCATACCTAGGACTAGTGTGGATATTCAATTTCCAGTGCCTGGGTACATGATTTGGATTTCCTTCTCAGACTCATGTCAATGGAGTCCTGGAGCCAGAAGGGCTTTGGTTGTGCTGGAGCTGTGCAGCTTGGCCTCTGCTTTAAGACTAAGTCCCACCAGGGAAGAAGTCCTCCTCCCCCTAGTTTTTATGGTATAGTTTTTCTGATGACAACAGATCCCTGCAGCCTGCAGGATAGAGGTTATTTTGGAGCTGACATATTATCCATGCTTCCTGTTGAAGCTGGCCCACTGCATGGAAGAAAAATCAAGACTCTTGAGTGAGGTAAAGAAGCAAAAATAAGACTGGCTCCACAGTCTTGTGAGATCACTCACTTGGCCAAGGAGTTCTGAGTTCCAGTCTTTTCTTTTAGGGATTATTCATGCTTTTTCTGTCAGTGGAGTATTCAGGGTAAAATGAATATACAAATCCATGGAACAAGCTCTGCAGTCCAGAAGTCACTACCTAGACTAAATACCTAAATTCCGTCTAGGGTCTAATCTGCACTTTATAAGGAGCCTTTTAATTAGTGGATAAACAGAACCATCCCAGTCACAAAAGAAGATGCTTCAACAGAAGGACCCAACCTACAGACCACATGACAGAAGAGTGTCTGGGTCCTGCGCAGCTTCCCATGCACACTGTCACAGCACCGAGCTCTTGTGTGACTCTTGCTGCCATAAGTAAGGGCCCAGTCCCCCTCCTGCAAAGAATTTTTCTCTGACAAGTCGTCAGGAGATGGCCCCCAGCACAGTCAGCCTGAGTGCTGGAACTGTCACTCCAGCAAACATCTACCCCAATAAGGTCATTGTACCCTGTTAGAAAGATTTTTTGGCTTCTTCTTGTGGTTCATGAATACTAATCATTTGCTAATTGTCTGTCCCTTTGATGGAATGCTGGACCCTGCCAAGAGGCATTGCTCCAGGCCCTGCTTTCCACTTAATATGAGAACTCAAGGCCAAATCTGCTTCTGATAGATTTCCCATGGAAATTCATTGGCTTTAATGAGATTGTGTTGTTTGCAAATTGGGAAAGTTTTTGGCATCAAAATCCTGATTGTATTGATCGATAAGCTAATAACTATAAAGGACCACTATGCCGTTCTAGGCTTTAACAATTGCTCAGGAAAGAAAATAAACTTCCTGGAAGTGATGATGTTGATCTGAATAGTCTTTGGAAAGATGTGACAGTGAAAGAGAAATGGACTGACATACAGTGCTTTCTGAACTGCTGCTTGTAAGAGGCTCTGGGCAAACCAACCAGCTTGCTCACCCTCAGCAGTGGAGCTGTGGCAAATTCAGGTTTAGCACAGGCTTCTAGCACCCAGCTTGGAAGCAGAGAAAGCTGTCATGCCCTGAATTAGCAGCAGGGCTCACCAGTTCAGACTGCAGTCACACACAGCTTACCAGTTGTCAAAATGCTAAATTGCCTTTGACTCACCATGCCATATCTATGCCTTAGCATCTCCACTCCTCAGTTGCTTTGATCTCCATTGTTCCTTCTACAAAATGCATTTCCTTCTCCCAGTTTTTCCATTAAAACCAGAAGCAGGAGTTGTGAGAGTATCAGTACATATGGCTTCACTTTTATAGTCACTTATGGAATGTCTGACAGCTGATAACTTCCCTTTTCACATTTTAATTTAGGTGAGAAGTTCTTTGCTAGAGACAGCGACCTTTACTTCTCTGAAAATGCTATTCACAATTATGCCACTGTCTAAATAATGTCTGCAGTTATATTGAGGTGAACTAAGCACCTCGTAAATAATTCCACTAAATTCCATTACTGGTGAAACAAAGAATAGAGAGAAACTTATTTACGGGAAAGATTTTCCGTTTGAGACATTGCCTCATTTATTCTCCTTCCCTCACCTGCCCCGCAGTAGGAGGAGAAATATGGCACTCAGAGGAAAAAAAAAAAAGAAAAAAAAAGAAAGTGAGCTTTCCAAAAATATGATAGCTTTATCTTCACTCTAAATATTGAGGAATATGCATTTGGAAATTTAACATTTTGACAAATTAAGTTGTGCAAAAATAGATTTGTCTAGGACAAGTGCATTTCATGCATTTTAGCAGATATATAACACCAAACCCAGAAGAACTTGCCTATTAGGGCAAAAAATGTCTCTGTAAAAGTCTGAAATGGTATTAATGAAGACAAATGAAACTCAAAGACAACAAGTATAATTCTAAGCAAATTAAATGCTTCTTATGCACATTTTTCACTGGATTAAAAAGAAAAAAATCATTAAAAACACTGGAATATATGATTTTATTGTTACTTTGAAACATGAGTCATTAAAAGCAAGCACACTAGTGAAGAAAATGAGTGGTCTTTGAAGTCACCAAAAAGACTTATGTTAAAGATAAAGACTTATCTACAGTTATAGGACTTAATTTACTTCCTGCTTACCACCATTTTTCAGTAGTTTAATTCTAGCAGTTCCTTCACAAAACAAGTATAGATTTTGCCCACCTCCATTTCAAATGTTTCAAGCAGTGAATTAATTTCCAGGACTGAGCAGATCATTCTGAATCTCTCTGTGAGTAATAGTAGTAGTTAGCAATAACTGTTCTTATTTTTTATTATTATGATATGGTTAAGGTAAGTATAACTGCCATTCAGAACAAAATAAACAAGTGCCAACTAATTTGCTTAATGGCTAATGACTGCAACCTAAAGACTTCATAGACAAATGCAGAGTTGCAGCAGCTGCTTTGTACGTGGCTTTTTCTATAGTTATGTCTCCCTTTTGGATATCAACTCTGATTTTTCAGGATTAGAAACTCTGTCATGTCAGAATGTAATTGATATCTACTTGTAATTATGAATTGGCTGGGGAAAAATACCCTCTGTACAGTCACCTACAGCTACTAATATAGTTCTACTGGCTTGGGGAAAATAGATGACTTTGCTTGGAATACATCTGCAGCCAGGACACCAACATGAGCAGAACCCAGGAGCTTTTGGATTAATCAAAATGGTCACAAGCTGAAGTGCTCGACCTGTGAGAAGTTTGCTCAGCCTGTGGAAAAGGAGACATAGAGAGAATCTAAAAGCAGCTTTCCAGTGATTACAGGAAGGTAATCAATAAACAGAGCTAGACTCTTCACAGTGATCCATGGTGGAAGCCCAAGAGACAATGGGGAAGGTTGAAACAAGAAAGCTTCAGACAAGGTATAAGAATAAAATCTTCCATAAGGAGAGTAGATCAGGGCAACAAGTTGCTAACAAGGTTGTGCAGCCTCCTGCTGGAGGTTTTCAAGAACAGGCCAGATAAAAGCCCTGAGTAACCCAACCTGACCTTGTAGTTGACCCTGTCTTAAGCAGGAGACACACAAACTTTATACTCTGGTCTTCTTACACACTTGTTTTTATTTTGACCCTTATCTCTCTCATTTAGGGAAATAAAGAGAAAATACAGGGAAGTGTGAGAGTCCCAGTAACCAACTGAGTATGGTGAACAAATGTCTGCCAGGGAACTGTGGAAGGACATCACACAAACTTCGTCATCAGCTCCCCACACACAAAGAAGTCTGGTTCAACTGGGCATCCATCATCTTTCTGGGAATCTGGATCCACCTCTAGATTCAGCAAATTCAGCCAATAACCTTCAGAACTGTGTCTAGATGTGGAGAAGACCCTGTCAGATGAAATAAAACTCTAAAATTTAGCTTATTATTCTGGAATTGCTTCAAACGGGTTTTCTTTTGGGTTGAAATGCCAGACTAATTCTCTCCCTGAAAGGCTGCTTCTGGATCCAGGATTTAAATGCCGCTGGGGTTTCTGAGTGAAGATTTTTATGCACCATTGAAACCAATGGTCATCTGGGACTTCATTACACTGCTGACCACAGCCTTTGGAAAGACAATGCACCTCCACAGGTCCACTTCTGCTGTTGTCTACTAATAACTGCAGCAAACCATAATTGATGGAGCATGCAGGATACGTAGTTGAATTGTTCTGATTCTGTCCAATGTTCTCTATATACACAAGTTAATTTATGATGTAGGCACAGGAGTGACTAGCTGAGGTTGACTTTAGAGAACAGTAAAATGCTGTCTCTGAACTTGCAAAATGACTGATATTTTCATCTAATATATACAGACTGATTATAACAATTGTTAGCAGAGTTATAGTTTTCTGTACTTCATAAAGAAAAGAACAAAATAAAAATTGTTCAGGAGGACCAAATTGCACCATTATGTTTCCTTTCTAGGGGAGTCCCAGCACTTACTTTCTTAAATAGCAGTTAAAATGTCTTTCTCAAACAATTTCCTTATAAATGCACATACTCAAAAGGTCAAGCCAGAGCCATTGTGAAATAGACTTTAAGAGAAGCATAAAACTCCTGTCTGACATCGAGTCGGTGGCAATTGAAAAAGCAAAGATTGGGAGGGTTAAAGGCTAATTACTAGAAGAAATCTGGCCTGCTGGCCTAAGGTCTTTTGAATGGGAGCACAGTCAAATGGGAGTTGCGGGATTAATTGGGTGAAAGATATTGTCACCTTGACATTCATGAAAGTACTTGGGAAGAGCACTGTTTGCTGATATACTGCGAACAGTTCACTTGAACCATGGCGGTAAGATATCTCTTTTCCACAAAGACTTCACCTTTGCTTTTTAATTGCTGTCAAATGCAAAAATTAAAATGTCCAGTGTGAGAAGCCCTTGCACATATTTTCTAAAGTTTGTAAATGTCTCTTCCTATTCCCACTGTAATAATGAAATATAAATGCATATCCCAAGGACAAAATTTTCAAGCCCTTGGCTTAACAAAATGAAGAGAACAAAACTTTCAAGCGGTAAGTCCCTTTGGAGCTCTTTGTGCTAGCAGGAACATAATGAGCAGTTCTTTGTGCTTCTTATAAGTAACTCCAACATCCACTGATCAACATCATGACCTCAGGCCAGGCAATTCAGCTCTCTACTTCACTTTACCCAGTAATTGTGATACCATGCAATGGGTATCTTATAAGTATCTTCCGGTCAAGGATGACTGTGCTCTGGCTGCAGGGGAATCAGGTAGACTCCTATGCATAATAAATACTGTTTGCTGCAAAATTTCACTGCAGTCATATTATATCAATGCATGAAATTGTCCTTTCCTTCTGCTCCATCATTTAGTCAGCATAATTCTTCTGTCCCATGGCATAGGATATAAGTTCATAAAAGTTACTCTTTCTTTCTTTTTCTTTTTTTATTTTTTTCAGTCAAGAGGTCAAAATAGTTCCCAAGCAATTAACCAAATTAATATTCAGTCTTCAGGGTTATTTTCAAGCACTGTATAGGAGATTCTTGGGCAGTTTTGTGAACTGGAAGTGTAAATTAGCACAGCTGACCCTTCCTTATTAATGCTTTAAAAGACCTCAAATCTCCTAATAAAGGACAGTGCAGGGTCTCTCATTGATCAGCTTGTAATTTCTTAACCTCAGTATCACACTGTAGTAGAAAAGAAAGGTGATTTCAAGAGAAATTCCCCAGATCACAAATCTGTCTCCTGTCCAACATGCAGGTCTCACTCCTGTGAAGCAGCATAATAGGCACGATAGCCTGGCAAATCTTCAGGGACCACAGACCTACTCTGTCTCAGCACACTTCATACAGCTGTCAGTGACCACACCAGGTTTCTGTGTGGTATGATAACCCAGTAATTTCAGCAGAATCACACAAAACACTTCTGAGGTGACAAAAAATTTGCACAACTGGAAATTCAGTTTGGCCAAGCGTTATGGAAGGACTGGCTCAAAACTGGCCACAGCAGTTCCCTGACTCCAGAATGGAGGAAGTTATGATCCAGTGTGCTTTTCAAGCTACTTAAAGACATAGACATAAAATGTGCTTTAGAAGAGATAATCATTCTCCAAACCTTTAACTGAGTTACAATTCTAGCAAAAGAAACTGGTCATTTTTACCAGAGATTTAACTACCTTGCAGTGTTCACATCTGTTAAACCTGCAGTGAATATTTCATATTCTCTCTGTTGAAGCTAATCAGTGTTTCACTGGCAATAAATGTGGGACAAGGATTTCAGGCCCAGAATATCAATGGTAAGTTATGTGGTTGGATAAATGAGACACAGGCAAAGAGCCTTTACTTTCTCTTGAATTCAGAAGGGTGTATGCATCAAATTTTGTGTTTTAGTAAAAGCAAGTACCTAAGTGAGCATTTCAAACAAGGACTTTCACCTTAACAGAAGAAGGGAATGAGCAAAACCATAACAGAGTAAGAGTCTTTCTGTCAGTTCAAAATCTTGAGGAAATGAAACATGTCCATTTTATGCTGCTCTAAGAATGTTTGCATTATTTCCCACACAGAGGAAGCCAGCAAATTTAAAATAGAAGTGAATTCTCAGATTGTCAATTTAAACTGAAGTTTGTGGTTGCAGTTCTAGTCCAAAGAAGCACTTCCTTGGGCCAGAGATTCATCCGCATGAGAAGTCCTACTCGGTTCTAGCCTGCAGACCTAACTTACTGTAGCAGCTCTATTGAAAATGGGCTGTCACAAGGTGACAAGACAAAACAAGCATGATCTTTGATGCACCAAAAATCAAGGATGCACAAAAGCCAGCACCAAAAGTCATGGATAGACAAAAAACACTTAAGCTAAATGATAATGTTATAACAACAGCAATATCCAAATTGTGTGTTCACATACTTAGTTAGAAAGCAGAAGCAAGTTTTTGCTGTCAAAGGAGTATGTTTATCAGCCTCCTAAGTGTAAAAAATGGGAATAAACTTAAGATGGAGCTTGATCAAGGTATAAAAGGGATCAGGGGCAGCTTCAAGTACACACAAAGTATGAAGCTGCTAGCATGGGTATTAAAGTGATTAGAGCAGCAAAATAAATGGAGTAGATTCCCCAAACATCACTGTTTCAGAGTGAATTAGGGAGTCAAGTCTGTGCAAACCTTCCATCCCTGCTACAAAATAGCTTCATTCCATTGACTTGGTGCATTGTGTCCATGACCCATCCTGTCCCCACTGCCAGAGTGGAAGATGTGCCAATGCTGCCTCAGCATCAGGGAAGCAGTGTTGCACCATGGGCTGGAGGTATTCCCACAGCCGTGAGCCTTGATCTTGAACATGGTGTAGCATAGACATGGTGCCAGCTAGAGTGCTGAGAGGTCATGTTTAGGGAAAGAGAGGGCACGTGCCATCTGTGTCCTAAGTACTCAGGAACAGTGGTGTTACAGAGCAATTATCAAAGTCAAAGCTGCCTACACTAACGAGAAACGGCGACTGCCTGTGGTGGTCTGCAGTTTTGTATTTGCTTTTCAGTTCACATTCCTGTCTTCAGTCCTCATCAAGTCAGCTCTGCTCCAGCCTCTTGCATTATGAAAACTGATTTACATAGCCAAACAAACAGCCCTCGAAGGGGAAATCCAGGCTGACAAAACATAACTCATGCTCATCCTTTTTAGAGCTATCTTTGCATTAAAGAAAAGATTAACAAACAAAACCAAGGAGATAAAGAAAGAAATGTCATGGAACCAGTGGGATTTTTCAGAAACTGTTCAACCATCCATGTACATTCGTGAAGATGGGGTTGGGGGGAGGGAGTTTTCCCAGTTGACACGTTTCTCCACTTGTGAGCATGTTGAAAGATCACTCATATGTTTTCAATGAAGTCACTGACAGCCAAGAATGCTGGAGGCAACAGCTGTTGGAGATTGATTTACCCCAAGGCTATTTAATCTCTCAGCCTCTCATAAGGATGCTTGCTGGGGGGAAGGTAAAGAAGCACAACTAAAAATTGTATTGCTTTCAGCAGCTGTTGTTATTCCTGAAAGCCAAGAATGGGTCAAAAAAATGTGATGAAAGTCTTGGATTGTTATCAGCTATAGGGGTGGTCAAAGCTTACTGCTTCCTTTGGGAGTAGAGTTTCCTTTGTGGAATGAAATACAGTAAAATTACTAATTCCAAGAGGGCTTAGTTGCCTGGGAGTTACCATGAAGTGTATATGCGCCTTGGAATTTCCAGAATTATAAGTATAGTATGTCAGTCTGGAGTGATATAGGTTGTGAAAGGCGGCCCTTGTGTTCAGTAACAGGAGCTGGGACAATCGGGCATCAAGGAAAGATAACACAAAACATTCATTAAAATGGTGGAAAAAAATGACTGAAAAGCAGAATGCAGCTGCTGTACATGTCAGTTACTATTTCAGAATGGTCTCCCTCTGTGAAACTCTGGATTCTTATTAAATCACTTTGCCCAACCATGCATTAGACCCCTACACTGTAAGACATTTGCTTGCCTAGTTGAAAATGCAACACATGCATCTCCCAGCAGAGCTTCTTTCTGTAACCATGCATTTTCCACAGTTTGCTGGTAGAACTTTTGAGAGAGAAAAACGAACATTGACTGAATTTTCAATGAGGAAGGAAACAGATGAACATCTTTGGTTCACCAGGGACTCTATTGCTATGAATACATAGGATGCCTTGTGGCTTCTCAGAGTGTATCATCGGGCATAAAACTTATGTCTCTTCCCTCCAGCAATGCAAGCTGTTTGAGGCAGCATTCCATCCTGGGCATTAGCTGTCTAAGGCCTGATACCTCATTCATCCCTTCCAAATCCTTCCAGTGGATCACTCAGGATGTATCTACACTAGGACTTTAGTTTGGATTAAGAATACACTTTTGAAGCAAATCCCCCATTATCCACACTTACTGTGCTTTGGTTCCCATCATTAATCTGCCTTGAGGACCATGAGCCTGATTCCTGTCAGATGAAACTGAAGTGGAAAGTGTGCTTTAGGAGCATATCTCATTGCACTGCATCACAAAGGGCTCTGTAAGACCGGGCTAGAACTAGTCTACAGTAGAACAGCCCCGAAATGTGAATAGTATAGGCATTAGGTCCTTAATACCAGCTTTTTTATTATGCAGATTCACTCCTACCAGTCCACAAACCTTGCTGGTACCCACATAGTGATATAAATGCACCAGTTACTTAAAAGGCACTTCNNNAAGAAAATGTAGAAAAGACAATTAAAAACATCAGGAACATCAGGTAGTGGGAGAATGGACCTATGGATGTGAAAGTCACAGTTATCCTGAAAATTTCTATTAGCAGAGGAGAATGTGTATTGTTCATGCCATTGCTGTGTCTTAAGTTCTCAAGAACAACACACAAGACAGAAAAGGCAGAAGCATTCAAAGGTGGCAACCTTTTGTTAACATGGACCTAAAATTGCTTTAAGTATTCTTCAGATGCTGAAAAAATGGCAAAGCCATATAAAAGATCACAATGCAGAAAAACAGGTAGTATGCTCTTGAAGAGTATATACATATGATTTGCTCCTATGACAGCAGTTAATCATACAGTGTATGTAGCCACACCAGTCTATCACAGGACTGTATAAGAACTGTTCATCACAGGGTTTTGGGATTATTACTTAATCCCGTGAACTTGATGCTAATTGAAGTTTATCCAATTTATTCTAAACTTTTGGCTCAGAGAAAACTAGTAAAGGACCATTTTTGGTGAGAGTTTTGGGACTACAGGAAAGAAATTATCAAATTACTCAAAATTCCTGTTTCACAACTACTTAAAAGAACAGAAAAGTGATTTTTCTTGTGGCTTTTCAGCAGTTCTCCCTGTGGGACAAAGTGGAAATGAGAAAAAGGAGAAATACAGAAATTAAGAAAAATTCATTACGGGCTGTGTCCAGAATCCAGTAAGAGTTTCTCTGCTGATTACACCAAAAGCTGGATCAGGCAGTTTTAGTACAGTAGTCTTCAGAACATGTGATAGCTTCACAGTGGTCTATTAGATAGATATCCAATTCCCTTTTTTATCCTCTTGCCACCAAGCTGACAGGCATTTTAAGCTAGTGATGGAATATGCAAGTCCTGTAGCATGATGTACTTCCCAAATAAGAAGTGTTATGTAGAGAATATTTGATTTTTCTGATTACAATCTTAAAAAAAGAAAAAAAATACACTAAAGCTTTTGAGCTAAAGACTAGATGGTAACAGTACTCTATGGAAAAACAGAATAATAAAAATATTTGACATTTGAATGATTTTTACCCTATGGCACTCTAACAACAGATGTTTGTACTTACCGAAACTTCCACGCAAGTGCAACCACTTTTGGTTCATGGATAGTTGTTGTCCTCAGAGGATGACCGGTACACATTTCTGTGCTCTTCTTAGCAGAAACATTAGGCACAAAGTGAGGCTTACAAGGACCTGACCAAAGCTGCTAATCTCACTAGCTGTAGATCACAGTCTTTTCATGGGGTTGTTCCCCAACAGCTGAAAGATTAGGGTTTTGTTCAATCCCAGCTCCAACGTTTATAGAAGTCATCCAGTCAAAATCCATCCTTGAATGTCTTCAAAATAGTTTTATTTTCCCTGTATATTTTAACTTATTTTCCAGCACCTTCTCTTTCAGACACACCTGAAGAGGCCCTGATGCAGTTGGTTCCCCTGTCATTTGCAACATCAAGAAAGTGGTTATATTTTTCCAACCACCAGACAAATATACTTGTACACTTTACTTGAAAACAGTTTTTCCTTTTTTTTTTTTTTTTAGCCCAAATTCATCATTTATATTTGTTTATGGAGGCATTTCTAGTCCTCTTACAGATACACCCTAGAAATGCTCTGCAACATTAAGTATTCACAGACAAATCAGATAATGAAGTACCAGCACTGAAGGTATGTAGATGCTGTCATTTAAGTTTGATCCATACACAATCTGAGCTTATATTCACCTCACATACAAGCTGTTTCAAAAGAAGCCTGCTCAAGCAGAGTAACCCGAGGAAGAAAGCAGAAGCTCTCACACACCCTCAGACTGGAGCCAGCTGTGCCTGTGCACCCTGGGTGCAGCTTGGGTACAGCCATGGCTGTCCTAGATGAGTCCTTCATTCCCATATCATGCCAGTATTTGCAAGCAGCATCATATGTTCAATACAGGGCAGAGAAGTGGACTGAGATCTTCCCTAGAAGGGCTGAGTGCAAAGGGAAGGAAGTCAGTATAGGAGCTGTAGGCAGCAGAGCCACTGGCCTCTTCTTGCTGCTGTAATGACACATGCAGCTCAGGTCAAAGAGCATAGTCCCAATGACAGTGAGCAGCAGATGTAGACTTAGCAAGGGACCCATTTGTATTATGAAATATTTTAGTGTGTTTGTTCTCTGGTGAGTTATAGTAATAGCTGACACCATTATAAATGTGTGAGTTCAAGATGTTACAAATCAGATAAAGAACATCTCAACCCTTTCTGTTTCTTTTCTTAGACCTATTTCATAAAGCTTGGTTCTATAATACAACTGCTTCAATCAGTGATAGAGCACATGGAAAAATATAACTCAATTTCATGCAGAAAGTCAGGATCAAGATATAATCTGGCAGGTCCTTGGTCATTTTAAAACCTTCCCATGTACAATCACCCTCCTACTGTAGATGGAAATTCTGGGGGCAAGAGACAGTTGCTTCTGTCACATTCTTAGGTGTGAAAATCAGTAGGAGAATGTGAAAGGCTTAGAACATACCATCCCAGAGTAATAAGTCTCAACTTGCAAAGGAGACTCTAGTTAGGCAATGACAAATGCCTTCCTCTCATTAGAGACAAGTTTCTCAGCATCAGGAGCCTTCCATGGAATGCATCTTTGAGCTTCAAGGTCATTCTAACGATGGAAAAAAGAGATCTTGATAGTCTAAAGCAAAAGCATGTAAAGTGACTTTCTCAGCCCCCACAAGCCCTGTGTGAAGGAAGGAGCAGCAGCCTGTCTGGAGACCTTGCAAAGCTATGAGCTGTGCTTCTGCAGTGCATGGAGAGGTCAGCTCCTGGGGCAAAGCACAGAGAGGCAGATAAGAAATCACCCACATCAGCTGTCATTTCAAAATCAGTATCAGTGCAAAAGAGCGTTTTCCACAAAACAGGCCAAAAACAAAGGAGAAACTTTTGTGGCCTTTTCCAGTGGTAAGGCTGCATTGGGAGATAGCAGAAAGTGAGGGAGCAGATGCAGGTCCTGGGCTCTGTGGTACAGCACCTTCCTGCAGTCTCTAAGGGACAGCAAGATAAACATGACAAATGAGGAAAACTACAGAAAAGGTAAAACCAAACATTTTGATTCACCCACCCTCATCACCCATGAATGAGAGGAACGAGGAAACTCAGAGAATAACACTAAAATGGCTTTCATCAATCTGTCTGTCCCTCCACATCCAGAGAGAATGAGCAACTCAGAGCACCAAGTACAACTATGACAAAACGCAGGAGAATGGATAGGGGTGGGGGGGAGATTACTCTTGGCCTTGAAGTAAAACATCATCCCCACAGAAAAAAGATGAAAGGAATCAAGGATTCACAGGAAACAGTGTTGAGGAGACTCTTGGAACCTTATCTAGTTTTATCCTCAAGGCCATGGAATAAAATTCAGCTGAAATTAGGAAAATTGTCTTTTCTTATATGCATGTAAGTGCCTAATTAGTTGTCCATTACAACAGTTTTACACTTGCTTCTAACACCAGAAGGTTTTGGTTTTTATCGTCAATGGCTGCACATCAGACTAGATGACCTAAACATTTCAGCCAAATCTGAGTTCTGAAATGTCCACTCCTCTCCTGGAACTCGTAAGGGGAAAGCCCCAGATATCCCAACTTCCATACTAGATGATCTCTTTTTACTGAGTGAAGCATTTTGCTGCTAAAACCAAAAAGGCATGTTAAATATATATGTGTAAGTAGAAAATGGAAACTTAAATAGGTGCATGTTCATTTACGTAGCATTACCTTATTTTAATCAACACTTGTCCCAAGCTGACAGCAATGCCCTTTAAAAACAATTGATCAGATTGCTGTGTGAAGTTGAGTGCAGAGGTTTTCCTCTAAAATACTTTATAAAAACATCTAGAAGGAGAGCTGAGTTACAGAAGTGTGTGTTTGTGTGTACGTGTGTCTTCACACATGATTTCAGACTAAAGGAAGGGGGGAATGTGCTGTCACACAGGGGATTTCCATGTCCCAAATTACTGCAAATGGAGTGAAAAATGATAAAAATTAATATGATGCCTGGTCCTATTTCACAGTTCCTCACAGAGCCTGGAGGCACAAACTATTCAGCAGCTGGGCTGGGAAGGAAAATTCCCCCTCCATGAAACATTATAGCACAGTTGAGCACATTTACGGTTGCACAAAACTTTTCATGGCATCAGCTATTTTCTTTTGGGAAAGACAAAATACTTGAAAGCACAGCCCTGTTCTGCTGCTACAATTTTCTAAGGAAATTTTCTCTTTTGCCTGAAAGAATAGCTGGTCATGAATATGCATGCGTACGCAGGCACTGGGCAAGCGAGGAGAAGGGAGTGTCTTTCCCAGGGAGCCTGCCCGCAGGATGTCCTGGAGGGACTGGCCACTTCCAGTGCCCATTGGTCTGGCCTTCCACTGGGTCTCAGTAATCTGAACAAATGCACCTAAGCACAGTGTGGGAGTGCATTGCCTTAAAGAACCAATTTTAACAGTTTTGAATTTCTCCTTTTCCTCTGTCAGGAAAATCACAATGAGACAGCTGGATAAAAAGAAGCAGAATGCAGGAGGCTTGTTGTGTTTTCATGTCTGGAGACCAGCAGTGAGGGCTGGTTTGTTTGCTTGCAGTAATTTCTTTATCACCTCTGAAATTATGTTATCTATGCAGGATGTGGTGAAGAAATACATTTATTTGTGTTTCACCTTTCCTTATCTTGACTTCAGAATGATTTTAGAATTGCTGGATAACAAGCAGGCAGTCCTTTTCCAGGCCTGTATTGACTCAATAAGCAGGAGGACCATAAGCGCTTCAGCTCCTTGCATGTTCTCCAGAGAATCAAAAGAATGTTCAAGAGCATTGCGTGATTCAGGAAAAAGCAGGTATCATGGGGGTCAGAAGAGGGTGAAGCACCTTTCTGAGATGATCTTAACTCTGGGGGTTCTCTAGTACCCCTCATCCTAGGAAGCATGCCTGAAAGTTGGGGGCCCTCAGGACCATGCTTTTTCTCATCCTAACGGGCCTTGGGCTGGGAGTTACTAGTTTACAGATTTGTCTTTCTACCATAGTATCATCCTAGATCAAAACCATTGATTTGTCAAGCCACAACATATCACCCTGAAGCACAGAGCAGTTGTAAGTTTTAGGATGGTAAATTGGTGAGAAGGGGAGATTTTCAACAATTGTTTCACACGATACCTGGTTTCACTTGCACAGTTCAAGACATTAATTTCTAGAATGCCAATAAAAGTTGCAGGTACTCAGCACTTCTAGAAAAGATGTCCCAATATGTTCCATCATGTTGTCTCAAATTTTAGAAGCTGTTTTTGAGCTTACACTTTTAGAACAGCTCCTTGAACTGGACTCCACTTCATACCATCAACATCTTAACCCTTGTTCTATGTTATCAACAAAGTCGTTTGTGTAGAAATAAAATCCAGAGGCCATGTTCTGAGATTTCTAGCTCTAAAGTGAGCCAATCCATTGATATCAGTTGGTCATGGGAAATTTTATCTGAGTCTGCACATAACCAAGACAACAGATACTTCTTCCCTAGCCTACAGGATCTGCAAGATGTAGGATAGAACATTACCAGACTGTCCAGTTCTGGTTTTTTATATTCAGCTTATTTTTTCTCAAAATGGGATCCACACAATCAGAAAAAGTGCAGCCTCAACATCCTTAATAAATAAACCTGAGATACCAGGAAAAGAGTTCATCTTATTTTCTTCAGAAGGAATGCTTCAAGATACTAACTGACAGATACCATCTTCCTGTCTGAAACCAACTGTCATGTCCATTACCAGCATCTGCGTGGGTAGAGAAAACTATTGGAAAAGTCAGAAGGTTAAAACCGCAGCAAAACAGAGAACTTAGCCTGCTTGACAAGTTGGGCAAGTGACCACTTGTAGAACTTTGTCTAACCTTGAGAAAAGACAAGCTCTACTTAGAAATGGACACTTTTTGTGAGTACAAGGATCATGCAGCTGGGCTGCCTTTCCATCTTGCAATGGTATTGGGAGTTAACCAGTGTCCTGCTGTTTTTTTGCTAGGTATAACATTGTAATTTAGTAGACTAAGAGTTTGAAGTCACAGTGCTTGACTCCTTACATGTTGTATGACTTTCCATACGCCAACACTTAAATTTCCACTTCTTAGTCTCAAAAAGTATTTGGTATAATACACTGAAATGGTTAGATGGCTACTTCAGAGCATGGACAATGCTTAGGTGATTGAATTGACCTGGATTTTAGCAGTGTAGGTCTGCTGAAGATACATAATTTTTTTGATGGTGTGCAGGGAAGAATGAAGATGCCAGCCTCAAAGACAAGATCTACTAATTCAAACCCTTTGTTCAAGAGGTGTCTTTTTTTCTTCTCTTTTTTTTTAAAAAAAATAAATTGTTCAGTTGCAAAGGACACCATAGCTATAGTTACTACTGAGATGTCATATCTTACAAGATCCATTTCCAAGAGCCTGTCATGTCTGAACACAAGTGGCACCCTGTCATTTGACAAGCTGGCTTTGGTTTGAATGCTGTCCAAGCACCTGAATTTAGACTGTATTTGTGAAACATCTAACCTCTAGCCACAGTATCTTTAGCAATGATCTTCCTCAGCAATGTTTTTGACAGTATTATTTACAATATATTGTAAAACTGATGTGTAAGAAATACTGAAAAAAAATTAGTGTTTCTTCCAAATAATCAGCTTCAGAGGTGCTAAAAGTAGGCTTCATCAGACTAGATGTGTGCTTACTGTGTAAGCATAAACATTTGTGTTCATTGCCTAAGCAGCTTTTAGTCAGTGGTGAGTTACTCAGTGTAAGTTAGGGTATGCTTTCATAGTAAAATACACTCTCACATTTGGTCCAGTGAATCACATCCTAATTACAATTGAGTTTACTGGCTAGATCTCCACCAATTTTCAAAGGATCTTATACAACTCACCCACACACATTATGCATTCTAGACACCTAAAATTAGCCGATATAAATCCCACTGTGGGGAGGTTGGACTAGATGACCTTTAAAGGTCCTTTCCAACCCAGACCATTCTGTGATTCTATGAATCTATGATATCACTTCCATTAAAACACCAAAGAAAGGACACTTTCTAGCTAAATCTTTTGCTATACTCAAAGGTAAAACTTGTCATTTGTATTCTTGTTATTAAAAACGAAAATGTAAATTTTCACCATTCCTCACATTCAAGATCATTTAATGCATTTCAAACATCATTGTATCCCATACTTTTCTCTCATCCTCTCCACATTGCTGGTTGCAGCTTTAAGAGAGCTCATCCTTTCCTAAAGAGATATTTTTTAGAACTACAAATTCAGAAGGGATTAACCTTCTTTGGTTAAATTCTTTGGAGCTTCTCGGAGACACTCATGCCAGTGCTGGTTCTCTTTCTTTTTTTCTTTTTTTAAAGAAGTTGGCACTGATTTATCTCACCTACCCACAAGAAGGGAAGCAAGGGAAAAAGCTCCCAAACACTGTGATGAGTTTCCCCCTTCAAAGAATAGTAATGTCAACATCACACTTTGATCCTCACAGCAAGCCAGAAATCTTTCAGAAATAGTTCTTTATTCAAATATTTAAGAACTTACAGAGAAGATCCACACCAGGTGACATAATTTAGAGGTTGTACAACTCAGTTCCATAATAAAACACACTGCCCTCCTTATGCCTAGCTGCACCAGATTTTGCTTTCAGAGCATAGCCAAAGGACCTTTCACCCTGGTATAGATCTGGGATAACCCTGCCAAACTCAACAGGATTAAAAGGCTGTGAAATAGAGTAAATCACAGCCACAGCAACTCATTTAATTTTAGCAGAGCTGCTGCAGGTTCCCAGCAGTCTAACTAATTGCTTGGCCTTGTTCCACTTTCCCTAAAGACTGAAGCATCTTTTTTTTTTCCTATCAAATATTAACAGGAGCCCATGTATCACTTGTCGGAAGATGTTTAAGAAACTGAGGATCCTTCAGCAGCTCCTCTGCAGCCCAATCCCAATTGCAGCCCTATGCTTTGTCTCTGTCCTAACCCTAATTCTAACTCAAGACTGTAACTGAACCTTAGCCTAAGATCCTCAGCTGTGGCCCAGATGGAAAAATTTTCATGGGCAACTGCTCTGTGGAGTTTACCCCTTCCTTTGGCAGCCCCTTAGCAGCTCAACTTGACTGAAGCTGATTTTTAATCAGGAAAAAACTAAAAGGCATAAAGTGAGCAAAACAATAGAAACAGAAAAATGCAATCAAGAGTAAGGTGACCAAAATAAAACACAGACAAATAGCAGCAAATAGCTGAGAAGGGTAACACTAAGGATAACAGCAGTAAGGCAGTGTCCTAACAGCTGTACTCCATCCGCTAACATAGTTTTCACCTTATTTATCTTTTAATAGGTGACATTCTCTGTCATGGCCTTCAAAAACTCACAAGTTTATTACTGTTTGCACAGTGTAGCTTCCATCCCCAAAGGCTATATGCCTGACAGGGGAAGAAATGTATGTAAATAAGGTTGTCCCTATGCTCCCCTTGGCAGGCAGGCAGCTGCACGTCTTCCATTCTGAAATCTGACAGTAATAAAACTTGCCAGCTACACTGGTGGGATCTGGGGCCAAAACGGTAGCAATCTAGTTTGGAACACTGACATATAACAAATATGACTGCAAAATCACTTGAGCTGTGGCTGGACAGTTCAGGGTCTGCATGGGTTGGATACAGATCCCAGACTCACAAAAAAGAAGACAGATTTTTTAAAGTGGTTTGGTGCCCTCTAACGGCAAGGATGCTTCTTACCAAAATGTTCTGAAGAACTCACGTTAATGCTCAAATGGTCACCATCACTGCTAACAAGCTCAGTACAGCTGGCATAGTCTTATTTTCAGGCATTACTTCAGTTGGCTCCCTTGACTGATAGGACTTCTCTCCCACTGGCTAATTTATAGTTCCTTTGTTCATCTAGGCTTTGTAGAGGCTGGAACATTTTGTGAATTGAAGTAACTGAGATCCTTCTAAGCTTTACATGCACTGTGAGGATCTGACTACCCTGCCAGCTCTGTCACCCAGGAGTGATGTCTGTTTGCCCTGTCTGAGCTGCATACTATGCTGCAAGAAGAGTCTGCTGGTGCCATGGTGGGAATATGCACGTTTCAACTGTGGTAACCAAAATAAGCACTGGGCAGTGCAGAACCTCTTGTGCATGATGAACTACAGAGTATATTTCTTAAAGATTCAGAATTTAGTGGAGTACAGTGAGCAGTTCAGAGTTCCCTGTAATCATTTAACCATTTAGTTTCTGGATCATAGGTATTAGTGTCAAAGAGGCACATCAACTGCCCACTGATCAGACCAGATTGCCTGAAAAAAATGGAAAATTAGAGAGAAATAAGACTATTTACATAAATTTAGGCTTTTCTGCTTTCTGCTGCTCTCTCCCCCCAAGCTGGTGATGCTGTCTCCAACAGTTCTCTAACCATCAGGGTATACTGAGAGCTTTTATAAGGTACATGCACACAGAAAAATGTAGGTAGCCGCAAGTTTTAGTGCACCTTCTGTGTTCTGGTTGAACAGCTAACTGCAAACAGGATGCCTTTTGTTCACATGGTGAATAAGCCCTGGAAGAGCTGTGGAAGAATCATAAGATGCTGAGTGGCTGGGTAATATTGTAACAGATTTAATTCAGCATAGGTAAATCCAAAGCAATGAAAATAAATAAAAGCAAACACAATTCTATCTAGATACAGTGATAGCCTCTAAATCAGATTTTACTACTCAGAAAAGTGATCTTGTAGTGATTGTTCATGCAGTGACTCTGAAAAAGGCAAATTGAATCACTGAAGAAAGAGCAGATTAAACAACACATCGTTATGACATTATGTTCAAATTCTTTGGTGTGTGTAGAGCTGTCTGTGTCTCTGGTAATCACAACTCAACAACAGAGAGCAGAACCAGACAGCATACAGAGAAACATGACTGAGATGATCAACAGCATAAAATAGTTTCCATGCAGAAAACAGTTAAATAGTCAAAGGTGCACAGAATCATGGAAGATATGGAGAAGATAGCTGAAAGACATGATCTGCTGGTTTTCATAGCACAAGAACTACGGGCATCAAATGTTTTTAAGCCACAGGTTTAAAAACAGAAAGTTATCCTTTTTCTCCCACCTTCTACTCTCCATTAAGTGTTGAAATTACTTGCCACAGAAATTTTGCGGTTAAAGATGAGCTGGACCCATGCCTGTGGATGGATTCATCAAGATCTATGGAAACATGACAGACCTTGAGTTCAGGGATTTCCTGTCACCCATGGCTGGAAGCTGGGAGGAGGAAGAGAGGAGTTGTTTATGGAGGCAAGCAAAAGAAAAGGTAGTCAGAAGTTTGATTTAGAGATCTATAGCTCTCCAGATCTTCCAGATCTTCCAACATTGTCTACCTTAGTACTGCTGAAAGTGAGAAGAGAATGTAAGAGAGAGTGTCCTGTGGCTGAAACAGTAATGAAAGTAGGTCTCACCTGTGGCTTAATCAGATATTTAACTCTTCCCCTGAAAATCCTGAGACAGAGGAAGGCAGATGTACATGTGGTATTTACTTTGGCAGTTATCAACAATACAAAAGCTTGGCATTGATCAAAATGCTCTATGTTGAAGCCCTTTCCTAGAATATTCAAGCATTAATACACTTTAAAGCTAGGAGATGCCAGTTCTTCTCATCTGGCATCCAAACACAACCTTTTCTTCCCAGCCGTCTTTGAATTTTGTTTAGTGACTTCTCTTCAGCTCCTCTCTGTCTCAGAAAGACAATTGGTTTGGATTTGAAGGTATGAAGATTTGGCAGACCTACTGTTCTCTTCATCTCATTCCAGTGGCAAAACTCCTTCATTATTGAAAGCACTTCTCTAATTATAATTTTAATTCATCTTGGTTTTGCACTCAACCATGAGTTTTTGCTACGTCTTTTTCTACAAAAGACCTAGTGTTTTTCTTCATGACAGTTGATTACACACTAACCGTGTGTCTTGCTGTGGTACTAAGTAGTACACGTGCAGAGCCACGGGCAGAAAGCTCTACAAAGTGCAACACTGCTCCCTTATTCTTGCTTCTGCTTCAGTTAATGTGTTCCCCTGACTGAGCCCTTTAGAAGGATGCTATGCCAGAACTCTCAATATCCTTTTGGATAAACTAAGTAAATAGAGCTCTTCAAGCCTATCAAGAAAAGCATAATTCTTCAGCCTTTGAATAGCATTTATGGTTCCTTACTACCTTGTCTCACTTAACACTTTTTTTAAAACCCTGACTATTGAAATGAATGTGGGATCCCTGTAGCATCATAAAAGGTGCCGGAGGCAAAATGCTTGTACTCCTACTCTAGTACTTTTATACCAGACTATTACACCAGGACTTCATGCCTGATTTCTTGACCCATGCCCCCTCCTTCTTTTGGTAACTCTTTCCCATTTTCTTCTAGAATGCCTGTTGTGGAGAGTACGGTCCCTATTTGGTAACTCTGACCCAAACATTCTGCTCGTAAATGTCACAATTACTGTGAAAGCCAGTTACTCCACAGTTCATCAGATTCATAAATTCAAAAAAAATCAATACACAGGCTGGAAAGTATCCCAGAAAAAAGAGTAATTTTGGATAGTCTGAGTCTTGGTGTACTCCATAGGATTTACACTTAACCTCTGACCCAACTGAAGGCTGTAGAGGGCTCATACACAAAAGCAGTGCTCTAGTTCCTCTCCTATGTAATTTACACCCCAAATGAATATCTGGTGTCTGTAGGTACCACAAATTACAATTCAGAGAGTTGGAGAGAGAAGGCTCAGTGAAGTTCTTGGTGTCATAAAGGAGCATCTTCCTAAGAGGGACACTCAGAGGAAAACACGACTGAGGTGATATTGGGGTTCAAAGAGCTTTCTGTCTGTGGCTAAGTGCTTCTATTACATTGTACCACTGCTGCAGACAGAAAGAGATCTTCAGCTATTAGAGCAGAGAAAAGCTTCATTATGGCTCTTCACCCTCAGGCATGTGAAAACCAAGTGCATCGATGCCTTCCAGGGTTAGGCTGATAAAGACAAAAGTGTTTTTCCCTCAGGGTCTGTGCTTAGAGGCTCTCTTACAACACATAGTCTGAAATAAAGCAACAGCTGCCTTAGTCTGCTTTGTGGCCAGATCTGGATCCATCACATACAAGTGCCTTACCAAAATATTTTACCAAGACTCACATTTGGGGGTTCATTGTAACTCCAGATAAAGAAGAGGTTGGGTTTGTGAAAAGAAAAAGGGGAAGAATAAGACATGAAGCTGACAGCCTTCTCTTTGCACAGACAATTAAGGTCCTGCCAGAGCAGTCCCTCAAAGACCAGAGGAGTTTGATCCCTCTGCAGTTGCTAACCATGAGAAAGAACTGTCAGAACTGAATGATGCAGAAGGTTTTTATAAAGACTGTTTCCCTTGAAGAACATCCGACAGAGCTGAGTAGGGACGAAACTCATAGTTTGGCAAAAGCAGAATAAGGAGTGAGATTGTTACCATTATGCAAATAAAAAGAAACCGAGTGCCCAGCCTTCCTCACAGTGATCCCAATGCTGTTTTAGAAAAGGGTGTTTTAAGTTCCTGCTTTGCACCCAATCCTAATGAAAGGAGCAACATCTCTGAACCCCCTGGAACCTCCCTTCCACAGGAAAAAAACAAAACAAAACAAAACAAACCTCCTGAAATTGAATAGAAACACTACCCAGAACAAAACTGTGTCATCCTTTGCTATGCTCTGCAGTACTTTCCTCTAAAGCATCTAGTAAGGCATTCTTTCCAAAGAAGAGAATTTCTGCCTTGAGAAAAATACCCCGTGCTCTTCCCAGCAACAGGGACAGGCTCTTCACACCGTTCTCAGCCTGCACCCGGACTCAGCCGTATCAGAACCTACAACAAGCACATCCAGACAGGTTAAAACGCTGAAGTGCTGCTTCATCTGATAGTGTGTGAGTGCCTCCTTCTGTACTTGGCTTTACTTCAGACCTGGAACAAGAGCTTGCACAAAGCACAGGTTTTCTGTGTCCGTTTTCACAGACACGTCTACTACGTGCTCACATTACAGCAGTGTTGGTGGCCAAATGCTGCAAGATCTCCAGTTACCACAATAACGATGAATTGCCCAAGTTTTGAGACATCAGCTCAAGCTGCTCCCAAATATTCCATGGGAGTTTATTTTCCTGGCAACGACCACATGGTGGTGGTGTATCACCGTGAGTTCAATGTTCATGTCTGACTCCCAGGAACTGAATACTTTGTTAAAGGAGCTGGAAATTTACAGCACAGAACATTTACGACCATTCTTGTAGAGTGAGCCTCTAAACCACTTTACCTCAGAATTTATATTCACTGCTTAACTGTTTTGCTTATGGTGTTGTGCGTCTTTCCAGTCAAAAATATCCTAGAGGTTTTCTAACAACAGATGTATATCTCAGCAGGTACATTCAAATGCAGCACTATTTGGAGTTACACACAGAGAATTTAATCTATTTGTCCATCTGATTCATCTCCTAACCTGTTGTGGTTGGTTGTTTTGGGTTTTTTTTATAATAATCTTTCAGGTCTCTATCCACTTCCCAAGAAAAGATCACCTCTGAGAACTTCTTTAGAGTCAGGTAATGTTGAACGCTCACTCTTCCAAATTTCTTTCAAAAAATCTTCCTCCATAAAGCTTCTCAGCCACCCTTCACCAAAGGCAGGTGCTAAAAGTAATGTGTACTGTATTGTCATTGTGCTTTTCAGCCCACTCACAATAAAGGCCTTAATTTAGCTACTATATGTCCTTGACTGAATGTAGGCAGTGACAGTCTGATCTAATACACAGTGGGAACCTTTCAGTTTTCCCTCATTTGGCCCTGAATCAAGTTCAAAGTTGTCTGGTTCAGGAACCAGATCTTGTGTGTTGGTACAAAGATGATTATTTTCCAATATGGATGTAGGTTACAAAAAAATCCATTAGGACTTTGTTCGCAAAAGGAGATATATGTAACAGAGACAGCATGTCTCAAACCAACAGAGAGATTAGCTCCAATTTAATTGGTTTGAAACAAGGGCAGATCATCAACAGGGACAGGAGAACTGGTTTGGACTTAATGAGGAATGCATCATTTCCCACTCACAAACTTTCACTGCAGACTCACCCTGAACCTTTAGAGTCAAAACTATTCTAATGATCTTTTTCCTTGCATTGTCATGGGCATGTCTACTTTTAGGTTTTGTCAAGGATCAGAGAAATGCACACCACCACAGAAAGAGGGCTCCTTTTGCAAAGGGAGTGACTAGATACAGGAAATACAAGAAATGTAATGCAATATTGTATTAATGGATATTTTTGAGACCAAATGCACACAGGCCTTGACAGTTCAAACAGGCCACTTTAATAACAGTTTACCTTCTTTCTGAAAAATCCTTTTGTGCTTTGGAAGTGTAGTGTGTTTGGTATCGCAACCCTCTTTTGGTGCAGGCAAGTTTCAGCATGCCTTCTTAAAATCTTCCAAATTGGAGAACACATTAATCCACATTCACCTATTTCAATACTTATTAGATACTTGAATTTCCCATGCAGCTGCTGGTCACCCAGGAAGAACTGAAATTCCCCAGATATCTGCCTTTTTTCTGCTCCTGAACATTTGTGTACACACCCAAGTCCTCACAATTAAAGCAGATGGATGTCTACTTCCTCTGACTGTCCTGACTTCAGGGCCAGATCCATTAGAGTTTTCAGAAAGCATTTACTGAATCCAGCCTCTCTGGAAGGCTGACATGCAGCACTTTCTGACCTGCAGCTGGAACTTAATGAGTTAGAGCTCTTACTGAGTTCTGAGATCTTCTTTGTTTGCCTTGGATCAGATCTTGAATCAAAATCTTAGAATCATGGAATAGTTTGGGTTGGAAGGGACTTTTAAAGGTCATCTAGTTCAATCCCCCTGCTGTAAGCAGAGACATCTTCAACTGATCAGGTTGCTCAAACCCCCAACCAACCTGGCCTTGAATGTTTGCAGGGATGGAGTATCTACCACATCTCTGAGTAACCCGTTCCAGTGTCTCACCACTCTCATTGTAAAATAATTCTTCTGAATATCTAGTCTAAATCTACCCTCTTTTAGTTTAAAACCATCTCCCCTTGTCCTATCACTACAGGCCCTGCTAAAAATTCTGTCCCCACCTTTCTTACAAACCCCCTTTAAGTACTGAAAGGCCACAATGAGGTCTCCCCGCAGCCTTCTCTTCTTCAGGCTGAACTGAGACTCACATACTGTCCTCCAGTAATGTGACCATCCACAAGACACACATTGCATCTGCTGCTTCTTGCTACTTCAGCTTGAGTAAGCTGAAGCAACCCCCTTCTCTACCTCTAATCTTTTCTCGGCCCTCAATTGATCCACTGGTATCTGCCTAAAGGAAATCTCTTGGGGTGTGTTTTGCTGTTTTCAGTTATCACTTATTGGGGACCAAATACCAAAGGTTCAGTGATCCCTTGACAGTGTGGGTGGAGGAAAGCTGTGGAACCAGGCAAAACCTGTGCTTTGATCCTGAATGAGCCAAGGACAAGTTGCTCAGATCAGTTCACCCCTTGTGCCAGAGGCAGCCCAGCTGGGAAATTGAGCGAAAAGAACAATTTCTCTGCAGATCAAACACAGCATATGAGCTGAGTTCTCCTGGGCCAGTGAGTTACAGTGACTAAAACAGCTCAACTGTGCACAGGATCCGATTAAACCTGGGTAAGGTGGAAGAATTAACAAAAGTAGTCCTTCTTTATTAAAATGCAGAACCTAAGCTCAGAAACACTGTTCCGTATGGTCAAAGCTAATCTTTTCTTTTCAATGCTGTGGCCTGTTTGCTGGACACCTCCAGAGATCTTAGCTAGAAATGTAAATTACTGGTTATTAGTCAGACCTTCTCTGGACTAACATCATGGCAGCTCGCCCTTTCCTTCAGCCATAGGAAGTATCAGACCTAGGAGTGCAGATGTGTAGATGAGGATTCATGGAGCTTTTCCAACTGCCAACAGGAGCTTTTGTCTCACATCTAGACCCAGCAGGAGCAGAAAAAAAAATACATTAACTAAAAATGATTAATTGACCCCCAGTGTGCTTTATGCTGTTATGTAGCCCTCAACACTTTCCTAAAAACTTCATAATTTTTCTCAAAACTTCACCATCTCTGTTAAGTGTTAAGCTACTAGTTCTGCTTGGGATAAATTTTGAGGTGCATCCATATCAGCCTGCTCTGATTGCAACCCATTTGAGATCTTCTTGGGCTAAACAATTAATCCAACACCCTCTCTCCCCCTCCTTCAGTGTATTCCTCAGTGCTGATAAACAACAGGCCTCCATACCACTTACTTTCCACCAGAGACACACAGAGCAGGGTTCCCTGACCAAATAGGAATGTTTCCAGCATATTCATTTCACTTAAAATTAGAGTCAAATAGAGCCAAGACCAACTAGATCAAAGTGAGTCTCTCGTGAATATGCATAAATCAAAGCCCACATGTTGTGTGGGACTCACGTGGCCTACCATTCGGTGTCTGATACAAGTTTCTGTATATCAGGTAGTATCTGGTTCATGGACAGTCAATGGAGATTTAGCCAGTACTGTCAACAGATTATTTGATGTGTTTCATCTAACCAAATGTAGGCATGCATGGAGGTAAACTGCATTCTAAACACAGTCTGCGAAGTGACCCAGGGTGGCTTGCTCAGTGGTAGATAGCCCCATCCAGGCACTGTCAGGATAAGTGAGTGGCAGAAGCTCGCGAGACCCCAAACAGTACTGAGCTCTGGATTGCATTATTCATTCCTTTATACAGCTGTCCATCATGAATGATTGTATAATGTTTCAAACTGCACAGGTATATTTATTGAACAAAGTTTCAGCAATGTTGAAGAAACCTGTCCTGTGTGAATGCTACAGCATCACTCAGAGGGGAGCCTTTACAGCATCCAAGGCATAATATTTTTAATGAAAAGTAGAAATTGACAGAGACTACAAATGGCATCTGTGGACCTTCTCTTTTTTTCTGTTGTGCTAACTTATTCTTGACACTCTCACATGTTAAATGTAGTACCTAGAGGCAAGAGATTGACTTCAGAGCCCTAACACAGCTCCAGCTGAGCATCATGTGTTGCTCTGCAGAGTCCCTGATTGCTCCCTGGGTGCTACTGAGTACAGGGGCTGAGCTGAGCAGCCGGTGCTTTGCCTTTAACATCCTGCTGGAAGAACTCCTGCACATAAGCCATTAGACCATCTAATAGGAGTAATAAAGCTGATATCAGGTACATTTATTTTAACTATACAATAAGGCACTATGTTAAAACTGCAAAGTGCCAGCCTGGTTTTCAGCAGTACATAATATGTCTTGCATTTTTTACAGTAACCAGCAAGGCATAAACATGTCAGAAAAACTACCCAGGATGCAGAAATATTCCTTGCAGAGCCACATAAGGAAAGGCAGGCACCATTCTTTAAAACCAAGTATGCACAATTAACAAGAAAAATATTGCCAATAAAAAGGGGAAAGATGGCCAGTGAGTATAATTAGATGGGATAGTTTAGGGTGTGGGTTTGGCAGGAAAATGACAGCTAGAAGTAGCAAAAGCACTTTCAGGAGAACCAGTGTTTGTAGCCGCAGTTTCATAGAACCTTATTATGTGCAAATGGGGTTTTACAGAGGTCTCTTGGCTGAAGCTCATGGTGAGCGTATGTGTCGTGGTTAAACCCCAGCCAGCAACTAAGCCCCTCACAGCCACTCACTCACTCCCCCGTGGTGGGATGAGGGAGAGAATCAAACGGGTAAAAGTGAGAAAACTCATGAGTTTAGATAAAGACAGTTTCATAGGTAAAAGAAAAACCACAAGCAAAGCAAAACAAGGAATTCACTCACTGCTTCCCAGGGTCAGGCAGGTGTTCAGCCATCCCCAGGAAAGCAGGGCTCCATCATGTGTAAAGGGTACTTACGAAGACAAATGCCGTAACTCTGAACATCCCCTAGCCTTCCTTCTTCTTTCCCCAGCTTTATATGCTGATCATAATGCCATATGGTATGGAATAGCCCTTTGGTCTGTTGGGGTTATCTGCTCTGGCTGTGTCCCCTCCCAGCTTCTTGTGCACCCCTAGCCAATTCACCGGTGGGGTGGTGTAAGGAAAAAAGGCCTTGACTCAGCAATAATGAAAATATTTCTGTATTATCAAAACTGTTTTCAGCACAAATCTAAAACATAGCCCCATACTAGCTACTATGAAGAAAATTAACCAGTCAAAACCAGCACAGTATATCAGGGAAGAGTTGAGTGGGATCTCAGAAAGGTCCCAGATTTGTTTTTCAATGGGAAAGGATCTCCATTTTTATTTATCTCCAGTGAATGGTCAGACCAGAAGGTGTTCAGGTGTCAAGGTTTCAAAACTGAGCTAGATCTAGCTTGGCAAAATTTCCCTCAATTCATTGCCTAAATAATTATGAGGACCTGGACCTAACTGGTTTGAAAAAGGACATAGGCAAGCAGTATAGAGAGACTGGGAATACAACATATATCATGGTGTCCATTTTTTTGCATTGCTCTTCTCTCATGCACTGTTCAGCTGGTACAGCCATCAGTCCTCATTTGATCCCTGTTTCACCAGAGCTGGCCTCCTGGTCCTGACATGCCCATCCCCATGAAACCCCTCTGAGGCAGGAAAACATGAACTGCCCCATTGGGAACTAAGACACAAACTCATGTGGCCATATGGAAATGCCGTGGCAAGACAATCACGGGACTGTGCACCATGCCTTTGTTTAAAATCCTTTGTCACCGAACTGTTCATCCCCTCATTGTATTCAGGAATACAGATCACCTCTAGTCTCCGCATTGCCTTGTTAACAAACAGCTCAAACTCAGAGGGTTCAGCTACAACTGGCATCCATATGGAAGCACTCAATGAAAACCAAGGACTTTGTTACAAACAGCTGGCAAATATACAGAACTGCAGGCAAGACTGCAAGCAATACAGCAGTGAGCACCACAAACTCAGTATAGACAGTGTATTTTATCACATAAACATCCTCAGTGCTTTGCAGCAAGAAAATATAAATGTTTTATAACATTTTAATCGAAAGCACATAAAACTGAAATGATAAGAATCCATGACTGTATAGTCAGTGTTGAAAAGACATAGAAGCAGATTTGTGTCAAATTCCATTTTAAAATATACATTGAATGAGTTGATCTAGAAAATCCTCTAATTGCATGAAATAGGCCTGGAAGAGACCTCAGAACTCCTGTAGCCTTATGCTCATGTCCCAGAGCAGGATAGAAGAAGCTCACAAAATTGTCTTATCCATTGTCAAAAGCCTCCAGTAAGAATGTCTTGGGATTTTGTTAGGCAGAAAAATGTTCTTCTATGGAGAAGCTGAAAAGCTCAAGGCCAATCTACAGTATACCAAGAGGAAAAATAAGTATGTGAGATACCTTCACCAAACAACTTCCATCCTTGTGCCTGACTTTTACTGTCTGTACTTTGGGTTCAGAGTAATACTGAGTATTCATTAGCTTCATTGGTAGGCATACTGGGCCAAAAGACTTACAAATGTTTTCATTTGAGGAAACCACACCAAAAGAAGGGCTTTCTATGTAGAGAGAAATGTGTCTTCTCTGTAAACCTCAAAAACCACAGTAACTATCTAAGCCAGTTTTCATCCCTGGAGGAAGGCTGTGATTCCTCTGGGATGGTGCAGGACAGATTAGGCCAGTCACATGGGAGGACATCTGCTCTCCAACAAGAGAGAGGCTCTGCTATGATAGATCTCAGCTACCTAATACCTAGCACGAGCTATCCTAAAAAAAAAAAAAAAAGGGAAAAAAAAAGACATGCAGTGGTAGAAAGGGCAGATTTTAAGATAACTTGTGTAAGATTGTGTTTTCTTATTTGACAAATTAGTAATGATTATATGTGTCAGAAAATAGAGCTGCGCTAAAATTAACTGTTCCTTTATCATACAAAGTCCCCTCCTTTTTTATTTAAGTAATAAGGGATAATGACTCTATCTAGCAAACATGCTGTGCTCTGCCCTGACTGTCCAGTTTAATTGACAGTCTGTTTCTTGCTCTTGCCCTAGGGCAGTGCAGCTGTGGTCTGTCCTGTACTGGGCTGGACTGCAAGCTTTACTCTAGCCTGCTTACTAACTGAATATAGATGAGCTGAATATGGAAGTTCTGCCAGTGATGTCCCAAACCATGCGTGTTTTGCTCTTTATGTAAATTTGGTGGGTAAGAAGACACAAACTTTGCTATCTTTACTATGGACACCTTTACTGTGGACATCTTTCCAAAGCATTTTGCTAAGCAGTTTGATTGTAGGACTCCTGGAATACCAGAACATGAGAAAATAGGAGTCACTGTACTGGGTCAGACCACCTCCAGCAGTTTCTTGCCTTTGCTAGCGGCCAAGAGAGTTCTTAGGGAAAAGTTTAAACATGGGGGGCAAACATATAATGCTACCTCCCCAAACATTTTATTATCTGCCAACAAGCATTAAAAAAAATTTTGTGAGACAACAATCACTTCTTTATGTTCAGAAGCCCTCAATGGATTTATCTTCCATAAACTTGTCCTGTTTTCCCCTGAATCCACAACAATCTGCTAGTCAGCTCTCAAATCCACATGAGACACCCACAACAAACTCTGATGCTACACTCCATGGCTCAGCCATACACCACCTGAAAAGCCACCTCTTTCTGTACATTCTGAACTTGTTATTTGCTAGCTTCATTTGATGCCCACTAATCTTTTTCTTGGAAGAGACAGGGAATAATAATTACCTTCATAACCACTTCTGGACACTCATGGTTTTATGGACCTCTATCATATATCCCCCCAATAGTCCCTGAGGTCTCCTAATCTGCTTAATTGTTCCTTGCAGAAAAGTTGTTCCATACCTTTATCATCCTTGTTGCCTTTCTTTGAGCCTTTCCCAGCCTTATTATATCCCCTTTGAGACACGGGGAGCAGAACTGTACACCAAGATGTGGTATTTATATAGAGACATACTCATCTACTCTGTTCACTACCTCTTTCCTAAAAACTCTTAATATTAGATTCGCTTTTCCAAGTATATTGAGCACTGAGACAATTTTTACAAAGATACTGTATCTATTATACCCCAAGATCTTGTTCCTGAGTGATAAATCCATATCAGCCCATCATTTCACACAAAAAGCTCAGGACGATTTTTTACCCCTGCGTATTATCTATTCAGACTGAATTTCATCTGCTATTTTATTGCCAGGGTAATTCTTCAGAGTTGGACCTTGTCTCTGTTACCTTAACTTTGTTTGCCTTCCTTCACAGGTCATTGATAATATGTTGAGCAGAATGAGCCATAGCACATCTCCCTGTAGATCTCCACTGGTCATGTCCCTCTACTATGACAAAGGATTCCTGTCTTCTATTTCCTATCTTTTATCTAATCCTTTGTCAGAGAGCTTATGCTGAAATTTTCATGTCTACATGAACATTTTTACAGATTATATCAGCCAAAAGACTTGATTTTTATCACTGATTTCCACCTGATATTGATTTTAAATAAAAAGGCAGACCCAGCATTAGCTCTCAGAGGTTACTACCCGAATGTCAGATAGTCTGACAGATAGCAGGTGAGCATTACCCCAAGATAAAGTTCATCCCTGTTTCAACACCATTCTTCCCCCCACCTCCTTCCTGTCTTTGGAAGAATCACATTATCACAGAATACCTGTGAGGCTGGAAGGGGCCTCAGGAGGCCATAAACCCCGCTCAAAGCAGGGCTATCTCTGATGTTTGATGAGGATATTCAGGGCCTTGTCCAGCTAAGGGCAGTGTTGGTGGGATTTGAGTTGCACTGGGGTATTCCTCTCAGCTTCCAGCTCACACTTCTGAAAAACCCAGGTGTCTTGTATGTCTTGTATTATATTGGTCAGCCCCAGGAGGATGTCTTAGACACCAAAGGGCATCTCAAATAGCACAGATACTTCTGTTTAGTCAACTAAGCCATCTTAACTGAGAACAATATTTCCTCTTTACATGTGTTAAATTCACCCTAGACAAAATCCATTTGCATTTGGCTCTTTATCTGAAGTGGAGGGAAGGCAATTCAGTCAGACCTCTCTCCTCACAACACCATTATCAATAGATGCAGGTCAAAGATAAGCTGCTTCTTTCTCCCTTGGTGGAAGAGTATAGCCTTTCCACTACAGTGCACCTGTGTTTGTCACTCTCTTATGTGCCATAAAGCAATACTCAAAGTGATGAGAGCAAGCAGAAGCATGGTTCCCAGGTCAGTGGTACTCAATTCTGTGGCTCAGAAAGAGCCAAGATCCTGCCTGTCCTTTCCCCGTGGAATCTTTCTCAACACGCATCTGAAGCTTAAGTCTTAGACACAAATAATATTACAATATTAAAGAGAAAAGCACGGGGAAATCTTCCTCTTACTTATGAGTTACCCTACAAGCTGCAAATGGCAAGGCAAATGGGAACTCAAGGATCACAAAGTAAAATGTTAATATAAAATGAGCTGGTTGGTCCAAAATATTTCTTTTATTTTTCTTCAGAAGGTAAATTTTCATTGACATCTTCTGCACACATTGTAAACACAGCAGGATTGTTGCCTTTTTTTTTTTATTATGACAATCCACCTGAAACTCTGTTCTGCTTTACGAAAATCAAACTTTGCTGCAAATGATATGTTAAATGAAGCCTGCATACTGTGAAAAGAGTTGTATTGGCCTCTGAGTAAGAGGGAAACAATTTTGCCTCAAATGAATTTAATTAAATGGAAATTTGTGTTTACTAATGTGGGTTAATCTATGAAACAGTGAAAGAGAGGAGTGTGAATCTTTGTTTTGTACCACTTGGGTGATGCTAACAGAAATGAACTTAAAAATTTTGGTCCTCTAATTAACTTATCTGGCTAGGCAGGGCATTCCTTCCTATTTCTCACAGATCAGGCAATCCCTCTCAGAGAGTAGCTGAATTGCCTCTTAAAAACATTTTTATGTCCTCTCCCCATATGAAGATAACACTTCTTTTTCCAGCATTAATTTATTCATTCATGACCAGTCTTTGCCTGTTGTTTTCATGACAGTATTGTCCTGAAGGCCAAGCAGCACCTATCTTTTTCCTGACACTTGCCTTCAAGCTGCATGTATGGACAGAAACTGTATCCCACCAGTTTTCACAGTGCCTGCAGAGCCACAGAGCTTCCCGTTTCCACGGTCCTTCCCTGCCTTTTTCCAGTCTGCATTCCTCTTTTTTGACTACGGGTGACTGGCTCTTCTATCATAGTGTACAAATCCCTGGGAATGAAAAGTGGTCTTAAAAGACAAGCAAATGCTTAAGTCAATGGAAAAAAGGCAAAGGACTGTCAGACACGATGACTGCCATGTTGTAAAACGTTCCCACCCTGGCAGCTGAGAGCTGATCTCCTGCAGTGTGCGTGTTCCCTGTCCCTTGTAATGCCAAGCTGGTCCACCTCTGTGGCAGCAGGAGTTAAGGAGTTTTATTTCCCTTTACAATGCACTGGGATCATGGACAAGGTCATTTTCTGCAACTCAGCTGGCACAGCTATAATTTTCAGTTCAGGGCCAGACCAGAATTTCCCCTTGCTCACTTTGCTGAAGAAACGCTCTCAGATTTCCAAGAGACTGCTTTGCAGGAGAAGCAATCCACCTGTATAAGGATGGATAATCAAGATCTATCTGCAATATCTGAACCTGTTCTTACACTCAGCAGGAGCCTATGCTTTGGGGAAAAAGCAACCAGTATAAACCTATGAAATTACTGACAAAACAGCAGCACTAATGTGGAGAGGCCTGACACTGAGATTTGTTAGGCTCTGGAATCGTTTCTCAAGGTTAATGATAAAAACACCATTCATCATTTAGGTCTTCTAAAAACTAGCCAAAAAATGCACTTTAGGAAAACAATACTCTATTATCAGGAAGACGGGCTGGATAACCTGATAAATCATTTCCATCTCTAATTTTTTGTTGTGTTCGGAGCAATGGGAGTTGTCTTTTTCAGGGGTAGATCTGTCAGACTTGGCTGTCTGGGAAAAGATTTTTATTCTGGACAATTCTGAAGTGGTGTTTTCATAACTGGTCCTTTACAGGGAAGAATTTTTCAGTATCCTTTACTGAGATATGCATATTCTCTGTTGTAAATATTTGAAATTGTCTTAAAAAATGCCAACATGTTCTGTTATCCCCTCACCAAAAGACCAGCAATTTTGCTGATAAATTACAAGATTTAGTTCTATACAATACCTGCCTCTCTATCCTTATCAGTGCAGTAAGCAGAATAATGGATGAACAAACACTCATCAACAATAGTATCTTCTAGGGAATCAGTGTAGCAATGACTTCACAGCATTCCAGTCAGCTTCTGGCTTTAAACTGGTGCATCAAAGTAATTCAGTGCAACATATTTAATCCTCATTTGAACCTATATGAAAGGCAAAGCAGGACTTTTGTCACAATAGCTATCCCATCAGCCAGCTTTGAAAATGGTCCCAAGTGCCATCAATAGACTCAGCACAACTTAAGACAGATTTCTAGAAAAAGCTCTTAGGTGACTAACTACTAACTGCAGCACACAGAAAAAATTATTTCAGAAGAAGAAAAATAAAATGCTAGGTCCTTCTCTTGACATGAACCTTGGCCTTAAAAATAATTCTGAGAACAGTTCAGAATAATTCATTCTAAGACACTGTTATGGTAACGTGTGATGGAACTTAACAGCCTCATCTGTAATATCCAACAGCAAACTACCTCCTTGATGCAGAACCCTCGGGGCAGTTCAAAAGTCCTGAATAAAGGATAATGTTTTCCATGTAGTAATTTAGACTTTTTCAAGTAATTTTGATAGATTTCCATTATACTGTTCTATTATTTACAATTACTCTAGGAATCTAGGTGGTTATTTTCAAAGCAATAGCATTCCCTAACATAAAAGGCATCAAGAACCAGATGGGGCTGAGGTACAGATCTGTACATTGTGACTTTTTTCATCCAGAAGAAAAGATTTCCCCATGTGTACGGCTGTGTTTACTGATTTGCTTCTATAAAAAATGTAAAACAAACTGACAGTGAGACATCGTCTTTACTTGGACTGGCAGAGCTAAATCCCAATTTACACTGCTGGCATCCTTTAACACAGCAAACTACCCACACTAACACTCCCCAGCCTACCTGTCAGATGCTTCTTCCCTGAGCATCCTTCTTTTTCCCTTTTCTCCCCTTTATACGTATTTACTTGATGTTAAGTGCCACAAATCCAAGTGTTCCTCCTCATCTACACCAGGGAAAGAGGAATTTCTTTAGAGTCATTTTATTGTCTGCCAATAACTTGCCATAATTGGGTCCTCAAAGATTTTCTTACTGGCTTTGCAAACCTCCTGCAGCCTGCCACAAGTCTGTTTAGGGAAAGACTGTGATGTTTTGACTCTGCAGACAGGAAAAGCCTCTGCCTGAATCTGTTACTGACAGAAGGATCCCAGATCCTCTTTCTTACTTCCAAAAAGCTAAGCATGGTGACTACATGGCAACACATCTGTCAAATAGGCCCCTCCTGAACATAGTCATGCCTGATGGAGCTCAGAGTTTGTGACTGAATGCACATAACCAGACAGGTATCATCAGCAAATGCTCCCCCCCCCTACCCACAGCTCCCACAGCAGGCAAGGAAATGCCCATGAGTGCCACCTCTATTATCCCTGATGGAAACATCTCCACAGTGTCTTGTTGCTTGGTCCTCAAATCAGCTACACACTAGGCTGGCAAAAACCTGGGGCAACCTGAGATGGCAGTTTCATGATAAGGAGGAAGATTCAGTGGTAGTTCTGGTTTAGTGAGTCGCCAGTGAGCACAACTTTGGGAAAAATTGTTTTTCTTGCACCAACAAGCCAGTTAGAGCACAGCCCCCCAGTCAGGCACATGGGAGGGACAGAGGCAGCAGTTTCTGATGCTGATGTTCCCCAACATGACCCGTGACCTGAAATAACTTCTTTTGTTCCTAAGGTCTCAACCCGAGCCCCCTAGTGAAAAAATCCACTGGTTCTCTATTTGTGTCTATGGGTGCAGTTAAAAGAGAGTGAGTCATGGAGCAGCACTTCCATACATCTGATCTGGTAACAGGATGGACTGAGACTCAATGCGGAGGAATTTGCTTTTCTGTTGCCCACAGTCCTGAGGATGGTCCCCAGCTCCTAGCAGGGCTCTGACAAAACCGAGGACAAAGTGAACTGCAATCACATCTGTTAAAGGAGTGAGCGGCAACTGACGGAGAATTTGGAATAAATCACAAGAACTGGATCGTTTATTTATCTGAGGATGAGGGATGAATGAAAGCCTGGTATACCAGTGCTGCAACACTCTGGTACACAGTGGATCATTATCAGCAGTTACTACACCTCGAAACTGCAGTGTCCAACCCTGTGCCAGGCTTATTGTTACAGCTGTGACAGTACCAGGAGAAATAGCTGTTAACATCTCTGAAAGCAGAGCTGTAAAGCACTGAGATGTGTTTAATGTGACAGGGACACACTAACACAGCACTCTTAAGGGTAAATCATGCCTCCCTTGCCTCTTAGGATGTGTTGAGAAGGCTGAGCAGGGAGTGTGTGAAGAAGGGGAACAGCGACTTATAGAATCATAGAATCATTGAGGTTGGAAGAGATTTTCAAGATCATCCAGTCCAACCGCCTCCCTACATCACCACTAAACCATATCACCCAGCATCACATCCAGACACATCTTAAACACCTCCAGGGATGGTGACTCCACCACCACCCTGGGACTTGTCATGATCAGTCCTTGCACGGATGCTTTAAAGGGCTGTCATGAAGCTGGTCCTGCACACTGTGAGCAGATGCAGCTCCACAGCAAAGGATGACCATCAGGACTGGCCCTAAAGGATGCACTTGAGGCTTAGGGCAACAATGCAGGCTTGACTCCAGCATTCACCAACATGACCAATGTAACAGAATTTAAGAGGAAAAAATGACACAACCTTTTGTTTCTTGTTCAGGGGATGTGCTCCCTCTTCTGAGGGAATTTTGGCCAGGAGAACATGATGGCAGCATCCCTGCCAGAGATGAGGGTGGAGCTGCCGGTACTCTGCAGCAGATGCATCTGTGCTTTGTACAGATGGCCCTGGCCTCCCTGGAGACTGAAGAAGATTTGTAAATGGGTCTCGTGGCAAATTTCTCAACAAGAAGGTCTGTTCCACCTGCTTTCCTCTAGCAGATCCCTGACAACACCAGCAAAGCCAAGTATCTTTACACTCCCACACAAATCTTTGTCTGCCCCTTTTAGCAAAATCAGTGGAAGCAGTGGTATCAGAATTCCCCTTCTTTAACAAAAGATGTGTCCCCAAAACATTGGAAATTTGTTTATTTATCTATGCCTATTTTAGCTCCAGAGTTTTCTTCTTAGCATTGAAACCTACCATTTTTCTTACATTTCCATACACTGTGCTACATAGCTGACATATTACTAACCCCATGCCTATAATAATGCTATCAGACCAGCATTTCAGAGTTTTTTTTCTCACTAACCTGTGTCTGACCTTTAATTGATAAACAGCAAAGTGGATCTGATAGCAGGATGATGTAGAGGCCTTATATCTCTCTATAACTTCAATCGATTGCCCCTAAAATTGAGATAAAGTGATACAAGACCTCAGTATCTGATATAAGAAAACTCATTACTTAGCACATGAACAGAATGCTGAGGCAGAGCACAGGAAGGTTAGACAAGTGGAAGAAAAAGGAGGGAATGTGGAACAGAAATCTGTGTGTTGAGAATCTCAGCTGGTCTATCAGAATTAGTCATGCAGTTAGGTACCGATTAAAAATATCTTGTCTGATTAGTCTCAAAGCTTACTAGGGAATTTAGCCACAAAACTCATTAATTTCAATGAGCATGTTAGTGGCTAACTACCTTTGTTGACTTTGAAACATTTGGAGTCTCAATATTACATTTTTCTTCCCATTAGTTTCTCATAGACTGAGAGCAGCAACAATGAAGAAAAGTGCTACGACATGTATGAGTTTATCCAAAGGAATGCCTAATGCAGAAATTTTTTTTTCATCTGCTACTGCTGTTTTTAAGAAGAAGATTAATTTAGAAATATTGCTATAAATAGAAGGGCATGCTCATGACCATGTGTTGTGAGTCATCCCTGTGAATTACTCAGATGTCTTTTCAAAGATACCTGGGGATTTGCAAAAATGAACAGTTATAGAATTAGAGTTATTTAGCATTGTTACTAACATATATGTATGTATATAGATATGTATCCATTTGGTTTTCTCCTGTTTATAGTTTCTCTGTGTAAATAAAGAGAAGGAATTGTAAACATGTTAGAAGTGGCTAGTCACACGATACAGTGAATAATGAACTGTGTCTGCAAACCAGCTGACAAATCCCCTATGTTAAACTTTATTGTATGCAAACTATGTCAGGTGCTTGTGACTAAGAGACTGATTTCTCTAGAAATCACAACAGGTTAGTGGACAGCTAGCTAATCCAAAAAGGGGTGGTATTTCTAATGTATGTTCTTAAAAATAAATTGTTTTCACAGCTTGCTTAACTACCATGATCTAAAAGGGGAAAGTTCTGCTTCTGTGCCCTTTCTAGTTGTTGGAACTGGGTTTGTTCTTTTTTTAAGAGAAGTAGCAACAAATTACAGATAATTAACACAAGACTGTACAGAAGCAAGGCTCCACTTTGAGGATGGTTATACGAAACCAAGGATACTCTTACGACTCATTACTTTATTTGAAAAACAAACAATATAGGGAATATCCCTAACCTGTAATGGATTTGTCTGTGCTGTTAAATGATTGCAGTGGCTCCTGGCCTGATTCATATCTGGGGCAACTAACATCTTCCCAAGCCATTCCAAAGTGCAGTTCAGCAGTCAGCACCAGCCAGAGGCCATTCCTGGAAGGAATGTGGAGCCACGCAGTTTCAGAGGCCTAAGGACCAAGACATCAGCAGCATGGGTGTGAGTTGTCCCAAACCAGCTTCTCTCACTGCCCAAACCCACAACATATTTAATCTACTAAGACTGAAGTAACTGCTGTCCCCAGGAAAGCTTCTCACTGTGTAATAAATCCCCTGTGCCCCAGACAGGTGGGACATCACTCTCTTGTTATCCTCTGTCCAGGCCCCTCGGATGGTCATGGTTTCATTTGCACCTTTATCTGTCATTGCCTTCTCAGTTCCTGTGGGGAGGAAGCCAGCTTGCTCTCTTGATAAGCCAACATTCAGCTCCACAGCTCAGAGCCTGCAGATGTTGCAAGAGGGACTTGTACCTCTTGCTGTCAGTAAAAGGTTTAGTGGCTCCCCCTGCCAAAACTTTATGTCTTGCAATCTATATCTATTTGTTTCTGAAGACTAATATCCAGTGTGGTTTTACACATCAGCCTGGGACCTACCAGCACCTCATCTCAGTTCTAAAGTGCCCCCACTGAATACAGCAAATCACCAGCTCGTTTTCACTCAGCTGGTTAGCTCCAACAGGCACAGACCACCTCTGTTTTGCTCATTATTTCCCCTTGCTACCATCCCCGTAGCAAATGCCAAGTTTCTTCCTCCAGAGTACAGCCTAGTTGAGCTTTATCTCAGATGTGCCAATATCAGTAATAAATGATAAAAATCACAAACAAGGAAAAGTAAAGCTGTATTGCCTGCTATCAGCTGTTGTTTTGGTGTCAGATAAGTTGCGTGGACTATGTGCACAATGAATGGCACTGTTTGGCAGCACAAATTTTCTCTGTGATCACAGGACAGCCAGTACTCTTGAACATGATTCAATATGGAATTTGCTGAAATCCTAGAACAGTTACACTAAAATCCTCAACTTAGTATTTAAAAAAAACCCTCTTGATTTCACATATTTAGGGAAACTGGTTACCATGTATCTCCAGAGGGCCAGAATTACCTTTGCTGCACAACATCAGTGGAGCTCAAGGTGAAGGATGGTGTGTAAATTCCAAACTTCTGACCTACATCCTCCCTTCTCAGCTCCACTGCTTCTTCTCCAGGACAGGCAGAGAGGATGCAGAAAGGGAGGGGATCAGGCAGCTGTGGAGTTCTTCATGTATATACAGAAGAAGGAAAATCAGCTCTCCCCACAGCTTGAACCTCTTGAAATATCTGGCCATGCCCTGAGAGCTCAGTCAAGAAAGATCTGATGTACTATGGAAGTAACAGAGCCTTTCCCCCACACCAGTTGCCCATATCTTTATCAGGACTGATTTTAATTCTCACTGCACTCGGTGTAAGGGAGACCATTGTGTTGTCCAGTACTTGCTTACCCGATAAAACTTCAGAGAGCCTGGACGCATGCCTGCCTCCTCCTTCTGGCACACACTGCAAAATGACTGTGTCATGACTGCTGGAGACATTGTCAAGAACAGAGCCTCTACAAAGAGCCATTGTTACCCAGCCAACACAGATGCAATGTTTTACTTCTTTAGAGCTCACATTAGTCAACAAAAATCCATCAATGGACTAATTTATGCCCGGAAATGGGTGAGGTAAAAGCAAAAGCAAGGTGTCTTGTTTAATCCTTATCCATGCGGCAGATGCCAGTGGGTTTAGTGCAATAATCTCCCATAAATAGAAATATCAGGTGCCAGGTGTCCCACCAGCAGCAGGCTGGGCAGCCCTCTGCTGTGACTCCCTTCCAGTTTTGTGCAGAGCCTTCCCATTCAGAGTCATCACCAACAGGAGCTGCTTCTCTTTGTCAAGGCAGTCTCCAAAAGGCTCAGAACAAAGAAACACCAACAAAAGCTGAACACAGGAGTTTGTGCCCCTCTTTGCCTTTTCTTGTGAGCAAACCACCTGACCTAAGAGTTTGTGCTCATTTCCCTACATTTTTGAAATCCCTACCATTGAGTAGAGTTTACTTCTGGGGCTTCTATGAAAACCATGGGGTCATACTTGACTTACATCCTTATCAATGAGAACAGCATTTCTGTCCTGAGGATTTTACAATATACAGATTTTTTTTATTTCCTTTTTATTTCTTCTTCTTATTTCTTCTTCTTTTTCTTTTTTTTTTTTTGGTAACTTTATACATTTGGAATCTTCCAGTAATTTTTTCATCAGAACAATTTAAGAACCAAATCAGTCTGTAATTTGCTACAGATTGTTGCTATGAATTATCCCAAAGCCTTTGTGCCAGCATATTGATTGCTTTAAAGTCAAGTGAAAATAGATGCACAGCTTAGAAGAGCCATAAAAAACCCTCTACAAGTGATTATTCATCCATACCATTTAAAAATGTAGCTTGTAGGTACATCGGTATGATTAGTGAATAAGAATAAGTGCAGCTCTGACAGTTTCAAAATTGTGACACATACATGCAGCCAACCGTCTGCCAATTCCTTAAATAAACCGATTGTCTAGAAGGAATCCTTTTTGATTAGTAACACGAGATTCAGGTATTTTTTTTTATGGGAAGGTATAAGGAGTTGAATTGTAGTCAGATTTTATAACATTAACCAAATCAAAGCATTGTTTCAAATATTTATTAGAATTGCTACAATGACTGCATCCTTATTCCACAGTGAGCTGTTTTATAATTTATGATTTACAATTGTATAGATTCTCAATGTGCTGTAGCCAGATTTTGTTCCTCTCTCTGCCTGTCGACTCAATTGGTTGCTATTTCTTCCATGCTAGATTAGCACTGATTAGTTCTGATAGATGTTATCCTTTCATGTTGTTGGTAGTTTGACATTGAGTCTGGGTGAGAAGGAAAATGTCTATCAAAACCAGAGCTGAGAGTAAGCCCTTTTTAAGTCTCATGGCCATTTCTGGTTGTTAGACTGCTCTGCCTACCAGTGCTGTGCCACAGCTGAAATGGGCACCGTGCAAGGGCCAGTCTGCAGTTGCTCCAAAGCAGTTGTTTCTAACCAGCCTCTACAACTCAGCCTTGCCAGATGGTGACTTACTTTTCGGCTAACATGATAGCTGTTCGGTAACCTTAGTGAAAGGAGGCCAGCCTTTGTGAAGAAGTCTACTCTGCCTAGACACGTCTTCTCAGTTACACCTGACACGTCTACAAAAGTAATAGGTAGCCCAAGATGAAGGAAAGAGGAAGGCAATCCTGTCCTTTGGTCCCTTCTGTTTAGGGATGTAAACCAATCTCCTCTGTCTGCAGTGGGAGCTCCAACATCTAACGCACCTGGAGACACCCACCCGTAGATGTGGTCATCTGGAGATATCTCCCACCTCTAATTTCCCTCTCTTATCAGGAGAGACTAAGGGATCATTCATCCCAACATGCTTTCTAAGAGAAGTTGGATGAGTCACTGTCTAGAGGTACCTGTGTCTGTGCACTCACTCGAGAGGACACCCAGAATGTCAGCTTAGACTGGATGCCAGTTACTGCAGGGATAAAATTACATCAGAGCAATCCTGTTCCTGCAATCCACTTAACTGAGTATCCTAGCAAAGGCTGCAGCCAGCACCATCAGTTTCAGAAGGAAGAAGCAAGAGATTTGCCCAGAAGGAAGGTTTTTACCTGTCAATATTTGAGGAAAAAATGTACGGCTTGCATGAAGATTAGGTTTCATCCCTTCTAAAGCAACTGTTTGCATTAATACTGGTTATTACTGTCTTCTGTATAAACAATCTGTTTCTGAATTTCATGACACTCTTTAAAGTTTATACCTTATGGTAATTAGTTCCTCAGGCTAATTGTGCATTGTCTGAGAAAAAAGATCTCCTTGCATCATTTTTTATGAATACATTTGTTATACCAATTAAAGGACTTCACTTCCCACAATGTTTTCTTTAATATTACTGTTAGCTTGAACTCTGTGGGTTGGAGATGGGTGTTGTGTAAATAGAGGAGTGTGCTAATCACAGGAATGGGAACAAGGAATTTATGAGTTCCTTAAAACTCCTCTAATATCAATTGCCCAGGAAAGGCACTTCACTAAACATTCATTTGCCTCTGTTTTGCTCAATCTGTATTAATTCTATGTGCACATACATGGACTTCCGTGTCAGCACTGAACAAGGGCAGGACCACTGAGTACTGGCAGGTGGAGAGAGCTTTTTCCTCTGAAGCCCATTATCAGCTGGATTTAGCAATGTAGGTAGTCTGCCTTCCAGGGAAGAAATCAAACACATGTAATTATTTTGTTCTGGGGTTTACTGTTAAACTGAGCCCACTGACACCTTCGAAGTGCTGGGAGATCCTGGGAAAGGCTCAGTTTGGTGTCCCAAGATTACAGTGAGAACCAGTTCAGCTGGTTTGCTGCCATGGATTAAAAAAAAAAAAGATTGGTATTTGTTTTCCTTCACATGAATGTGTTTAGTGGGGCTCAAAATCAATCAGGAAAGAGATGTTAAGAGCTAAAATACAGGATCTTTTTTTTTTATTTGGTTGTGCTGGGGGGGTTTGTGTTAGAAAAAGCCTTTTGGCTTTGAAATCCGTCTGCCTCTGCTATATAGGGATATTGGGAGGGAATCTGTCAGAAAAAAATGGACATTTGGCAAGGAAAATTTTCAAAGACATACTAATTAATCTTGATTAGGCTTATTAGGGTTGTAAGAAGGGTAAGTATTTATTCCATGAGGAATAGAGGAGTTTACTCTATGTGTGTTCTGGTCTGGTTTTGTTTCACTTCTCCCAGCTTTCTAAGCTTCAATTTGCATGACACCAGTCAATTACCTAACCGTGCTGCCTTAACCTTTCTTTGTGCTGATCCACTCAAGAGCAGGGACAGTCACTCTGTGATAGATCATTGTGCTTCCAGAAGGGCTGTTGTAAACCAAATGATGCTGCACTGTGCGTTCCCTTCAGCATCTTCTGGAATTGCTGATAATGGGCTATCACTTTCCCTGGACTGCCAGTATCTCTGCCATATTTAATGTTTATGTAGATAATCTTTGGGGCAGGTACACCTAGAGCTGCCAAAGGCACTGAGGGGTGGTTCTGCTTGATGCTGAGCAATGGAAACTGAATGGCAACAAGCTCTGAATTTAGATTTAGAGACTATAATTGCTGAATAAGCTTCAGGCAGCTGTGGGGCTGCTCAGCTCACAAAAGGGCTGCATCCCAAACCAGGTCTTAGTACAGGAAGAAAACACCTTCCAGTTCCCTCTGTGCCTGTATGAATCTGGACAGATGTGAGTCATATCTAAAGCTGACATCTCAGGAATGTGGTGATGTCCAGGAGGGACGTTACCATTGGCACCCCCAGCCTGATGCTCCAGCCCTACCAGCCTGACTGCAGTGTGGCAAGAAAGGACAAGCCTGGCTGAATTCTCCAAGCTGGTTAGGAAAGCACAGAGAAAACCAAGAATCGGAGGATTATTATGGCTTATAGTTGTCACAAACCCTTGAAAAGTTAGTTGTCATTTCACTGCCAACTTGGCTTTGAAAATCTGAAAGCATATCACTTATACAGAAATAATAAACTGACCCCGTTTTGGCTATGGGAGCCAAAGCAACCCCTACAGTGTGTTTCTCATCAGGCTGCCTCCCAAAACTCAGGGTCTGCACTTAGACTGATTCAAAGAAATCTCTGTGCAAGACCTTTGCCATTCCTGAAAGATAAGAACTGGGAAGGAGCCAGCAGCTGAGTTTGCTTTGGGGCCTGTGGTTGAGATTTCTTCACTGTTTGATACAGAAAGGGAGTGTACGATAAGCAAAAAGGCAGATTTGCCTGTCAGTAGTGACTGGAGGAAGATTTTTGGAGGAGAATACAGGCTAGTTTCCTCCCCCCACATTCCTGCCCCTGTTATGGTTTCAGCAGCTCAGACAAATGGTTGGATACACTTGAGTGCACAGCCCTGCAGTGCAAAGGGGATGCTGCCCTCATCGTGACACTTGTGTTTAGGTATTTCCAGGAGGAGGAGGGGACAGGACATCGAAAAGACATAAGAATGTGTGAACTGCTTTTTCCTTTCTTTTTTTTGCTTTGTTAGAAAAGCTGTCAGATGTGCACTATGTTATGTCAAACAGCTTTGCAAATCCCTTTGCATGGACAGCAAGATCCTGCTCCAAACACTGAGATCTAACTGCACCATTACAATCAGCTTTCCTCAAAAATTGATCATGATTTGCTCAAAAATGTAATGCAGGCACCATTACTGCAGGCCAAGTTTTTGCTTTGGTCACACAGGTGAAACATCACTAGGGCTGCGTGAATGTAAATGAAGGCAGGGCTTGGCCAGAAAGGAGATCTGCAAAATAGACCACTGCTTCCTTCATGTGACTGACTGGGGTCAACCCTTGGGTATTGTACCAAGACATTGCAATCCTTACAAAGCCCTCTGTGTGTTCTGAACCCACTAGCGATTTGTGAGAGGTACACTTCACAAGCCTCTAAAAACATTGACATTGTGTGATGAAGTGTGAATATGCCTTTGTGCTCAGCAGTGAGTGGAAATAGAGAGGGGATGTGTCATTCTTCTTGATTTTAGCTTTCTTGGAGAAGGCAGTTAACAAGTCATGTGTCAAGTGCAAACAAGAGTTATTTCCTCGTGTTTTTCCCCTTAGCAGCTGGGCACTGGGCTGACACTTGAGTGAAAGCACAGGCTCAGTTTGCCAGAGAACTGGTTGAAATCTGTAGTTATTCAGTTGAAACCAATAAAGAGACTGGGATCAAAATCTGGCCTCCTGCCCAGCTGTGGAGTCCTTTCTGAACAGACTAAGGAAAAAATAGCTGTGGATTGCAGACCATGTCTGCAGCAGAAAGTGGAATTTGCCAGTGAAGCAAACTTCTCTTTTATAAAACTTTTGACCATATTGCTCTCACATATTTGCAGTGCCTTTACATAAACACCTAGACTGTAATGAGCTTATGTGTTAAATGAACAAGTGTGGAAATTAGGACACGAGATATTTGCATAGTAGCCAGGAGATAATTATTGGTGATAGTCCAAGCTGAAGAATAGTATCTATTGTTTCTAGCAAACTAGTTTTCATAAAACAATATGAACTTCCTGTACTCAAAACACTCACATCAGCAATGCCTACCATGATATGTAGCAAAACTATCAACAAATCAGGTGCATGGGGGAACGAATTCAATCCCAGACAAACTGTAAAGGATTAAACCTAATCTGCAGTGTATCTGTATGTTTCAAAGGTCTCTGTACTGTATACCTTTCTGTCTAGCATTAAGTAAGTGTAAATATATCCTGGTGTATAAATATATCCTACTCAATTTTAATTTCAGAATTACTAGATTTTATACATATTTATACACATGCAGAAACATAGACATTAATTAATGACCTCCTTGGGTCAGGAGGCCTGCAATAGCTAGGGACCCCATTGGAGGGCATGGCTATGAATAGTTCAAGGTTTAGTCTAACAGGGTTGGCTTGTAATGTGCACTAGGTAATATAATTAGTCATTAGCGGAGGAATTCATCCTTACTCTGGCACCATTTGAGTCAGTTTTCTCGACAGGAAGTGCACAGATCCAGATCTCTGAGACTGTTTTTTGCTTGGTGAAACAATAAATGCTGCATAAGAAAAAAAACAAAAACAAAACCAAAAAAAACTGAAAAAGCAATGATGGCAAAGTGGCAAATGCCACAGGGAGTTGTATGTCAGTAAGCAGGGAGGACAAGCCTGCCAGATCTGCCTCATTTGTAAGCCTAACCTCTTGACTGTCAAAAAAGTTGCTCTTCAGTTGGAAATTTCCTAGGGAAGTAAGCAAATGGAATAATGAAACCCAAACCAGTGTTTATACTTGAAGTCACATGGAAGTTGGGAGGGTGTCCTGGGGAAGAAAAAAACATTATTTGCTTTGTTTTACATTTCTCCCTATGTATCTGCCCTGGGGAACCTTCTGAGACAGAGGCATGGGCTGTGTGCACCTGAGGCTGACCTCCTCTGCTCGTCCTTATGTTCCAGTGACTCCTTACAAATAACAAACTGCTGCAAAAAATGGTGCTGCTTGGTTTTAGAGACAGAGGTCCAGAAGGCCAGGTCTCAGTTACTCCCAGTTATTCTGAACTTACTGTTAAATCAGCTTAACCAGAAGTCAAGGCTCAGTGTCTTAAACAGGTCTAGGGACACCAGGGACCCCACTCCTCCTGACTTTTCTAAAACTCCTCATGAATTTGCCAGGACCTCCGTGGCAGTGAGAATGAAGCAAGGTGTTGAATGTTTGCCTGAATGCTCTTTTTGTCCTCCCTGTCAGTCTGTGTCACACCAGCAGATGCTGGGAGCAAAAGGCCAGGCCCCATGTGGTCTCAGCTACAGTAGCTCCATGGCAGCAAGCAGAACAGTGCCAAACTAAATCACTTCACAGATTGTATCATCAGGACTGGAGAGGATTATTATATGTGTAATTTTTTATCCTGCTGGCCAGAAAACCTTTCTGATTTTTCTTTATGTTAGTTTCCTCTTTATTTTTACTCCTCCAAGGTCATCTTTTAGGAAACAAGTGGTCAGATAATGATATGATGTGTGTGGCAGAAGAAACAGAGATGCCATAATATGGTTGTACATGGAGGGAGAATATTATCTTTCAGGGAAATTAGTGTTTGCTGTTTAACCCTGCTCATCCACCCTGCCCACTCCCACCAAACACTGCTTCTTGTTTACAGAGATCCTCTCCTCAGTCTTTTTATGCCTCATGGTTTTTCATGCACTGGATTTTGCAACAGCTCTGGGAAAAACACTATCATCCACTTTTAATCCACTGAGAAGTGGACAGAGGTCCAGAACTTCAGAGATACACAGGCAACTACCTCTGCCTTTGAAGAGCCCTTGAAGAGACACATCAAACATCTATGCAGAGTAACAGGAAGAGTTTGGAACAATTCTGGGAACTAATCTCGAGTCCTGTAATACCTGAACAAGTGCACGATTCATTTCACTTGTTGGCTTCTCATAGAGGTGGCCCCTTCCCTGGGACCTCCTGAGGGTCAGCCCCTCAGAATGCAATCACAGCGAGAAAATAATTCATTAGAGAAGGAATGGCTGCCTCGTGTGCAAGGTAGCTGCACAAGCAGGGGAAGGAAGGAGGGAGCAGAAGATTTTCCTCCTTGTCTACTTGCTCCCTGTTAAGGTTCACAGGTTAAATCACTTTAGGTCAGGTTGAACCTTTTAGACCCTGACAGATACTATGACCCTCCTTCTTTTCAGATATGAAAAGAGTAGAGCACACAGATCCACCCAAAACAAAGCAGACAGGTTTCAGTGACTATTATTACAGGAAAGGTGTGTGGGTGTGTGTCTTTGTGTGCAAGTGTATGTAGGAGAGGGCAGCACAGGAATATAATAAGGAAAACTGAATAAGCTGAGTTAGTCAGCTAGAATAAACTGACTAGGATGAGAAGTGGGTGGACAGAACACAGGGGCTGGGCTGAGGGTATTGAGTTGGGACTGGGAACCATTTCTGATTGTTCTCATGCTCAGGGATAACAGGCTTAGTAGATTCTTGTAAATATAGACCCTTACCCCCAGTTTCTCCTCCGAATTAAAACTATATATAATAGTCCAGGCTGAGCCAGTCTATACAGATCAGAATGAAATAGAATAATCTCATCATTTCTATTCCAAGTGAATTCATCTAAATATGTAAAATTGGTCAAGTTGGTAATTTACCATTTTTATCTTCCCAGTTTATATCTAGATGCTAATTTCTGCTCTTCAGTTATTCAACCCAGAAAGAGCACTGATAAGGTTTTCAAAGAGGCGAACTTGGGAGAGCCTTGCCCTTAGACCATCAATATATCATCTTGTACACCATGCAAGTACTGAACTCAGAAGGAAAGACAGTAAATATATCCTATTCTTCCTCATACTTCTGTGCCACAGGGAATGGAGCAGTGCAAACCTGCACACCAGGTACTGTCTTTAGGAGACTTATCAAACTGGGTTGCTTCTCCAGTGCCTTAGGCAATTAATGCAGCTTCTTCAACATTCCTAAGGACACCCCCCCCAGCAATCTCTGACACAGACACATGCAAACACACACATTCAAAGGGGTTTACTCTCCTATCACTTGAGGTGTAAAGATGGGCAGATGAAAAAATACAAAGTGTTAAGAGATCATAGCAATGATGACAGTCACAGATATGCTGATGTCAAGGAATGGTACCCGGCACAGCTGAATACAGCTAATATATCCTGCTGCATTGCATTGTAGACATGGTAAAGACACTTGTACCTGAAATAAAATCATGTTGTTTCAAAGGATATTTCATCCCTTTGTTGTGTAGTAAAACCAGTGTGCTAGGCAAACCCTTCAACTGTCTTGTAGACAGCTTTGTTGATAAAGAAAATGGAATGGAAGTATCTTTTAAATTATTGATATCAAATATTGCATATGAACTTTTGACATGGCTGTCTCCCTGCTGTCTTTCACGGCATGCTATAATCCCTTCCTTTCCTGCTAGATTTCAATCTGTTCCACATAACCCTTGCAGTTCCTCCAGCAAGGGGATTCAGCAGCATCATAGGTTTTGTACAAGAATTGTGTTTTATAAATCATTCCTGCAGTTAGCCTTCTGGCAAGCAATCGCTTAACATGCTTTAGCCTCTCACATCTATTCTCAGGAGTTTGTAGGTCTAAGCCTAAGTAACAGGATCCTGTGTTTGGATAAAGAAGAAGAAGCCACTGAAAAGTGGAGAAGCCAGACCTCCAAGCATCTTCAGGTGTGAACAAATTTTTCAGAAGAGCTCAACTGCCTTTAAGCCCCTGTGTAGGGGTCAGATGTTCAAAAGTGTCCAATGTCTTAATAGCTCCCACTATAATCCTTTTAGGGAGAATTTGAAAGCCCATCTGTTGATTTATTTGGAGCCTCTGGACTCTGCAATGACAGTTGAGCTCTCTGAAAAATTCAGCTGTATTTTATCAACAAAGCTTACTAAAGAATAAATTTTACAACTTGAAACTAAAAAAGAAAGAAAGAAAGAAAGAAAGAAAGAAAGAAAGAAAGAAAGAAAGAAAAAAAGAAAGAAAGAAAAAGACCTAACATGGAAACTTCCCTTGTTATCTTTTCTGTTTCATTTTGCTGGGAGTTGAACCAAAATCATACTACTAAGGAAAAACATTGACTGGAAATTTTCTATCAACATTTGAGTAAGCAAAAAATTTACTTGATAGTTTCCAGGTTAACATAAATGTAGTTGCATCAACTTTCCTCTTAGGTAAAACTCAAGTATTGACTTTGAAGCAGGAATCTTAAAGCCCACCACTGTTTATTGCAGTTGGATTACCTTGCAGGTCTTATATTCTTGCTTTTCTTCCCAAAATGAAATTACATAATATCAGCTGGTTTGGCTGCAGGCTACTCTAAATCATTCGATAAATGCTCAAGTGCTACCTATTGTTCTTTCATTGTTTTATACAATACAACAGACTGATCAAAAGGGGCCCAGATCAAAGAACGAAGTCCAAAGAGCCACTAACCATCTGGTATCAGTTTGATGACCAGAAGTTCATCTGGCATGAGTTCGATAACCAGGGTTATTGCTACCCCTCTGGCCCTAGCATGCTATGCCCCAAATCTATGACATTTATGAGTGTGAATATATGGTTCTAAGGTTATACTTAGGGTAATATAAATTAATTTGGTAGAGAATTTTAATCATTTAGATTATAGGTATCATTGTTCACATCTACACATCTTAAAATCAGCAGATGACATTGAAATGGGGCAGCAGACAACCTGATATTATATCTGCTCACACCAAGGATACATATGACTGAGTAATGCTTTGGACATCGGTTGCTGAGCATCGTCAAGGGCCCTTATAAAACAAGAAAGCTCTGTAGGTACAAATCAAAACAACAGCTTGTATCACCACTGCAGAGAAGCTGTAAAGGGATGAAAGTGAGAGAATTCCCTCACAATTCAGGGGAAAAGGATGAGGCAAGAAAAACTGGGTGCTGTAAATAGCAGAAGTCTGAAACTACAGTTTAAGTATTTTTGTGAGTAACATATCAAATAGCTCAAGAGGTGTTCAGAGATGTCAAGGTTAGTGAAACCCTTTATGATCTGCTGACTACCATCTAGCTGTACAATCTAAAACAACTTGGGTGGTCTGCTTGTACAAACACATTTTTATCCTGAGATTTAAGTGACAGGAGAGACTAGTAGATGACTGTTTATATCAGATGAGATAGTGAAGTATTAATATGGGACTCTGCTGAAACTTGTGTGGGATGCCGTGTGTAAGTCTAGCGAACCACATTCAGGATTGCTGAATTCAGACTGAGGTGGGCACAGAGAAGGACTCTTAACGTTACTAAGGGAACCTGACTTACTAGAGGAGAAAAAAGTACAGAAAAAAGTATCATTGTGCCTACGAAGTTTGCCAGACAGTAAATACCACTGAGGAATAAAAAGTAGTGAAGAGACAGCGCGAGACCTGTGTTAAGGCTGAGCACTGGGTCTGCTACCAGTCCTCTTCAGTAGCTAAGTGGCATTGCCACTTCATTGTGGAAAACTAAGTAACTCAGGTGCAATTCAGAGGTGGGCAGAGATCCACCAGAAGCCTCTGAAAGACTAATCCACGAGGAGAGCTCAAAGTGCACAGAGCAGAGCTGAGAGTACAGGAGGGAGCATGCAACTCCTGCAGTAGAGCCTGAGGTCACACAACTGACTGATGAAGTGGCAACACAAACCCTAGGCATTTTGTCACCAAAGATGGTATAAATGGCACTCTTACATCTCCCAGGAGTGACAAAACCACCCGGTGATAATGCCAGGAGTGGGGAGCATTCCTTGCTGTAACTGAAGAGCAATCACCTTGCAATCGGCAAGAGTGTCTGTTTCAGAAACAGCTTGTGTTTTTCACCAGAAAAAGTAACTACATTAAATACACATGCAAGTACTGCAAATAGGTCTCAGGACCCAGCACTGTTCTCCCAGAGCCCCATCAAATGGGCTACAGAATCAGGATCTTCCAGCTTCACAGATCATGCATTTGTTCTTTGCACAGTGGCCTATCTTCAGCAGAGAAAATTATAGTCCCATCAAGATTATAGATCATGGTCAATGGAAAAGCATCCCTAGAAAATAAGAGTTGCAGCACCTCTCTCAGGCAGATGAAGGTCTCAGTCACAGGCTTTTTTCCTTCCCACATGGGTTCTAGTCAGCAGGCAATAGGAAAAATGCAGCCGCAAATACTTTCTCCTCTTCCTTTGCCATCAGGCATGTTCCCTCAGACAACATGAGGTTTGTGGTCTCAGTTTTTGGACTGATTCTTGTGGAGAAAGGTCATTTTGTTCCACTGATCCTGTCATGGCTCCTCAGATAGCTGTCCTGTTCTGAGACACAGTGAACCAGGGTGTCGAGGATCCTGAATAGGTCCACAGTTTAGAGGGAGCTTCCATCACTCAGTCATGGAGGTACTGTGATGTCTCAGCAAGGCAGCTGTAGTGTGTTGTCTGAATAAGGCCAGCTAATGACATGAAAACAAATAAATACAAACTAGATGTGAATAAATGTAGCATGTAAATAGAGGGAAATGTAAACAAACATTATTAATGTGGACAAGATTCTAGAATGACATTTCAGAAGTATTAGGGAGAAAAAACTGGATTAAAGGACAGGAACCAACATGCAATAACAGGAATATTGGACACACTGGCCCAAAGGTTTCCTTGTTCCTTACTAGGGGCTGCCTCCTCCGTTGTTCTGTTCTTTTTATGCTTTCATCTGTATCAGTGGAAACTTTCCCCACCTCTGCTTGCATCTTACCTCCCATTTTACCCTGTTCTCTCTAGATGGACACAGACTGTTGAAAGTGGAAGGCAGATTTTTGTGCTAGCCACTTCTTTATTCAAATTACCTTTAAGCTCATTGAAAACTGAGATCTAAATAAAGGTGGAATACAGCCTGAAGAGTTGTAATAAAAATTGCCTAATGGCTTCTGCAGGATGTCAATTACCCTGGTTCACGGAGGGAAGATAGTTGATAACTCAGTGAATATTCTAACCATTTCAACCCTACAAGAACTTAATTATTTCACATACTGTATTCTGAAGAAATCCTCAACTGGATTTCACCCTATAATGCCTGTAAAATAAAGGCAATACATATTCTTTGCACATAAGCGATAAATAGGAAGCATTCAAAAAGACCAGGTCTTGTGGGATACACATTAGTTCCCACAATAAAAGAACACAAATCAAACCTGGCAGCTGAAGAGCAGATGAGTGAATGATTATTCTGAGCCTCTAATGAAATGATATTGTGAAAGGCATTAAACAGATTGATTAGAGTTCAGTTGACTGACTAAACTGCCCACTCTGTTCACCATTATAATGAAACTACATAGAATTCTTTCCTTGTGCATGTGCACTGGTGTGTGCATCCATATGCACAAGTGCTTGTGTGCTTTGTTGCAAATTATTCATTGCTATTTCTTTATAGTGTAGAAAACAGTCTAACTTGCAAAACTTTGTGCTTTAGACTTCACTATGAATACACTTTCAAGGTAGGGCTACTGAAATGACTGATTTTCAGTACATCTGACAGTCATTTCAATTATCACATTTATCAGCGTATTTACAACATACAGAGGGAAATGAGGATCCTGTTAAAGAACAAAGCAAGATGAATCAAGCCTCTCGCTTAGATTAAAACAGAAGCAAAACTAAATCATTACCACCAGTTAATACAGAAGCTAAAAGCACAGTAAGAACAGAAATTAAGATTAGATGTTTATACCATTAAGGAGGATATTCAGAGAAAAAATAGTCAGGATTAAAAAGAAAGCAAGATCAAGGTCTTTTGCTATATAAAGGTTGTTGGTTCCATTTGTTTCAGCAGAACTGTGCCAGCAGCCATTAACAATGGATCTGCAGCTTCAGAACCTGCATATTTCAGATATACCTTGAAACCAAGGTTTAGAAATTGTTCCTGGAAAAAAAAAGACAAAGGCAAAGTCTTGCATGTGGGCTGGAATAATTTCAGCAATAATACAGGCTGAGGTCTGGCTGACTAGGAATCACCCCTGCAGAAAAGGACTTGGGGTGCTGACGGGCAAGGAGTTGAACAGGAGTCTGCAGACCAGCCTTACAGTGACAAATGCCAACCACACAATGGGCTGCACTGGCAAGAACACAGCTGATGGTTTGAGAGAGTCAATTTCCCCCTCTATTTTGCATTTGTGAAGAGTACATGTCTGGACTACTATGTTCAGTTTGGGGCTTCCCAGTATAAGAAAGTTATCAACAAGCTAAAGCACATTCATCAGAGACCCACTGAGACGGTTAGGGACCAAAGCATATGGTGTACAAGATGAGGCTCCAGAAGCTGAGCTTCTTTAGCTGCAAGAAAAGAGGGCTAGGGGAATATTTTCAATTACTTACAGAGAGTTTAAAGAAGAGATGAAGCCAGACTAAGGGGTGACAGGCATAAGGTAGAGCAAATAGAAGCTAAAAATACCAATTAGCTATAAAGGAACAATTCTTCACAGTGAGGGTGGTCAAACATTACAACAGAGACCCAGAGAGGCTGGGCAGTCTCCATCCTTGGAGATACTGAAAGCAAGACAGCACAAAAGCCCTGAGGGACATGATCAAACATTGGCATTACTCTGCTTTGGCATCTAGAGGTCACTTGAAATTATACCTCTGTATGATTTCAGAAAATGATAGAAATGAGGTGTAGGGAGGAAATCAGAAATGTCATGGCTCAGAATGTTATTCAAGAATCAAGAAATATATAAGACAGACAGGAAAAAGGGGCCTAACATGAGGCCAGACCCAAAGTATCATAATTTGGTTATAATAGACTTAATGAAGACAAACTTCATCTCCCTTTGAAAATCAAAGCTCTGCAGGCTTCTTGTAGTGAGGTAAATGAAGACAAGAATAACCTTGAGCTCCAGTCACACTGTACTTATTCATTGCTTATTTAAGACATAGCAACTCATTGTATATTGCTACAATTTGTATAGCTAATTATATAGAACTACAGTTACACATTGTGGCTAATTGCTGGAATATACATCCTCTGAAGCTATTAGGAATGTTACCACTGACTCATTTGAAGAGTCTAATTTAGCCAGCTGAATTATTTGACTCATCTCAGCAGGTCCATCTCAGCAGGCTCTTCTAATGTTGCCCTTTGGATGAGCTTTTCTCTGTACAGACAGCTTGGGGAAACTAACCTCAGGGAGATGCCCAGTGCTCTCTGAATACTGTCCTTTCTTTCTTCCTTGATAAATACAGGGAGAGTAATTGCCTATCTCCACATTTGATGTGTGAATCAGTTGATGTAAGACCAATTTAGCAACAGGAATACTAATATACCTCTTCTATTTGCCAGGGTATAAAAATGGCCTTGTTGAATGATTGGAAGGATGAACTGGAGGAAGGATTGTTGACCATTAAAAGGCCAGCTTTTCAACAGTATCAGTTAATATATTGTAGTATCACAGAATGGTTTGGGTTGGAATGGACCTTAAAGATCATCTCATTCCACCCCCCCTGCCATGGGCAGGGACATCTCCCACTAGACAAGGTTGCTCCAAGCCCCATCCAACCTGGCCTTAAACACTTCCATGGAGGGGGCAGCCACAATCTCCCTGGGTAACCTGTTCCAGTGCCTCACCACTCTCATAGGAAAGAACTTCTTCCTAATATCCAATCTAAACCCACCTTCCTTTAGTCTGAACCCATTCCCCCTTGCTCTATCATTACATGCCCTCGTAAAAAGTCCCTCTCCAGCTTTCCTGTCAGCCCCCTTCAGGTACTGGAAGGCTGCTCTAAGGTCTCCCCAGAGCCTTCTCTTCTCCAGGCTGAACAACCCCAACTCTCTCAGCCTGTCTCCATAGGAGAGGTGCTCCAGCCCCCTGATCATCTTTGTGGCCCTCCTCTGGACTCACTCCAATAGCTCTATGTCCTTTTTATGCTGGGGACTCCAGAACTGAACACAGTACTCCAAGTGGGGTCTCATGAGAAAAGATTAGAGGGGAAGAATCATCTCGCTTGAACTGCTGGTCACACTTTTTTGATGTAGCCCAAGATACTGTTGGCTTTCTGGACTGCCATCACACATTGATGGCTCATGTTGACCTTCTCATCAACCAACACCCCCAAGTCCATCTTGTCAGGGCTTAGATAAAGAGAGAGTTATTGAAGGAAAGAACTGTTGGTTATATTTTATCTGATATGGAGAGTCACCAGTGAAATCTTGTGTGGAAAGCAAAGTGGAGAAGGGGACTTAAGAAATTTATTATGCTGGTGCTGGGTAGATGGTTGGACTGGCTGATCTTGAAGGTCTCTTCCAGACATAATGATTCTGTGTTTCTGTGATTCTGTGAAATGAACTGCCTCTAGGAAATAGCCATGGGAAATAGCCTATTTAAATTACTGCTGGGACAATTGTGCTGAAGCTACCTTGCTCTCTTGAGACCTCCATGAATGATACTTGTCAGTCCTGTGCTTTGGGCAGCACCCAAGACGAGCTCCATCTCTCATGGTTAAGGCCATGAGAGATGTGCTGCTTCTCTTTGAGGGGAAATATTTGTCCATGATGCAGCTGTAGGCAGTGTCATGACCCATTCCAAGCCCACAGCTGCATCATGGACAAAACACAGGACTGGTAAGAGTCATTCATTGAGGTCTCAGAGAGCGAGGTAGCTTCAGCACAGTTGTCCCAGCAGACAATTAAAAATACACCTATACTATACAGGAGACTTCTGTGACTCAGACTGCAGCAGCCTAAAAGCTGTTTTGCTGATTTTCCAACTTGTGGGTTGGCTCTGGCAAAATGTCAGTGTCTCCCATTAACTAACTGTATTAGAGTCTATTCGGATCCCTGCTTAGGATCTCAGCACCATAGTTGCCCAATTTCCTGAAGTACACCAGGCATACACACCAGCGTTTGTCAAGACAGGACACCTTTTGCAAAGGCATCTCTGCACAGACTTGAATGCGGTGTTATTCATCTCTTTAAATTAGGTTGTCTCTGTTGGCTGGTTCCCGTTACAGTCCCTGGAGATCTGGTCAATACAGCCATAAGGCATCAGTCAGTTTATTCTAAAGTAGACACCCACATTTAGGTCAGATGAATCATGTCTAAGGTATTACAGATGGTAATGACTGGTTCTCCACAAACATAGCTGAAGCCCAGGCATCTGCCTCAAAGGTAGACATTTATATTTTAGAAATCTAGATTCAAAAAACAGCATCCCACTGCTGGGTCCATGCCACATGGCCCATAATAAGGAGGAGTAAGGTGGTGACACATGGGAATCAGAGTGATAACCCAGGTCTTGGGAGGTTCAAATAAACCTCCAGGAGGAAGGACAAACTCACAGCTTCACAAATGGTCTGAGAGCAACATTTCAGTCCTGATCTCACCACAAACTTCATCTGCCACCTCCTCTGTAACCCAAGTCACTTTGTCTCTGTTGCACCTTTGTCTCTCACACACCTTTGTCTCTCACATGGATAGAACAAAGTTCCACTTTCCAAACTGTTCTCTCACCTATGTAGACAGTAAGCTCCTACTGCATCTTACAGGGCTTAGCACATGCAATCTTGTATTTAGTTTCAAATCTCTAGTTGTTACTGTGATATGAGTAAATAATGGAGAAGCAATGGCAGCTCATCAGGAGAGCTTTCCATCCCAAAAGTGATTGCCCTTTTAATTAAGAATAGTATGTTTTCATATTGGATTTATTTTTTTTTCTGTATGTTATCGTTGTTGTTGAAAAAAAAGTTATTTATTTCAACATGTTTCTCTTGTTTAAAAAACAGAAGCTTAACCCTTGCTCTTTCCAGAGTAAAAGTAACCCTACAGGGTATGTAATAAATATTTAAAATGAATAATTGAAGGAGGAAGGAAAAAAAATAATGTCACTGAGGGACAGCAAGAATTTTATTTCAGGGTAGTGACAGCTTCTGTTGTCTCTGCCATCAAATAACTCTGAACTCAAGAGGACTGCTGCATGCAAATGAAGTAAAATTAAATACAGGTGTCCACATCATGCACACCATCTTCATCAGAGTGGCAGATCAGTCCCCTCAGCACAGAGAATAAGCAGCGGATGCTGAGTGCTCCCCTGTTAGAGGTGATCCTGTGAGGACAAGGTTAAGGCTGGTTAAAGTCACAATGGGGAGAGCCTTGCTTTGCTGTCTTAATTTTGGAGTGGATTTCCTCCCTCAGTGCTGTCAGGCAAGTATGCTCCTCCAGTGATGGAATTTATTTTATCCGTATTCTAAATCACAAGAGAGAGGAGTTGTATGGTGATTAGGTGAATAAGCTGTCACCACCCTACCAGGCAGCTACTCCACACCTGTCTTGAAATCAGCTGCTGGGCCTGAACACTGGTTGCAGCAGAGAAGAGTGATGCCAGCCTGGCAGGAGAGAGCATCCTTCCAGAGACACTGCTTTTCACTCTTGCCTCTCAAGAAAAAGACAGGAGTTTGGCTGTGGCTTCCCTGTGCACTCCTGATTGTCAGGAGAGACACTTCAAGTTACTGTCCAGGTGCGGTTTTTTTTAAGGAAAACTAAGGCATGAATAAGCTGCATATTTTATTTGCCTTTCACTGATGATTGACAGAGCAGGGAACTGGTCCTGGCTCTCCAAAGCCATGTTAGCACTCTGGCCATGGACCACCCTTATCACAAGAATCCAGTCAGACTCGTGGTTATGCTCTTCTCAGAACTACGTCAATACATACCCTGCTGCGAAAAGCTTACAGTTTAGCACCCCAGGTTTCCCATGTGTTCTGATATGCCATTGACTCCCCATCACAGGACATGACTTTCTACATTCCCTAAAACTCAATGAGACAAGAAATAACAAAGAACTTTGAGAAACAAAAGGCCGGTGTAACCTAGTGATACCTTCTAGCAGAGAGTACCAAGTGTGTGTTTGAATCACTTTTCTGATCTGGTAATGGTGTAAATCACCAGCAAGCTACAAAGTGATGGTGATTGTATCAAAAAAATAAAATAAAATATTAACTTAGAAAAGTAGAACACACCCCTGAGGAGGATTTTCTCAAATGTTAATTATTTAAATGATTTTTGTCCTCTAATTGTACTGAAAAAATATCTAAATCTAAAACCATTTTTGATACTTATGAATGAAATAAAAATTACTTTTACTAACAAGTGATTATGTAATACTAAAATACTGTTATCACATTTATCTGTTTACCAGCTGGAGTTCTAATTGAAATTTGTTCAGAATTCATAATAGCATTAGGTCATGCTATGCTTACAGCATTAAGCAATGATTACATCTGTGGCTTTTGTTTTTAATTAGCCTTTTTCAGTTATGTGGGAAAGATAGAACCTTTCAAAATCATAATTCACTTTTGATTACAATGGAAAGAGAACAAACCGAGTCATCCTACAGAAAAATGTGCAACTGTATAATTTACATTCCTGACTCTGGGGCTGTTAGATCTGACTATATTTTGATTTCCTGTCATTCATCAGTTATGTTAATTGGTTTCTGATGGCAATGAGGTGCTGGCGTTTGCACATTCAGGGATCTAAAATGACTTTTTACAAAAAAGAGATGAGCATGTATTGTGTCTCTGGGTGGCAGGACAGAAGCATTGCTTCTAATGCAAAGTACTGAAAAACAGACCACTTTATATCAGCCATGCAGCTGAACACAGCCAGAGATGAATTTTAAAGAGGGTCTCAAATGTAGCTGTAGTTCTGATTCAGGAAAGTATCTGAGCATGTGCCTTCATCATTCATCCCAGCCTACAAACAGACACACATGATTACTCATCTGCTTTAGGTTAAACATCTTGCTGAGTCTGGTCCTATGGAAAGGACAAGCCGTTGCAAGCAGCAAGCCCACAGGGGTCCTTCATGTGCCCTCATCGGTGGGTAACTGACACTAATGGCTCATTAGTAACAAACGGCCTCAGGCAGCTCTTCGGACTAGGAGAAGTGCCCCTGCTGCCCTCCTTCTTCAAACTCTTGCTTAGCTTGTTGTAAATACCATGCTTGGGAGAACAGACGAATTACACCATGAGCCAAAACAGGGAATAATCAGCCTTAATCCACTGGAACGAGCGGCTGCTGAGGGATGGCAAGCAGCACTGCTCGCTTTTCTGCTGCCACCGGGAGCCTGGGGAGCATCCATGGTCCAACAAAGCTCATACCTCCACGTATGCTCGTCACGCTGTGCTGCACCCCGTCTCTCAAACAACACACAGGGACAAAAGAGAACCTGAACATGGCCAGCCATAGGAATTTGGCGGCATTGTTTGCCAGCCAAATGCTTATGAAGATGAATTAGATGAGGTTAGTAGACTACAGCAACAGGAAAAGAGCAAGGTCATTTATTTCACACTACACCTATGGAAGTGTGAGACACACAGAGTGACAATAGTAAGAAAATAGGTTTGATGAGCTTATATGATAGTGATTGGTATCCCTGAAGAGGTTACAGAAACTGTATAAATTGTAGAAAATGGCTCAGAAGAGATGTTGAGATGTGACATAATCCACCCTCCTGCTGAGATGAATCAAGGGGTGAATTTCCCATAAGACACGTTGTCTGTAATTCTCTTGCTCTGCTCAGCACCACAATTCAGCATTTTTCCAGTGTCCTCTTGGAAAATCAGCTTTCTAAGAGGGATTGCAGAAAATTCAAGGTGAAATAACAAGCATGATCAAATGTCTGAAATACATCTGTAGCATTCAGTCAGTCACTGAAAGTAAATATAGCTGCTTAATACCACTTAACAGGTAAAAATATGTAGGCTTGGGTTCAAAATACCTGACATGATTTCTCCCACTACACACCAGAAAATTATCCTCCCCCTCATTCTGCCTCACTGTGCCAAAACAGTCCTGTGTAAACCTGAGTCACCTCTCCAATGGCTCAGCCCTTTCCGATCCTTATTCCTTTCTTCTAGGAAGTCGGGGAGATGCTTTTTCCCCATCACCAAATGAGCATGTGGTACTTTTACCAGGGCACAATTGCCAGGGCATTTCCAGTGCCCCCTGTGAGCACAGGAACTGAGTCAGTACCTCTCACTGGGACTGGTTAAATGCACCCTTTCCCTTCTTGGGGTAACTGATCTGCAAGAGCAATTTTTTTCAGTGGTTATTCTGGAGTGAAGGACTGAGTGGTTTTGGGCAGACTGATATTTTCTGCTGGGGTGTGATGCTCAACCCCACTTGCAAGGAAGATGATGGGCCTTCCCATGGCTATCCTCCCATGTCAAGCTCCTGCTGTGCACTGCTTTCTGTGACCACTAATGGGCACTGGCTTGAGGGTCCTCCATGACTTCCACACCAGAGGACTTTGTGCCTCTGCTTACATGAACTGGTGATTCTTAAAAAGCCATGAGAGGTCTAATGCAGGAGGCTAGTAACATTGATTTTGCTTCCTTTTGGAAAACCAAGAATCAAGTTCACTGCTCTTTGTAACAATTCCCTTGCAAAATCTGTGGTGACATCCATGCAGCCTCCACAGGACACATATCTGTGCTGGGCACCGCAGGATGGGAAGGACATTGAGGTGCTGGAGCGAGTCCAGAGAAGGGCAACGAGGCTGGTGAGAGGTCTGGAAAACAAGCCTTATGGAGACCGGCTGAGGGAACTGGGGTTATTTAGCCTGGAGAAGAGGAGACTGAGAGGAGACCTTATTGCCCTCTACAACTACCTAAAAGGAGGTTGTAGTGAGGCTGGTGTTGGTCTCTTCTCCCAAATTGCTAATGACAGGATGAGAGGAAATGGCCTCAAGTTCCATCCGGGGAAGTTTAGGTTGGATATTAGGAAGAAGTTCTTTACTGAGAGGGTGGTTGGGCACTGGAATAGGCTGCCCAGGGAGGTGGTGGAGTCACCGTCCCTGGGGGTGTTCAAAAAATGGGTTGATGAGGCACTTGAGGCCATGGTCTAATGGTCTAATGGTTAGGAATATGATGGGATAAAGGTTGGACTTGATGACCCTGGAGGTCCCTTCCAACCATAACGATTCTATGATTCTATGACTCTATTCTGGGGAAGAGCCCAATCTCTTCCTGATGACACCTGGCACTGTCAGGAGGCCACACGAGGATGGCAGAGGTGAGCTAAGTCCCATATTGCACAAGAGCCAACCAGGGACACGCAGACACACTAAAAGGCTCTGGAGATTTGGGATCAGACTTCCCATGACACCACATAAGCCTGCAGTGGCTGTACAGAGGGACCTGAGAACAGAAAGATAAAAAGTTATGCTGAGGTGAGAAGGGTTTCATTGGGGATGAACATGGTAGTAAGAGAAGGCAGTTCCTGTCACAGCTTACAGCCACAGCAACCTTCACCAAGGACAAGACTGGCAGCAAACAGTGGTCACAGGAAACCTTTCCTGGCCTTGCTCTGGATTTTGTTCTTGTTCTTAACCACTGAAGATTTTTATATTTTTTTTTCAGTGAAAAAGCAGGGGACAGTAAGACTGTACAGTCATTATTTACCAAGAAATCACCTTACCTGAGGGGTAGGAGTCATTCTTATTTCCATTTTAGCTTTGAACCAGCTAACGCTGGGAGTCAAGCCTGCCCTTTCCACAACGTAAAGCAGTAACACAGCTGCCCAAACACTGGCTATGCTGGGGCTGCCTGGGATCTAGCAAAACTCCTCCTGGGACCCAAACAACTTTTCACAGACAAAATTTCAGCAGTGTGAGTGCATTGCCACAGAAAGTGCTGGCTCATTTCCTGAATTCAGGTTAAAAAAAAAAATGTAAAAAAATCCAACCCACTCTAAACATCAATGCAACACCACTAAAGAGATGTAATGAAAATAACTCTGGCCTGACGACTGAGAGATTTAAGCGAGACTAGAATAGACCTTTAATTACTTCCATTTTTACTCTTTAGCAGCCTCAACAGGACTAAAATAGTACCCTCTTTGCTCTTCCCACTGTGTCAGTAGGACAGAGCCATGTACGAGGATCCACATACTCACTAATGTTGTGCCTCCTTAGACACAACAATGCCTTCATTGGCTTTCTCTCCCCTCCCACAGCAGGCATTCAGCATGGATCAACCATACCACAGCCAAAATGAGAGGCACGCAGGTGGATTTCTTTTTTTGTCTCAGCTATGTCCCTTTTCTCCCTTCCTTTTTATGGAAGAGATGCAGATGGCAGAGTCTCTCCCTTTGCTGTGTGTGAGTGTCTAGACAAAAAACTCCCCACAGCTTGTGCAATTTTCTGAGCTGCCTTCTGCTCACCTCCACCTCCTCATTTTCCTCTTTATCTGCTTTCTGTATTCTCCATGCTGCTATCAGTCCTGTGGAAATGAACACATCAAAGCCATAAGTAGTCATTTTTTTCACTGCTCCTGTGTCCTCTCTCCCCCTTCTTCCTTTAACATTAATATTAATAGCTACTGTACCTTTCTTCACTGTTGCTTTCTTCTTGATCCTCAAGGGAGTAAGCCTTTTCTTGGACTTTCTGCTACAGCAAATGCTTGTTTGAAGGAATGCTAAGGCATGCTGGGAAGCACAACACTGGTGATGCCTGTGATACAATATTGGTCCTAGCAGTGAAGATATTAAATGTTATTGTACTTATCAGAAGAGTCAAGCATGCTTTTATCCCTGCCACATATGGCTGGATGTTTTTTTCCTTGCTGCTTTCCTAGCAAAAATAGCTTTTTAATCAGTCCAAAATCTCCAAGGAGAAGAAAAAAATAAATAACCTCTTTCCTATGCCCTCCTTGATGCTTTTCCACAGGGCTGCTGCCTGAGAAGAAAAGAAGTAAGTGCTGTTTCATGCCTGTTGTCAAACCACCCGCACACACAAATACACACTACAGGGACACACATCACCAGCACCCCCACCACTGCTATTATTTAAAGCACTGATTTAATGAGCTATCCTGCCCTTCAAGGTTTGCCTGCCTGTTGCTAGTCCCTGGAGCTGAAAGCTGAACTCCTCGCGTGTGCATCAGCCTGGCTCTCGCATTTGTATTCTGTGATGCAGTTGCATGTCTGGAGCGCTAGGAAGAAATCCCCCAGGTTTGATTTCACTTACACACGTATAATGGAAATACGGCAGCGCGTGGTGAGCATGACGTTTCTGCTCCATGGGGGCTGCGTGCAATCCGTGGTGAAGGTTGCTACTTAGGATCACAGCAGTGCCCAAAAGGCAGAAGGTGAATTTCTTGATGTTTTTGTCTCAAGAAGCAGGCAACATGGTAATAATAAAACTCACTGTAATCCTCAGAGTGAATTATTCCAAGCATGATTTCTGCCTGGATGGATGTAAAGGTTATTATTTGCTCCTGCCTTAACGGTAGGGATCCGCTCCCTTTGAAAGCAAGGATTTCTTTAGTGTGCAGCAGCAGACCGTAATTCTGGGGCAGGAGGGATTTGGGCACTCAAATAAGACTCCCCTTACACTTCTTCTGCAACATGTGCTGTAGCTGGACACCTCAACAACTTATCTCCCTTCCCTCTCTCCCACACTCCCCCAGAGCTGCTGCTGATGTGAAACCAATCATTTTTACAGTGGAAAGATCTCCATCAGCAGCAGTGGGTTTGCATCAGCTGGAAAAAGGACTGAGGGAAGTCAAGAGATGGATTGGTGCTGGCTTTCAAGTTATGACCCTATCCTATCTTTTCCCTCTCCATCTCCACCAAAGCCTTGTGCAGGTTGATAAGTCACAGACGAGCTGCCCTTTAATCTCAGTGTAGTCTGGGGAAATCTTTCCCACCCCAATCAAAAGGCTGTAGGACTGAAATGCACTGTACTGGTACCATGGCTATGGCTTGGGAAGAAAACTGGTGGAGGAGAACAGTACACCAAGTTATGAATGTGAGAGAACCTTGTCCAAAAGCCCACTGCACGCAAAGGAGCTGCAGATTGTAGAGACACATGTCCGGCTCCTATTATAGCCTTTTTGGAGACTAGAAAGCCCCACACAAGAATATCCTTGTGTCTGGTAGTACCAGTCTCAACCATTTCAGCTCCAACCAGCAGCACCACAAAGGCTCTAATGAAAGAATGGGAGACTGTTGGCCAGAAGAGTGGGGAGAGTCATTAGTCCTAACAAACAAAAGGAGGTGGGGGGACCTATTTGCTTGTCATAATCACCAGTTTGATGATTTAAAGCATGTGCAGCAGCTTCAGAATCTAACAGACATGCCTTGTGTTTGCAAACATGAAACCTAAACAAAGTTTCAGGCAGCGATCAGAGGATGCTTTTGAGATCTCTGCAGGAAACCTAATAGCAAAATTCAAATGAGGTCACATGCTTTGCTGCTTGTCTGCAAGATTCTCCCAAAGGTCTTCCTGCTACCCTAGTTTATGAGCCTAATTAACCCCCTGCACCTTGTTGCCATGCATGGAATTTTAAGTAATTATGGGGATGTGTGGCTTCCTTACCAGCATGTCAAACTCTTCATGTCACACTCCAAGTGCTGGTATTTGCCTTGCACTTCTTTGTTCAGTGTTGCAGGGGGAGGTCAGCTATCCACACATGCAAAACCTCAACTGGAGGGATCAACTTACAGGTGGCCTTTAGAGCAAGGGGGATAAAAAATTCCTTTTGAGGGTCTTGCAGGTTTCTGCAGCACTCTGGAGCAGGATGCTGTAAGTCTGAGTTGTCCTTAGATGTTTTAAACTATTTCACAGGCATTAACTGTGCCCATTTCATACGCACAATCCTACCGTAACCAGCTCCCTTGAGCAACACGGATGGTGTGTGAGTTTTTCTGCATATTCAGCTGGCAAGGGACAGCCTGAGGAATCTACACTGCTCCCACAGCTCTTTACACATTCCTCATTAGACAGCCTGGATTGAAAGAATAAAAACAGTAACCAGGAAAAAAAATCTAGGAGCAGCAAGCAGAGCTCCAGGAATCATACAGGAACTTTGGCACAGGGTGCCCCTTCTGCACTTGTCTTTCCATTGCAGTAATGAATCCCTGGCTACCCTGACTTGATGATGGTGGTGAGGAGAGGGCACCTTTACATGTCCCACTGCTTCCTTGGACTCTATCACACTTGGGTGTTCAAGGTTTTCATGGAGTGCAGAAGCCACAGAGCCATCTCTTCAGGTGGAGAAGGACTCCAGACTTTTGAATCCGACCTCCTGGGTGGGTGCTCTCTCCACTAGATCAGCAGGCAAAATGGAGGCAGAAGTGTTTTAAGAGTCTTCAAATATATGACTTCAGTTTAAGAGATGTTTCAGACTGAGTCACAGGACAGGTAAGCCCAGATGAGTCTCACACATTTCTTTCTTGGTTTGCCTCTTTGTTGGCTTGAACGATCCAGCACTTAGCACACTAGATGTTGTAAATCACATGGTAAAGCATCTAGTTTCCCCACCATTCATTACACAGGGAATTGAAAAGCTGCTCAGTAATGTACTGAGTTTACACTAATTTTACTGTACTGAATTTAAAATACTATAAATTCCCAGAGCCGTGAGCAAACTTGGAGGACCTGCAGTCTCAGCATCATCATACAATGCTGACATGAAGCACTGTCTGTCAAAACGTCTTCCTCCACCTTAAGGAGTATTTAGGTCCCTCATATATAGCTAGGCATGGTATAGCTTTCCATTTCAAGGGAAATCCCTAGATATCTGAAGTCCACCCTGGTTGCTGTCAGAAAACAACATGCAAAAATCTTCCACTGAATTGCACACTGCCTTGTATGATGCAATCTTTTCAGTAGCCTTCCTGACATTTATTTTGATTTAACTCCACTTTGCATTTTGTTCTCCTGCATACTGAGATGGCAGCAGATTTTTCCATGACCAGTAACAGATTGTTAAATAATCAAGTGTACTAGCATGATTTTCAAAATGATCATGAATAAGCTGAATAAAAAGGGTATCTTTCAGTGAAAAACTTGATAAATGGCACACCAGTTTCCTATCAACAATTCAGGAGACCGGGACACAAATTCTAGTGATACACAAACTATGCAGATTCCTAAAGGTGAATACTACAGCAATTTGCTATGTTAAGATGGCCTCTATGAACAGTTAGTGATATTAAATGTTGATAGCAAATCACAGGCACAGGCATCAGTAACTATTCTAGATGGTTTTAAACATTTTCCAAAAATATGTCACTGTCTGGTTACATTCTGTTTACACCAGTTGATCAACCATTTATTTCAAGTACTTATCAGTCCTGTGACCTACTGAATAAAGCATTTGCCTTGACTCAAGAGTTTGCATCCACAAATCTTGCATAGTGGGTGACTTTCCCTTTCTCCGATTCAGTTTCTGCAGATATAAAACAGAGATAATGATAATGACCTCCTTAGTAATGGCATTAGGGATTTACTAATAAGCTAATTATTATTAGGGAATAAAACTTTATGTGAGGAACCATTTATTAAAGCATCCCTATGGCTTATTCACACTCCACAAGCGATTTATGAATGGAGACTTAGAGGGAAGGTTGATATAAAGTGCTCCAGTGCTAAAAGCTGCAAAGATCCAAATCTCATGGCCACATCTCCAGCAAACAGGTGTGTATCAAGGCATAGACACACACAAATTCTCAGTAGTTCTTCATCTTTATGTCCCTCCTCAACTTTCCTCAGCTGCTGCTTCTGTTGAAGGAGGAGGTGGAAAGTACTACTTTGGCCCTTTCGATGTGCAAGTATAGGATTTATCCATGTTCAACACTGTCACCAAATGAGTGACAAACACTTCCTCTGCAACTGTTTCTGCAGCATTACACCCATCAGTAAAAAGGGAAAGGATGAGGAGGAACTGTGTTTGAAACAAGGATACTGGGTGCAGATGGAGGGAGCTCCCTCATATGGCCTGGAGCACACACCGGAACCTTTTAGACCATGACAGTGGTTGGTGAACAGTATACAAAAATCCTATCTGCCACCTTGTTTTGCTTCTGCATGGACAATCTAAAATGTCAGATATTTATTTATTTATTTATTTTATTTTCTGCCTAGTAACCTCTTTCACTTTAGTCTCTCTTTGTCACACATGCCCATTAAAGCCTCTGCAGAGCACTTGGCTTGCCCAGCTGCAAAATTTGCTTGGACTGCAAAACTTTGAGATCTGCCTGAGTGCCAAATGTGGCTCTTTGGCTCTTACCATCCCTCTAATGAGGATTTCAGCCTCCATGTTTACTTCTAAAAATAGGAATTAATCACTGGAAATTACAGTAGGGTTGTAGGCTGAAAAAAAATTGAAGCTGTTTTCTTCTATAGTTCAGCTTTTTGAACTGTTCAGAAAGGACTCTAAACAGTGTCCAGTCATGGGCTGTGAAGACCAGTGACACATGGATATAGCAAACAGAGAAGGGGGGATAAGTAAAAAGAGAATCATTATGTGCCTTTAGTAATGACAACAGTAAATAAAATGCTTAACCTGCTTTCATTCTATGTCAAAGTGACCCACTTAGTAGATGATGGAAAGACTGTGGATGAGGTCTATCTAGACTTCAGTAAAGCATTTGTCACCCACAGCATTCTCCTAAGAAAACTGGCTGCCCGTGGTTTGGATGGGTACACTCTTTGCTGGGTGAAAAACTGGCTGGAAGGACGGGCCCAGAGAGTTGTGGTTAATGGAACTAAAACCAGTTAGCGGCCGGTCAGTAGTGGTGTTTCCCTGGGGCCAGTTCTGTTTAACATCTTTATTGATGATTTAGATGAGGGAATTGAGTGTATCCTCAGTAAGTTTGCAGATGACACTAATTTAGGTTGAACTGTTGATCTGCTTGAGGGTAGGAAGGCTCTACAGAGAGATCTGGCCAGGCTGGATCAATGGGCAGAGCCCAGTGGGATGAGGTTCAATAAGGCCAAGTGCCAGGTCCTGCACTTGGGCCACAACAACCCCAGGCACCGATACAGGCTCAGGGAAGAGTGGCTGGAAAGCTGCTCAGCAGAAAGGGACTTGGGGGTGATGGTTGAGAGCTGGCTGGATATGAGCCAGCAGTGTGCCCAGGTGGCCAAGAAGGCCAATGGCATCTTGGCCTGCATCAAGACTAGTGTGGCCAGCAGGAATAAGGCAGTGATTGTCCCATTGTACTCGGCACTGGTGAGGTTGCACCTCGAGTGCTGTGCTCAGTTTTGGGCCCCTCACTTCAAAACAGACATTGAGGTGCTGAAGAGTGTCCAGAGAAGGGCAACAAAGCTGGTGAAGGGACTAGAAAACATGTCTTATGGGGAATGATTGAGAGAGCTGGGGTTGTTCAGTCTGGAGAAGAGAAGGCTCAGGGGGGACCTCATCACTCTCTACAACTCCCTGAAATGAGGTTGCAGTGAGGTGGGGGTTGGTCTCTTCTGCCGTGCCCACAGTGAAAGGACAAGAGGAAACGGCTTTAAATTGCAGCAGGGGAGATTCAGATTGGACATTAGGAAAAATTTCTTCACTGTGAGGCTGATTGGGTATTGGAATGGTTGCCCAGGGAGGTGGTGGGGTCACTGTCCCTGAAGGTGTTCAAGAGGTGTCTGGATGTGGCACTGGGTGATATGGTTTAGTGGTGATGTAGGTAGATGGTTCGACTGGATGATCTTGAAAGTCTCTTCCAACCTAAATGTTCCTGTGTTTCTATGATTCTATAATATTTAACTCTCAAGTGAGTTGCTAGAAAGCTGGGGCTTCCAAGGCTATGGGTGGTTATATCAGTGAGCCTTCAAGAACTGGCATCATCTCTTTGACAGGGGCCAGGCACAGGGGATGTATAGCGTAAATCATTCACTCAGGTAACCCAGGGATTATACCGGACCTCATCACTCCTAAGCCTGCTGTGGGGTGAACACATCCTTCTGTACAGAACCAACCAGGGAATCAAATGTTGATATATCTTATTACCAGACCTTCAAGAATTGCATGTCCAAAACTATTAGCAAAGCCACCGTCCTTTCTCATTCCTCTTACTTTATTTGCTGTCCTTCATTGAGATATTCAGCTATGGTGATCAGGGAGCCGGAGCTGAAAACTCATCCAGAGCCCTGCCCTGTGCAGATAGGCAGGATTGGCAGTGTGCATGTCCTAGTCCAATCCATACTGACCTACGCCTGTGATTAAACTTTGCACCTCTGGACCTTTTGGGTTTTGTAACTAAAGGGCCTAATTTCACTGGAGCTGTCGGTGGGGGAACGATGTACTAACAAAAGGTTTGAACAGCAATTTCCTAGGCTCTTCCTACCTGAAAAGTAGGAACTACTTTTCTCCTACTCTTCTCCAGACTGAACTACCATCAGAGTTATGTGTAGCTTTCTGCAATATAGGCCCATCTTCCTGCCAGCAATGGCAATCTTCTATCCATGACTTTTTTTATGATGTTTGGGGAGGGGAAGAATATTCCAGACCTCCAGTTCCCCTTACTGGGTCCAGCTCCACCCTTTGGGATCCAGTATGCGTGCGTTTGCGCTCAGAATTGCCATCACCATTCACAAACTCTGCACCAGATGGACACTGAGGCCTCCCCCACTCATTGCTGTGTGCTTACAAAATCTCTCCCTGCACCTAAAACTAGATTACCCTGGCACTTATTTTATTTAAAGGCCAAATCTCAAGACTTCTATCTGTACTGACGACATATCCTGTGCTAGTTTCAGAAGCACAGAAACTGTGCTAGTTTCAGGGGGACTCCTCTGTGCTAATGAGTGTACCAGTATCTAGCTGACGGTTTTTAGTCTTCAGAAATAGCCTGCAGCAAGGTCCCCATGCTCTGTCCTTCCCACGATCCCCCTCTCTCTGAAGGAGAGAAGCTGTCCTCTACCCATGGGACCCTGCTGCAACTCCTCCAGTCAAGAAAACTTCTTCAAGAGAAGCTGGTCATGAAAGTCACCTTGTACATCCGCTTTATCACTTGCCACCATGTCCCTGAGAATCCTACCTTGTAAGAAATCCAAGATCCTAATGTAACTTTGGGTTAAAGCCATAAAGGATTATTTTAAACTGGTGACTAAGCATTCGTCAGAAAACTAAATGATGTTGGGAAAAAGTGAATGTAGGATCTACCCTTATTTTAAAATTCAATTAGCAGCACAGCCATGATGAATAGCCCTGTGGTTATGTAGATTTAGTAAAGTCATTAAGATCTCAGATTACATGTGGTGCTATTTCCCTTTACTCTCCCTTTTGCTGCCCCCAGCAATCCTTCCTGTTTTCAGCCTATCACAATACAAACAGAAACAAATCACCAGGGGTTAAACAGCCTAAATTGGATTACAGTCACACTGTTCAGAAATAGAGTATTGCTGGTAATTGCATTTCATTGAATAAATATCTTTACATTCGTTTACATCACATCAGTATTCTGACAATGATTATTCTTATTGTAATTTGCCCGTTCAAGAATAAGTGTAACACAGAGCTCAGAACCCAAACAATTGATGTGTTCTGAGTGCTGGTATTTTTTTTAAAGATTAAACAGCATCCTGGTTGGACATTAATAAAATCTTAGCTCAAAAAAATCCCAGACCCTTCTACTTTCAATCTTGCTGAAAAGTCAGAAACCAAATAACTCAAGGCCCAAACTTGCTCCTGCTGATGTCAGTAGGAGTTCTGTTAATCTCTCTTGCTCCAGGACCCTCAAAATTTCTTTTATTTATATCACAGTAGCTTCCTAAATTTGCTGTTTTCAAAATATTTATGGATAGCCTGTGATGCCTATTTTGATACCAAAGAATTCCAGTCTAAAATGGGGCTGGCACAGTTAGGGGTAAATTTTACCCTTGATTACTTCTCAGGTATTTCATTCCAGCTTCTAGATAAGACCCTCCCCACCAGCCAGCTTTAGTGGGACCACTGACTGCAGTCTCCAAGCAGTTCACTGAGATAATAATCAACTGCTTTGATTTTGTTCAGTGCCTGCTGTTCTTCACTTTTTCAGGGAAAGAGACAATGCCTTGACAGGCAGATAAAAAAGGATATAAAACAATAAAGGCAACCAGCAATTTAGCCAGGCACTTCTGTAAGCTTCATGGGGTCACAGGAGACACATCTCAAGTTTCTCAGTTCCTTTGTTCCTCCAGCTGACTTTGTCTCTGAGACTTCTGATGTTGCCCAGGGGAGTTTAAGGACCTCCAGCTCAGCAGGCCAGCTGTCTAGCAACCATGAGCACCACAAGTGTTCACGGGCCAGAAGGTTCTGGTGTGAAGCTAAGAAGATAAGAGAAGAAAGGGGGAAACAGTGGCAGTTAGAAAGACAGAAAAAACACTTCTTTCCCTGCTGTCAGGCCCATGAACAGTCACACTACCCCACTGAACACGTTTTTTAATGCAGCCCATAGTCCTCCCTTGAAAGAAGCATCTTGGATATCTTACACTGGGCATTTTTACTAATTATTCCTTTCCCTTGCCATAGGTCCAGTAATTAAAAATGCCCCAGGAGAACTACACCATCCTCTTCTCTCAGCCACTGAGCAGCAGCACAAGCTGCAAAAGACATGGAAATTCAATAGTACTGTGTGACTGTCCCAAGTGTCAAGTGTCTCATCTGCCATGTCAGAATTTTCTGGACATTGACACTTCCACGTTTCCAGGAGAGTATCTTAGTGAGGATGACTTCTTATGGCAATACTTTGCATGGAAAAAGGTTTTGGGAAGACAGATCACCTTTCTTGCATAAAATAAAATTAAAAAAGACTGTGAGAGCAAAGGAAGAGAGGACTGACATGAAAGAACAGGTGAATATGATGATCAAGACTTGAATTAGCTGCACCTGTACAAGTATAATGTTGAGAAACTGGTCATTGTTTACAATCTGAACATAATATTTGAATAAGGCTATCAATAATGGACAGCCGCTGGGAGGCAAAGCCTACCATGGCTGGCATTTTCCAAGAATTATGGGACCTTGGAGTCCAATTTCCACAGGCCTCCAGCCTGTAATCTTGTTGATAAATCACTTCCATATGTAAGAGCTAATGCTAAACACAGAGAACAACCCACATTTTACTGCCAGTACCAAGTGCATAAGAGAGGAACAAAACACGCTGCAAAAACTGTTATGAAACTGGAAACTGGGAGCAGTACAGGGCTGCATGAAGATGAAATACAGTGAGGAGCCCAGGACTTTAGTTCTTTTCCTGGCAGCTGACACCATATATGCCAAAGGCTGAAAGTGGCTGTAGGCAGTGGTGACTGTCCGAAAAACAGACATGGGACAGTGTCATGCAATTGCTCTCAGCAGTATCTTATTCTGATGTCGCTGGTGGAAAGACCTTTCAAAAATAGGCACAGCCAACACAAGAGTCCTTTTGCACTACAGAAATATATCGTGGTGTTTGGAAGAGGACTAAGGTTGGTATGCTACTAGCACTGCTGCCCAAGGCATCAGCACCACACCCTTGAACTTTCTGGAACATTAATATCTATTATATATCACACGCTTTTTTCATAAGTACATCTCAAGCTCAAGCTAGAGACGTGTATTTGTGAAATAAAGATGGATCCGTTCTCCACAGTGATGGTTCTACCTTCTGTAAGGTTTCCAAAGAAATAAAGCAATCCTGCAACCTCTGTGAACACCAGCAGAAGATTCCTCTCTTCATTTAAGCAAAGCGCTGGATATCTCCTACTGAAGTAATTCCACCAAACTCTTCCTGATGAAACTTAGCACAAGTCAGCTCAGTGATGATGATAAAAGCTGGGGCCATGCTTCCCAGAATGAGGGATAATGCAGCACTAATTCATCCTGGTTTTTAAAGGGGAGAGCTAATAACTTTGGTCAGGAATTTACAAAAAATGAACTTAGGGCATTGACCCAAGACACAGCAATTTGGAAGCTGAAGGAGAGATAAACAGAACCTATTACATGGCAACGGCATTTAACTATAGCAAGAATGCTGATATCTGACATCTGAGTCTTGGCTCAGTAGCTTCAGATATCATAAAATCACCATGTGCAATTAGACACAATCTGTGATGTGTATTTCATAATAAGGCCAAAAGTACCACAGCACAGTTGCTGACTTCATTCACAAACTACAAGCGTGATCTTTCCAGGTCACAGTTAAGGTCATTGTCTAGTAAAAACAAAAAATCTTCTGTTTCCTGACAGGTATTTACAATCTTCCCAAGGCTGAGTTAATTAGTCAGATTTTATTTTGCTTATGACATTAACCTTGGGGGAAAAAAAACAACACAGAAATAAAGAGGAAAAAAATCCTGTTCCAGAAAAGCAAAACCCATAAATCTGATCATGCTGCATTTTTTCCTTAGTATGCAAAAATAAATCACATTCTAATTTTTTACTGAAACACAGTAGCTGTTTTTGCTACCTGCATTTAAAACAGACTAAAAGCCCAATATGTTAGTGGTAAATACTGCTTCTGGTTTTTTTAATATGAGTTACGAATACAAAAATTTAGATCTGACCCCTCCTTCCCCAAAGCCATTATTAAAATCACATGCAAAACTGATCCTGCTGGAAGCACAATTTACTTGAAGCACCTTCGCTCCACTTGGCTAAAGAAGGAGCAATAATCCAAGTGCTGGTCTCTGCTCATAAGCCATTTCTAAGAAACAAATACCTTAATCTTAGCAACAACAGGGTTTGGTATTTCCAACCATAAGCTTTTAACAGAGAAACCCTTTTGGAAAAGTTAAAACTTAAGCAATCAACTTTTCAAAGCCTCTTTTGTAGAATGAATAAGGCTAGCTTCAAGAAAGCCAGAGAACCCCAGAAATGCATGGTCCTCTGACTTCATTCCAGCATGGAAGATGCCACCTGGTTGCCCTTCCTCAGAAGCACTGAGTACAGCAGTACTAAAGAGATCATATTCCTTGAGAGTCAAGGTCTCACAGCCTTGATTACAAAGAGTAGCACCTTCTCACAATCATGTTTAGGTCAATAAAGAATGGAGGCAACCTCTGGAGATAAAGGTATGCATTTCTTTGGAATTTGGGATGCACACCTTTCATAACACCTGATGCTGCAGTCATTTTAGTACCATGCTGAGCTTGAGTATCAGACTTCAGCCCATCAGTACTAATATGTCAGAATTTCTAATGAGAAAGAGAATTCATTAAACCCTTGATCAGAATAAGAGCATCACTGCCCAAGCCTGTCAGTCTCATCATGGGGCAGTGGCAAGGTCCCCTGGGTACCACCACAAAGCAACTAAGAGGGTGCTATTCACCATGGATGCGGTGCACACACAGTCCTATGAAGTACATACAGCTGTGGGAGAATCAGGGAACCAGTTTTGTGATTTTTTCATCTGGTCAAGCAAACCAGTATATCTGCAAGAATAAGAAAAGTTATTTTCTCAGGCATCCATAGACAGTGAAATTTCTAGGCAGAAAAGTGTTTCTGCCTTTGAAGTCCAGGAAAATCAGAACTTAAGTATTTAGGCAAGGAGAGCCTCAAGGGGTTTTAACTCTTCATGGAGTTTCAAATTGAGCAGAAGATTTTATCTAGTTCTTATTGAACCAGACTCCAGGATGGAGTTGAAAGAAGCTGAAAATTGGATTCAATGGATCTAGTAGGCATTATTAATAAGCAAATCTACTGTGTTCTGTGAGAATCATAGAATCATAATTTGGGCTCAAAGAGACCTGCAGAGGTCATCTAGTACAATCCTCTGTGCAAAGCAGGTCTACTTAGATCAGGTTGCTTCGGGTTGTATCAAGTCCAGCCTTTAACACTTCCAAAGGTGGAGATTACACAGCAACTCTGGGCAACTTATTCCAGTATTTGACTGCCCTCCTGGTAAAAAAATTTAAAAATCTTAATATTTAAAATGGGATTTTCCAAATTCCAACTTGTGTTTGTGGGCTGTGTCACTGTCCTTCTCATGCTGGGGAGCCCAAAACTGAAGCAGCACTCCAGGCGCAATCTCACATATGCTGAATAGACAGGAAAGATCACTTGCTGCACCTGCTGGCTACACTCTTATTAATACAGCCCAGGATGCAGTTGGCCTCAGAAGGGCATGCTTGAAATATAGCTATTGCATGGCTTTAGTTAGTGTGCACTGGAAACCTAGAACTGGCAATGTTTCCCTTCTACTCTTATAAAAGAAAGTGCAACTGAGACTCTAAAAGGCCATGAATTGTTCAGAGTTCCTCATGGATGAAGAGTGAAATGGGAAAAAAAAGTAAAAAAGGAAAAGGAGTGGTATTTCACAAGACTTGTGAATCTTGCTGAGTTTCACTAATACACAAAACTGCTGTCTGTGACAGTCATGGAGGCACTTCTTTAGAGGATCCAAACTCAGACTAATTTATCATTTTTCCTGTTGTAAACAAGCTTAAGTTCATGACATCTTATCCTGAAGACATTCCTTTCATCTGGATTTTATTGTTAGACCTTCGAACAAAGAAACAGCACAGCCTGTAAGAATTATTTCACCTGATCTTCTACTCTATACCAGCAAAATAACATTGTTCTGCTTCTGATTAGATACTCTTCGGATCAGTTGACTGTAAATGCTAAAAGGAGAATACCCAGTAGAATGAGAACATTGAATCAGTGCATCCCTGGAAAAGCATGATACACACAACTTCATGCATCTCCCCTTAAAGTCTGTTGGGGTCTTTCCCTCAACTTAACTATGGATTGAATTTTTTATAAGAAGAAATGAAGGACATTTCAGGTGAAAATTGGGAATCTGCATCTTCCTTAGAGGAGTGTCTTTACATTGCTCATTCTAATACAAAAGCTGCACTGCAAAATGTTTTTGCAATGAAATCACTTTGAATTTGAGGCAGTGGTGATTTAAGCTGATTGTTGCAGGTACTTAGTTCAGCAAGTGTTTTGGTCCCTTGGCATGGTGGCCTTGCTGCTTTCCAAAAAATAGAGTGTTCATATTTTCCCCTAAAGATGATTTATCTTTGCCCACAGCTTTGCTCATGCTGTTATCTCCTTCATGTGGAATCATAAAACACTCAAATCAGAGCAAGAGAACACCATGCTGCACAGAAAGAGCCAAGAAAACGGATTTGGTGTGGAGCTGACAACTTTACCATATACAGGGACTGTCTGAAATTAAGCCTGTAAGCATGAGTGTCAAGTCCTGTCTGCAGCTGGTATCACATGTGAGGATGGAAAACATCATCAAACTGATTTGAGTGCTGCTGAGTTGAGACGAGTTCAGAGCCCTGCCCGGAGCCTCCCTCCTATGCTCTGACAGCCAGTGGAGGAGGATGAACTGGAATGGCCAAGGGGCTTCCCTGCAGCAGTTGATGTGATCGTGTCAGCCTCTTGCCCAGTAGACAGCCTAGAGAAGCAAAGAGGGGACGGAGGGAAAGAAAAAAAAATAAAATTAAATAGCAATGAACAGCACATTGCTCACGGTGTCCTCTTTCCCCAGTTGGAATCAACCCACATAACCAGGCAGGAGAACATTTGTCTCCAGAAAGGCAAACACATACAGCTGTCAGTTCTAACAGGTATTAAAGTTATAAGCACACACATCATCATCCAGAGACCACTCTATAAATCCAACCCAGCAGTGCCACCCAGCAGGCCAGAAGCTTCTTTGACAGTTGATTCTACTAGAAACAGGATTTTCATCCAAGTAGTTCACAGGATTGGGGGAATAACAATCTGCTTCTTGCTCTTCTCCCACAGGCACTAACAGAAAGGGCTTAGTAGAAGACAAGCATAACAAAACTTTCTTAAACAAGAAGCACAGTGGCATTTCCTCACTCTCATGTGTCCTCTGCAAAGGGGCAGTAATTGTTTAGGACAGCAGGCACGGTACCTGCTGTTTCTCTACAAAGCTCAGCACGTTGTCTCTAGGCATGTGTTTAACCACAGTAGAAAATTATTCTTGGTTGCAGGCAGTAGCGAATGAATCCACGGGAGTGACTTCAGCTTGCCTAGGCTCAGCTGGTCCCCTGCAGCCTCCGAGGTCTCAGCAGCATCATTAGTGAGTTAAGGGAGAGGCATGCTTGAGGCCAACTGAAAATCACCTCTGATGAAGGTGTTTAGCATGCATGCTGCAGGTAGTTTGCTGCACATCATTTCCAGAGGCACACCTGGGTAAGGAGTCAGGGACCTCCCTGAGTACTGTGGACATCATCAGGCTGACTCAAATTCGGACACTCATAATGCCTGGAAAAACATAGCATGTACCTAGCGATATTACCCTCTGTCTCTATGGGCTTTGTTAGCAGGCACTCAGAGCACCTCAGAAACTTAATAAGTTTATTTATCTTTGCAGCACTTCAGTGCAACAGGTAGGACTGGCTTCTATTCACAAATAGAGACCAGAGGCCTGAAAGCATAGATCCTCCCATTTCATTTCTTTAGAAGTCTGAATTTGTTGCTGAAGCAGCCTTAGTGTTCACAAGGGTGTTGTAGTGCTCTCAAGGGTGTCAAGGCACTTTCCTGGTGCCTCAGTCTACTGGAGGGGGATGTGCAAAGCTGCCTCAGACTGATGCAACCTCCAACCCACAAGCTTCCCCAAGCCCTGTCTCAATGCCAATGCCCCAGAGCAGATCCTTCAGCTGCCTGTTCCCTCCTTGTCTTGCTCAGCAAATCCACATCCCATAGGCACACTCATAATACACCTGGAGCAGACGCAGATTTACTCTGTGTATCCATCTCTGGTGAGGGCTGTGGATGATAAGAAACGCAGCATGAGGCTGGTAAGAGCCCCATGCTGTGCAAGGGCAAGCTGTGCACCATTCCCTTTCCACCCTCCACTCTCTCACCACATAACAGATTAGCCCAAGGCCTTTCCCGGTGCAGGAGGCTGTGTACAAACCCCACAGCTGCTTGCCCTGTGGCACTGCAGCCTCAGCAATTGAGACCAGCAAGGGGATGAGTCCTACTCTGCTGGATTTCGAACAGGTCCAATGGAAAGCCCTAAACATCACCTTTGAAAGTGGTTTGAGGCTTTGTCTCTCTGTTGCTTTCCATTGGCTGGGAAAGAAAAATATTAACCTGTTTCCCAATATAATGGGTGAATAACAAGGTGGATTACCTGCCCAACTCCTGCTCCTCTACCCTCCAGAGACAGTTGTGGAGAGCAGCTGTGACCAGTAATTCTGGGACAAATCAAGAGCATCCAAAGGTGGGATAAAGACAGCAGACCTCACAGATCCTCAGTTGTGTTACCACTTTGTGGATGGCCACGTGGTCTGACATGATCAGCCTCATATTCTGGCACAAATACCACCGGTGTCACAGAAGGAGCTACTTTGCTCAGCGGTTCCTCTGTTCCTCCCCATTTAAAATGGAGGCATGAGCACATAGTCATAGAATCATAAAACCATTTGGGTTGGAAGGGACCTTAAAGATCTTCTAATTCCAACCCCCCTGCCATGGGGAGGGACACCTCCCACCAGACCAGGTTGCTCAAAGCCCCATCCAACCTGGCCTTGACCCCTGCCAGGGAGGGGCAGCCACAACTTCTCTGAGTAACCTGGAGGTCTTCAAGATGCGTCTGGATGTGGTGCTGGGTGATATGAATTAGTGGTGATGTAGGTAGACACTTGGATTGGATGATCTTTAAGGTCTCTTCCAACCTTGATGATTCTATGATTCTACTGTGCACCAGGGGCAATCATCATAAGGTTCACCACTGAGTGCAGCAGTCCCACCCTTTCCTGGCTGCACACAGAAGGACATGCTGTGCTACCAAGGCAGCCAGCAGTTCAGTGACATGCTAAAAAACACGTCAATGGAGGAGCTTCTGGGGGAGAAGCTCAGCACAAGAGAGATGAAAGATACAAAGGACTAGAAGTTCTCATGCTGGAACGATGCATGTGTTGTACCTCCTTCCTTGTTATGTTTTAAATATAGCTGCTATTTTCTGGAGAAAAAAAAAAACAGACTGGATTTTAATTAAGTTTTGCCTGTTCCCCAAGTCAGTTTGGTAGCAATTCCTAAGAATCCAGGCCTCTACTGGCATATGAATTACTTCATTTTCATTTGCTGTAATGCACCAATTAAAATCTCACAGTGGAAGAGCTTCTTCTGAGATACAGCTTGCATGTCTCAGTCAAAACCTCTGCAGCTTTGGCAATCTCAGCAATTTATTTTGTCACAGATCACATTTAGTCACAAATGACAATGTTGAAAGTAGTTAACAGAGCCCTAAGCTTCCAGCGAGTTTGCTGATGTGATAAACATGGCAGTTACAATTTCCCCTCTTTGTTCTCAAGATGCAGGTCTCTCTCTGATCTACAGCTCCCCTCACTTTCAGGTCTTCAGTATATGGTGGGCCATGCTACACTATATGGAATACAAAAGATCATATGTTCAGTAGCATCTCTTGTTGGTGTCATCAAAGGTTTACAGGCTAAATGCAGATAAAATCTTCCTGATACCAGAGGCTCATGATATCTCTCATGTTATGTCAAATATCATGAATCTGAAGTTTTAGAAATACCAAGACTCTCGTGATATTTGTCAACATTTTGAGGTGCATAAATTTTCTGATTATCTGAATTCCAAGTATTTCTCCTAGAGACACAAGCAGAGCCAGCCAGTAGTGACAGTTCCATGCTTACTTTACACAGAAGCCCAAACACAAGTCACAAACTAGTTGTGCCCCTGCCTAGGTCACTTCATGAGGCCTGGTCCAACAAAGGTATCAGTATGGCTCTAACACAACAGGAAACAAGAATCTGAAGTCTAATAGTATCCATGTTACATCAGTAATGAACGATATGTGAGACCCAGAGGCCCAATGTCTTCCTGAGAAGAGAGCAACAAAACTCTTCCATGAGCACATCCTAAAAGTAAAAATTTCAGACCTTTCTGGTGGGTCTGTCTGAATGACTCCTGATTAGGCTATTGCATGATTGTGAGACATCTAAATATTCATTAGAGAGGACCTCAAAGCTCTCTCACCCCCTTCCTTCATCTGATCCAAGAGCTGTTGTCATTCTTCCTTTTTTTTCCCCAACTGACTGAATGGGTATTTAATGAGCCCATACAAAGCTGAACAGCTTCAGAGGGATAGAGGGAACATGACTTGCTCAAAAATAGTCTACAGTCTGGTGGCTTTCAGCGCTCTCCTGGGAGATATTGGTTCAAGTTCCTTCAGTGAGATGAGAGACATCAACCTTGGTCTTTCATATCCCAAGGAAGCAATCTGAAATATTAATGCTTTATATTAACTGACATGGCACCATTTCCTCTCGTGTATGAAAAACAGTCAACCTCATGAAAGCGCTTAACCTTGGGAGAGTATTAGGCTATGTAACATGAGTGAAAGGAAGCACCATTTCCCAGCAACTGGGAGGATGCTATTCTATCTCCTATTCCCCATCAGCTCCACAGGCATGTCAGCTTTGATGAATCTCATTTTAGGCGGCATTCCTGGCTTCACAAGAACTTGGTCCCTGACTCAGAGATGCAGCTTCCACTGGAGGACAAAGAGACAACAAACAAAATGTTACAATTCCGAATTCAAATTTCTTTGGTGGACCTAGCTATGGCTGTCATGGAAGGACACCATACATCAAAGAGCTCTCAGGTCACACATCTCCCTCAATTAAGGGCATCATTGATTTCTACAGAACTCCATGGAAGAACCTTCATGGACTTCAGTAGGAAGTGGTTTACTTCTCGGGTGCCTCTAATTCCACCATGGTGCTTAAGCACTTTAGTTTGCTAGGTCTACGATGAAGAGTGCTTACATGCCAAATGGAGCACAGTTTATCTCAGTTCTCATAAAACTCTACTGAAAAAAGAAATGGAAGCTATTAAATAATTCAAGGGTGTCATAGCCATCAACTGGCTGAATACCTGTGAAACATAACATGCTTACAGAACATGACACTAAACCTTGTCTTACTCAGAAGCACTGCTCTCTAAAAAAATATGAATGTGTAACAAGACATTTCTTCTCATACTGGATATCTTTCATATAATAGTAACAATGGGAACACGGCATTTCACATCCAAATAAGGACAAATTGTGATTTCAAATCCACATCACCTTTTTAATCCCTGGTTGTGAGATGTGTGTAAGGTTAAAAATAAGATAGCATTGGAGCAACAAGATGATACAGCACTGGGGCAATGAGTAATACTCAAAACTAGAGAGCTTAAGTTTAAAGCAACCAGAGCTAGCACTGCAAAGGTCCCTGGATCGTATCAGCTATGTAGTCAAATAGACTAATAAAGGCACCTGCTCCATAGATGGTCCACAGTCTCTGAGCCAACAGATACAATCCCCTCTGTGTTCTGTATATATCAATGGACTATATAGCCATGCAACTTTGGGTTTCTAGAGAGACCTGCATCATGGCGGGTTTGTTGGCCTTAATAGGGAAATTACTATTTAGAGCATGTGTGATGGACAATCAAAGTTTCAAGCACCTCAAATATCCTACAAGCCATGTTGTAACTCACTAGAATGGTATTTTTATGAAGTGAACCTGTAGATATATGTTGTTGCACTCAACAACAGATTGAGATCATATGGAAGTGTAAACTAAACTGGGAAAGTGTTGGAGGGCTGTGTAGAGCAGAGAGAGCCAGTCCTCATGTAGATTCAACCCTGCTTCCTTGCGGTCTTTGTGGGGACTCAGATGGGTGAGTTGCCTCCAGTGAATCAGTCCCACAACCACACCCGGGTTTTGTCTAGGGTGTTGTTCTCACTCCAAATGAGAACCTTCATGGAACAAATATTTTTGCAATCTGGATGAACAAGTGACTGGGACCTGAGAGTGACCCCAGGGAGGTACCGTATTTCACAGTGTGGGCATCCCTGTTGACTTTTGGAAGTGTTCAAGCACAGCTGTAACTGCAGTATCCAGGGTGTTCCCTCTATGACATGTGCACAGAGTTGAATATCTCAGAACTGGATAACAAATGGCAGCACACTGAGCAAGGAGTCACCTAATCGAGGAGCCTCCAATAGCAAGGTCAGAGGTGTGTCTTCAACCCTGAACTGCTCAGCAACTGAGCAACCATTCCTCCCTCCACTCCAGATCCACAGACTGGATTATCTTTAACAAATGAGCACCAAAGTAATTTTTTTTCAAAAGCTATGCAAGCGGTCAAAAGCATAGTCACCGAGATAGCATGTCATTGCCACCAGCCCCCATCCCTTGTGCCTGTGGAGGTTACCTGCTTTGAGGCTTAGAGGTTAAGCACACAGAAGTTTTATGCATTATAATTTTAGGCACCAGCCCAGGTGATATCTAGGCACTTCAAGTCCTTTGTGGATTTTCTACCCAATGTCTCATCTGCAGGTGCAGTATGCTATTATATATGTGTTTTATGACACAAAAATACTTGGCCATGGTTTCTGATACTAGAAAGCAGCAGACTGATCAGAGAATGTGGATTCTGAGGAGCAGTCATCGAAAGGAAATTCAAAGAGATCAAAGAGATCAAAGCAGCTGACGAGGTGCAGAAATCTAAGAACTGAGGTGAGTTGAAGTACACAGGAAAAAATGAGAGAACATGATAGAGAGCTCCAAGTAAGTGTGGATGTGTACGCACACACGAGTGACTCCTCCAGGCAATAGTGAGTTTCTGCTCCTGCACAGACACAATTTTCCATACATTGCAGCAGCTTCAAAAGGAAACATGGCCTTCAACACAGGGCTGCCAAACATTTTAGCCAAGAAATAAAACTGCTCCAAAGATAGTAAGGTATGATGATGAGACACAGCTTCCAATACAAATGGGAGAACATGAAAAAGTCACTTCTATATTCAGTCTAGCTCCTCATTTTAGGATACTCTCATTTTTACACAAGTCCATTCTTAATTACTGAACCAATTTCACAAAGCTATGACTATGAAGCAGGGCCCTCTTTAGTCCAACAGTAGCTCTAGAGGAGGGGAATCGTAGTGTGAAACAGGCAGTACTGGAAAATAATATCTACATTCTGGAGGTTTACTCAACAAGCTTTGGTCCAGTCCTGCAGTTGAAGCACATGTAGTTTGGCTGAACGTGAAAGGAATGTGTGTGCGTTGCTTGAAACCACACTGGGATGCAAACCGAAGTGTATGTGTTGGAGTGTGGGAGGGTGTTTGAGAGATTAATTTCAAAAGCATCCCTCTGATGTGCTTTTCAATTCTCTAAAATGCTCCCATAGACAGAGCCACCAGGCGAATTCAAAGCAAAAAGGTCCTGATCCAGCTGCCTGTTCCCTGCTGCAATCGCTTGCAACTGCCCCACCACCCCAAGCAGAGCAGAGCCCGCAACTCCCCAGTGCCAGCGGCAGCTCCTCTCCCCACCCCAAAGGGCAGGTCTGTATTTGAAACCACAGAGGCATATATAATCCGATGCAAACAGCGTTCTTTGAGTCCGTGGGCAGTGCCCAGCACCCCAGTAACCCTACGTTTGTTCCGTCACTCGCCGCTATTTAGCAAATCCCCAAAACCGTGGTGTGCAGTTGGGTTTATAAATTACAAGACAACAGACAAAGGGAATACATGAGATGAAATTAAAGACATTACTCGCAGCTCCCATAAATTATCTCTGTAGTCTATTTTAACAGCATGGATTTACCAGTGCATGTTAAAACAGTATGAATAATAAACCCACCTAGCAGACTAACTAGGTATTAATGAAAAAGCAGAATATTGTTTTGCGCTCTCCAAAACACAGGAAAATATTCCCACCAGTTCTGATAACGCCTTTCCAGGGGGAAAGAATCGTAATCTTCTATATTGAAAAAGAGAGTGATCTCTTGGAGTCGGGAAGAAAATAAATTAATAAAACTAATTACACGCTCCACTCATGGAGGAATCGAAGGCACTGAGGCAGCCCAGGAGAGCCGGGCTCTTTGATTTGGTTCGCTTTACAACTTCCTTGTTATTGTTTGCGGCCCCGAGGAGGCGAGTGGTTGCGCGGATGGGGCTGCGCGGCGGGCGCTTCCCCCGCGGGCAGCTGCGCGCCTCTCCGCGACCCTGGGGGTGCAGCGGGGCGATTCCCACGGTCCCGCACTGAGGCTTCGCATCGCTTCTCGGTGCCGTCCCGGGCAAACTCCGGCTCCCAGTTACTCCCCCTGGCCAAACTGGCGGGTTGCGCTGCCTTATGGCACCGTTCCCTTAAAGGGGCCGCGTGTGAGCGTGTGCGTGCGAGTTGGTGTGCGGGTGTGTTGCGCGCCAGCTCCCGCTGCCCAGCGCCGCGCAGAGGTTTGCAACCGCGGCGCGGAGAGCTTTATCGCCCGACCTCTGCTTGGAAATCAGCCTCGGAGGGGAGCAGAGCGCTTGGCATGTAGGAGAAAGGAGAGGGAGAAAGGTGCGGAAGGAGGAAGGGGTGGGGGGGAAGAAGGAGAGGAGGAAAGGAAAAAAAAAAGGGAAAAAAAAAGAGCTG
>VZRW01001998.1:0-125467 GCA_013398125.1 Aegotheles bennettii | reverse complement strand
CACGGGCGCTGCTGCTGCGCGGGGAGCGCGGAGCCGCGCCGGGGCCATGATCCAGCCGCGCTGCGCGCACACCCCCCGCACCCGCTCGCCATAGAGCCGCTCCCGGCGCCGCGCAGCCGGTCCCGCCGGGTAAGTTTGCAGCCGCCTGGTGCCGGGGAAGGGAGCGAGGGAGGTGTGGGCGCACCTGGCCGGCAGCCCGGCTCGGCTCCGCGGCGGGCAGGGGAGCGCAACTCCGCCGTCCCCAACCTGGACCTCCAGAGCTCCCCCGGCGTTTGCAGTCCCCCTCTAACAGGTTGCTCGGTGCCTGCCCGCTCTCCGGCGGCTCCCGCGCCTTCCTCCTTCTCCTCGCAGCCGTCTAACAGGTGGCGGTGCCACCTCACCTTTCTCCGTGCAGGTAGGGGGGTCTGTAACCCCCTGCGGCCACCGCTGCCCCTCCCCGAGGGGCTCTCGCAGCCCCGGGGGCTCTCGCAGGGGCTGTGTTGCAGCGAGGAGCGGTGGGGTGCGTGTTGAGGGGTAGGGGGAAGCCGTGCCCTGGCACCCTGCAGCTTCTCTGGAAGCCACTCACCCTGTGCCTGCCTTCATGGCCCCGCTGTGTGTCTGTCGTTGCAGCGGGCATGGGGAACCAGGTGGAGAAGTTGACCCATCTGAACTACAAGGAAGTTCCCACGGCTGACCCGACAGGTATGGACAGAGATGAAGGGCCCAGGATCGGGGTCTCCTACATCTTTTCGAATGATGATGATGAGCTGGAGCAGCAGCAGGATTCTGTGCACGACCCGGGGGGTGAGCACCCTGCCCTGCAGCCCTACGATCCCCAGCTGCACGAGGTGGAGTGCTCAGTCTATTACCGGGATGAGTGTATTTACCAGAAGAGCTTTTCTGAGGAGGACACGCTGCCAGAGGAAGGTGATGAAGGAGGTGGGGGGCATCTGAGCACCTACACCCCGGAGAACCTGCTGAATAGGTGCAAACCGGGTGACCTGGTGGAGTTTGTGTGCCAGGCCCAGTATCCGCACTGGGTGGTCTATGTCGGAGATTTTCAAGTTGTGCACCTGCACAGGCTGGAGGTGGTGAACAGCTTCCTCACCGATGCCAGCCAGGGCAGACGGGGCCGCATTGCCAACCAGCTGTACCGCTACAAACCCCTCAGCCCGGCCGTGGTGGTGCGCAACGCCCTGGAGCAGGTGGGTTGCAAGGACCGGGACCTGAGCTGGAGAAACTCTGAGTGCTTTGCTGCCTGGTGCCGGTATGGCAAGAGGGAGTTCAAAATCGGCGGGGAGCTGCGCATAGGCAAGCAACCCTACCGACTGCAGATCCGGCTGGGTGACAAGCGCAGTCACACGCTGGAGTTTCAGAGCCTGGAGGATCTGATTATGGAGAAGAGGAGAAATGACCAGATAGGTAGAGCTGCTGTGATCCAGGAGCTCTCCAGCCACCTGCAGGCTGCAGAGGAGGAGGAAGATGAGGAGGAAGACCATCATCATCCAGGTGCTCGGACTGCTGTGGAGTAGCAGCCTCAGCACCACCATGCCACTTAGCCTGGGTGATGGGGATTAAAACTGAAGGCTGAGAAATTGAGCTGTTATAAGCCCTTTGGGCTCCTTCGGTGCAGCTTCATTCCAATCACATGTGAAAGGAAGGGGGAAAGCTGATTAAGTGTCTGTGCTCTAGTGCTTAACTCCTTCAATGCTTAGTGATAAAAACCACTGACTTATTTGTAGAGGATAAAACTCAGGGCAATTCTATCCCTCTCCACTCCCACCTCTTCCCACTTCTCTCTCCCTTATTCATGCGTAGCCTTTCCCTCAACCATCTGCAATAGGCCTGACCCTACAAGATGCTAAACACCTCTGACATCTACTTACCAGCAGAAGTTGAGTATTTAATACTATTAAGGAGCCAGCAACTTTCAGGACATGGCCATGTAGCTCTGAGCACGTGATTGGTAGCTGAGAAGTGTGAGGATGTTGTTTTGCCTTCTCTTCCCGTTTCTCTTCAGCTGTGGCTCCTGTTGGTATTGCAACAAGCTGCTTGCTTGCCTGGTGCAAGGTTTCATGGATTGGTAGGTGGCTCCCCAGAAGGTGTAAGGGAGAAATCTCCACTAATTTTAATGAAATGGGTCTGATAGGGACTTGCAGATGGGCTGGGAGAGCTCCTCCTTTGCTATCAGTGTGTGGCATTGATTTATTTATTGTTGAGCAGTCCCAGGGGAGTTGGAAGTTTGCAACCCGTGTTTAAAAAGTCTGCACATTGGTGTGTGCTGGACTCTTACAGGCAGATCCTGAGCTATGCCAGTGCTAGTTACAGGCTGCCTAGCTTCCTCTAAAGCAAATGGCAGAGCTCCCAATTACACCTGTGGTACACATCAAGGCTATTGCAGGTTGCTTGTGTGCAAGGCTGTCTTGAGTAAGCTGTCCCTCGAGGGGGTGGCCTCTTGGCTGGTGCTTCTGGCTGTGAGCATGTCACAGGTTCTGCACCACAGTAAACACAGCTGTAATGGGAAGTGATGGGAGGGAGCACAGGCTGGAAGGCATCGCAGGCAGGGGGGTTTGGGTGTTCCTTTTTTCCTTCCTTACCACAAAGCAATTTCCTCTTCATTAGGGATTTCATGCTTATTTTTTTGCTCATTTTTATGATATGCAGCTGAGCTATAGCATTAGAGAAAAGGAGAGGACATGCCTCCAAAGTTGTTGTGCAAGTCCCTCATTAACCGGGACAGGAGGGGGAGTGCAGTGCTGCCTGCCTTGACTATTCCCTGAACTTGTTTTCAACTGTGAACTGGTCTCCCACACAGGCAGCACTGTCAGATCTTTGTCCTGGGATCTGAAGTGTATGAGCAAACACTGATTTGGAGGCAGTTGCTAATGCAAAATTCCTTCCCCTAAAAGCACAATAGTGTTGAGGTGAACTTGAAGATAAGCTTGAGTTCATTTAAATAATATAACCTAACAATGTGATGTAAACTGGAAGCATAGTTAATATGGTCTTCCCCGCAGTTGTTTACAGTTGTAACACAAATAGCAAAGTACTCTGTGTCCTTTCTGCCCATGAGGCAGGAGCAAAGTTTGTCATTTAAGAATAGGTAGAGACCAGCTTTTGATTAGTTAAGACTATGTGAAGCAACTTTGACATGATCCAAATAGATTGTGGCATTGTGTTTTCTGCCCAAAATACACAAGCTAGAAGAAGACTGTGAAAGACGGCTTCATCCTCACTTCAGGATAAAAAACAACTTCTGGAGTTATGCAAATATACCATATACAGTTTCCTTAACTCCTGTGCTCTCATTTTGGGCTGTGAAATACCCAAATCCAAAGGAGACTTTAGCACCAAGCTCCCTTAGAATGCTATAGCTCAGGTGTCTGCACTAAGTTTCTTTTTCTCCAGTATGCAATTGAGTTAAATTACTGTGGTTGTCAAGCAGATGTGCAACCTTGCTTTGAAAGCATAATAACTAATGTCTAACTGTGATAGGGTTAATATGTGGATGTCTGCACACAGGTTTTATAAAAGTACTAGTAACCACCAAAAGCTGAAATGATCACTGAAATAGTCAGAAAAGGAGGGAAGGAGAGTCTCTCTATTGTACTGACTGATACGAGACAATGGAGATTATCTAGACCATGAGTAAATGTCTGGCTGTGGTTTCTTTCATACTGAAACCTTGTACATAACAAAGTTTATTTCACTGTGTAATATAGGTATGTAAAATAATATTTTCTTACAGATATTTTTGAAAGTTAAAAAAAAATCCCTTCATAACCTTGCATTTGAAAGTAAGTTGTTAGGCACATTATTTTCCAGTCCTCTGAATGGGTTTATTTTTCATTAGTGATCTAAAGTATATTCTAGGTCATAAAGTATAGAAACTGCTATAAGTGTCAAATATTATGTATCTACAGGGTACTAAACAGTAAACTAGTTGAGAAAATATTTTTCCCTTGTGTCTGAAATATCAGAACTATGACAGCCATTTCTCTCCTTTTCAGATACCCTGCATAGTCCGGCTTTGTTTTCTGTTCTTTTTTTTAAAAACTTTTTGCTTAATAAAAAAAGGACCAAGTCTGCTTGAGAATTGAGAGCAAAGCTTCTTTGACCAACTGAAATCGTGTCTTGTGCTGATCTTGGTGCCTCTCTGTACCGGTCATGCTGTTTAGGATAAATCCCCACACAGGCATAAGGCCTTAGCAAAGAATCCCAGACCTTGCACTGCCTTGCTAGGTTGGAGAGTGAAGGGGGGAGCTTGCCTCACAGCAAAGCAGAGTCTGGCATGCATTCTGCTGTGCTATAAAACCTATCTGCTCCTCTGACACATGAGATACGGGTGTTCAGTATGTAAAACATATACTCAGAATCTTTGAATTTCATTGCAAGCTACGTTTGGTGATTTTTTTCTGTCTCCTGGCATTCCGTTATCTGTAAAAGTAGAAGAAGAGGGGAAGCCTGGAATTTTTTTTAGTCTGGAAGAGGGCTACCTCCGTGCAGGGCTTTCTTATTCCAGCAGATAAAGATGCAACTGTTGAATCTTTAACAGGTGGGTCCTTTTTCCCTCCTTGTTGATTAGGCAGTGTTATTTAATAGTTGCTACTAAACACCACTGCAAATATTTCTAAGCAGTCTGCTTTTAAAGCCATGGACCTGTAATGAGCTGGATGTGAGAACAGGAGTTGCTGTAGAAGCACACCACAACTGCTGAGTTTCTTGTCTTTGCTGTACCTTACTCAGTCTGCAGACTAGGCTGGGATTTCTAGAGCATAATTTTAAAGAGAAGGATCTCCCAGGAAAATACACTTTTTTGTGTGTCTACTTCAAGGCTTTTGTGTAGATCACAAAAGAGAGGGGAAAAGATAAAACTGTTCTTCTCTGCAGCTTTTGCTTTAACATATGGAAATTCAGGTGTGGTACTTCAGAAGGATTTCTGGTTCACCAAAATGTCCTAAGCCTACACTGAAGTTTGAAGTTGTGAATTGACCCTACCTTGAGACACCTGAAAATCAGTAAGGCTATTCATGTGTTTGAAGTTAACTATATATTTACATTTCTTTGTGAATAAGGGCCTGGAATTTCAATCTCTGGTCTCTGGTGGGAGTGTGGAGGATCTGAGGTTGCATAATCACTGGGGGAGAACAAGTAGTGCTGTGAAAGCTGTTTCTCAAAGGGCCTGTTGTCCAAACAAGGCTCGTGGAATCCAGCCCAAACTTTGGCCTCAGTTTCCTCCTGGAAATCCAGGAGCTGCACTGATTTGGTGAGAGAGGTGTATTACACAGCAGTTGTAAACTAAGCTGATGATTGTGCTACAGACTGTTCTCTGATATCTGTGTCTGTCTTGTCATGCTTGGACTTTTCCTTTGCATTTTTAAAGTTAATATTATTTGCTTTAACAGCCCTTTGATTGTGCAAACACTTAATCATCTATATGAATTTACTCGTTTGGGCATACCTACTGCTACTGATGGGACGACTGCTGTGAATATCATTGTGCACGTGTTAAGACTGGCAAGACTGAGCCCCACATGTGTAAATGTAGCTCCAGCTAGGAAATGTAGATGAGCGGTCTTATTTCTCCAGAGTATTGGTATATTTGATGCAAATAATGTCTTGGAAAAGGCTTTATAGTAAAACCTATGATTATCCCTTGATTGAGTAGTTTTAAAAACAAAATTTAGACTTTCACCTTCCATGGCAGTGAACAAAGACATAAACTGAAGACTATTTCAAGTTATCCCTGATTCTGTGTGAATGCAAAGTATTGATTGTAGCAACTCTCTAGAGCTCGTCTGGCCAACACAGTAGGCAGGGGGAAATACCCAAAAACTAATTGAAAAACTGTATTTTCTTACTTGGAAAAATATATTCTTCAGACTGAAGGACCCTAAACTGTGGAAGCAAACTTTCAATTGTTTTGTATAAATGAAACTTTAGGCAAACTTCCAAAGTTTTGCTCATTTAAATTCAGTATTCCACTCCCAATACTAAAATAGGTAATGTTATATGATGAATATATTGCAGATTTTGAATGTAATGGTGGCTTTCTTTTTCACTTCTCTTGGTTAAGTTGTACCGAAGGTCTGTCCTTGGGTGTGTGAAATGTGTTGTCAAGTGGTTTACCACCTGTGCTTTCCTGACAATTAACAGCACCAACCATAACTCTAACAGCCATGTAGGAATAAATATTTTTTTGAAAGCAAAAGTTTAATTTTATATAACAGAACAGATACTAGTAACTAAGTAGAGGTAGGAAATACATTGTTTTCAACAGCAGTTTCTATTTGTAAGAAATCTGTTAATTATCCGTTGAATACTCTTATAAATCAATGTGCGGTGATAAGGCCAGGTGTATTGTATAATGGGATTAGACTTTCAGATTAGATTTAAAAAAAACCAACAACTGTGGATAGGAAGGAATCCGAGTGAGTTCAAACACTGGTGGTTTAGATTCTTTTGCATTAATATTGAATTAGAAGCTTTCTTTAAATGGACACTTGAAATTCCTGACATTGTAACACTTCATGGAATCATCCACAATAACAAGTGTAGTCACAAAATATGATTTTTTTTTCCTACCATGAGCATTTTCTGTAAGCTGTCTTTTGTCAGTAAATGTTGAATTGTTAGTGCGAATATCTTCTTTTCCTGAGAAAGAAGTACAGATCATTGATTGTACCATTTCCTTCAAAATGAAGGGCATTGCATAGTAACTAAAAAGAAATAAAAGATTTATAGTATCTTTTACAACCTTTCTTTTCTTTGTCTTTTGAATGGCATGTTTTTCCCCAGCTTTTTGGAAAACTGATGATTTCTCATGATGGATGCATCAGACACAAACAATCAATGTTTTCACTGACTTCATATGTCAAATCAAAATCTCTTTGGTTGTGTTCTTACTCCAAAAAGAGAGGAAGAACAATCTCTGTACAAGGCCAGACCATCAGCTGCTTAATAGGCAATAGCTGTATTTAATCTGAGGATCTGGTCCATAATTTAATTTTAAAGGTGGAAAATGAATTCAGCAGAAGATCGTATAGTATTAGTTGGCACCTGGGCTTGTCTTGTCTGCCAGCAACTGCTAAAGGAACAGATGTGTCTGCAAGAGAGAGAAGTGAGAGAACACCAGACCTCACAGGGAGTTTTGGAAAATCTGTACAACTGTTCAGTTTGTGTGATGTTTTGTCTTGTGGAAGCTCCAGAGATGGAGTGGGATCTATGTTCTGCCTGTACCAGGTGCAGGGATGCTTCTTACTGAAGGTGATGAGGGTTGTTCATTGTAGTAAGATGTTATATCCATAGGGTAACGGTTCTTAATTCATCAAAACATTCCACTGTGTGCATATCCACCATGACAACAACAGTGATACAACAAACAAACTGTACTTCTCCAAGATCCTGACCAGAAAGAGCTATTTGAATCTCACACAAAAGCACCAAGTCAGGCCAAGCAAGAATACTTTTATTGAAACCATCCTGAGGAAATTTAGCTGTAACAAAATGAGACTTCTGCTGAAAGTACTGGTGAAGATCTTGGCTCTTCTGTGGGTTGCAGCTGGCCTTGACAGCTTTCTCACAGGTGTGACAGAATGAGACAAATTCTTGTAACAGAGACAGCAGCTTTTAGGGCTCAGGGCCGCAGGTGGGATTCCACCATAACTAATTGCTAGCTCTGGCATGGGCTTAGGTGACTTTGAACAGATGTATGAGGCACCCAGCTGTGCTCTTTGTGACTGCAAGAGTGTCTGAATTTTCAGGTGTCTGATACTATTTCTGAAAAAGAACATGAAGAACCAAAAATATAAGTTGGGTGACTGAATCAATACCTGAAAATACCTGTTCAGCTGCCACTTAGCACTGGAGGCCACTAAACTCTGAATCTTGATTTATTTGGTTTTTTTCCTTTATTTATTTACCATAGTGTTTCTGGAATCTTGATTTTCTGGGCCTTTTATCTCACCCAGAAGTATCTCCAAGGTCATAAAGTAAAGCAGCTCATGACTTCTCTCACATCCTGTGCCCATATGGAAGGAGATCCATCAAGCAGGATCCTGCCTCATGTCCCAGTAGCTGCTCCCAGAATGTATGTGACCTCAGGTACTAAAGAGGAGCTTCTTAAAAAGGACATTTGCACTGCCCTATTATTTCAGAACAAACCTGATCTAGAAATAGGTTAATGTAAAATGCACTTACAGGAACATGGACTGTGATGAGGTCTCTGCATCTCCTGGCTGGCTACTCTGAGCCACTGGACTTTTGCAGAGAGGTTTTCTCTTCAGTTCCTTCTTTTCTTCACTGTGGATCATTTCCAGCAGAGCAGTCTTGAGAGCCCTCACCCCACAAAAATCTGGAAGTGGTAAGAAGGTTGAATCCCTGTCATCCCCAAGCAGAGAGGAAATCAATTTTCAGTCTTCCTTCTTCCTGAAGCTATGCTCAGATCTCTAGGATACTAGGCTGCCCACCACTAACACCTTCTTTGCCTTTATAAAGGAAAGTGGCCTAAGTTTTAATTTGCAAGAGTGGTTGCCTTGCACTTTCTTCCCAAGAGCTCTGCACTGCAGCAGGAGGCAGTTCCTGTTAGCCAAGAGTAAGGTATCCAACCACTAGAAGATTGGGGGAGGGAGGGAAACAGCAGACCTGAAGAATCACAGAAAATCCTTGAGGGTGGGAAGGACCTCTGGAGATCATAGAATCTATCTCCTCACTCAAAGCATGGGTAAGTAGAGCAGGTTGCTCAGGGCTACATCCAGTCAGATTTTTAATAACTGTTAATAAGCAACCTTTCACCTCTTACATGATCTTTTTTTTATGTTTGAGTTTTGTCAAGAACTCCTCGATCATCCATGGGACTTTTGCTTGACATCTTGCACATAGGGATGGGCTGTTATGGAGCTTGGAGGAGGATAACATCAACCAGGTGTTATGGACCTCCTCTCCAGGACTGTGTCCATGGGATTCTTCAATGCAGGTCCCTGAGCAGGCCAAAGTCTGCTTTCCTGAAGTCCAGGTTGTGATCCTGCTATTTGCCTTGTTCCCACCACTAGAAATAATGAATCACTCCATCTTGTGGTAACTGCAGCCAAGGCTGTCCCGAACCTTCCCATCTTCAAATAGTTGTTTCTTGTAAGTGTGCTCCAGAGAGCATCTCTTCTCACTGGCTCCTTGATCCTGTGTCAGGAAGTTGTCATCAATATACTCCATAAACCTCCTGGATTGCTTGTGACCTGCTGTGTTGCCCCTCCAGCAGATACTGGGGTGGTTCAGGTCCCCCATGACAAGCAAGGCCTCCAATCATCAGGCTTCTTCCACTTGTTCACTGAAGATGATCTCATCTACTTCTCTTCCAGTCAGTATGCAGCAGCCACCCACCACAACATTACCCACATTGGTCTGTCTGCTAACCCCAACCCATAAGCTTTCAGCAGGCTTATCACCCATTCCCAGGCAGAGTTCCATGTATTCACACTGCTTTCATGTAAATGACAAGTTGACCTCTCCATCCTGGTCTGTCCTTCCTACAGAACCTTTATGCATCCATTGCAGCTTTCCAGGTGTGTGAGTGATCTCTACATCTCTGTGATCCCAGTGAAGTCATAGTGCTGCAACTGCATAGAATCATAGAATGGTTTGGGTTGGAAAGGACCTTAAAGAACATCTAGTTCCAATTCCTGTGATCTCCATTCTGTGTGTGTTAATGTAGAGGCACTTGTAAGGAGCCCCCCAAGGTGCTGATCTCCCAGAGAGTTTACCCTACGGAGCTGTGCTATTGGCACTTCCTTATTCCTGTACACACACTTTGGGTGAGCCCCCTTCAGCCCCCTTCTGCTGTTTTTAAGGCCTTTATTGGCAACATCAGTCTTTACCCTTCACTTAACCACCCAGTTCACCACTTCTCACTTCATTGTGGGTCTGGATCTCCTTCCCTCATCATTCCTGGGTTAAAGCTTTCCTCACTGGGTGAACCACCTGTTGGCAAAGATGTTTTTCCCTACTTGGTCAGGTGAATCCCATCTCTCCCAATAGTCCTTGAACCTCAGAGAGGGCCCCACACTCATAGAAGCTAAATATACCATTTGCGAACACCAGCTGCACAACCAGTCATTGGATAGCAGGATCCATTCAGTCCATCCCAAGCCCTTTCCTCTCACCAGCAGGATCAAGGAGAAAACCACTTGGGACTCCATTCTCTTGGCCACTGGAGTCACATAGTCATTTGAGATACACTCCAGTTGTCCAAAGCTCTGTCATTGGTGCCCATGTGGAAAAGCAGCAGGGGGTAATAATCTGAGAGATGGACAAGCCTTGGATCTTGAGCCCCTGGAAAGCAGCAAACCTCTCCAGACAGCAGGTGAGGTTGGCAAGTATGATCCTGTGACCCAACAGCTGGGAATCATCCCCTGCTGTCACTCACTGCTACCTCCTGGTCCTGCCACATGGCTCAGGCTTACCCATCTCAGGTGCTTCATTGCACAGAGATCCCAGCCACCCGTCTGCCACCAGGGCACTAAACCTATTCTGTAACTGCAAGTCTTCTGGAAAATCAGGAGCTTTCCTCCTATTTCCAAAAGTGACGAGTTTCCAGCTGTCCCTGTCATTGGGGTCCCTATTTTCCAATCCAACAAACACCGACTCTGCCTGTCCCTCCTTCAGTGCAGCTGGAGGGTCAGGCTCCCCTTGTATCCAGGCATCAGAGAGGATCCACTCAACCTCCTCTTCATCACCTCTGATGTTGCACAGTGTGCTGGCCTCCTGCTGCAGCTTCTTTGCTTGGTGACACAGGTCCTTCATCAGCACACCCCTGCAGACAAGGAGCCCATCTCACCTAGGCCCAGCAGTAAGCTTCAGGTACTCCCTGCAGCCTGAGACCCGCAGAGCTGCATCCTCCCTGCGGTGAGTCAGCCTTGGCTAAGGGCCCAGAGCCCCAGTCATTCCCTCATTCCTGCTGAGGGAGAAAATAAGATGGAAAAGCTCATGGGTCGAGATAAAGGCAGGGAGATCACTTACCAATTACTGTCATGGGCAAAACAGACTCAACATAGGGAAAATTAAATTTATTGTCAATTAACAGATTTGAATGGTAAGAAAGACAAAAATTAATAAAACACTTTCCCCTCACTCCATCCCCACACTGAGCAGTGTAGGGGGTGCCCATGGGGGTTGGGGTCAGCCCCTGGCAGCCCCTCTGGGCCGCTCCTCCCTCCTCCCCCCTCTCCCTGCTCCAGCGCGGGCCCTGCCCCGGGCTGCAGCCCTTCAGGGACCCCCTGCTCCCGCCTGGGCTGCCCACGGCCGCAGCTCCTGCAGGAAATATCCCCCTGCTGCGGCCTGGGGCCCTCCCCGGGCTGCAGGGGGGGTCTCTGCTCCAGCGGGGGCTCTGCAGGGCTGCAGGGGATCCCTGCTCCGGGCCTGCAGCCCCTCCTGCCCTCCTCCTCCTCCGCCCTCGGGCTCCCTCTGCTGCTGCTCCCTCCTTGGCTTCCTCCTCCTCTGCCTCTGCCGCCTTTGGCCCTTTCTCAACCCTGTTTGCCCCCCGGCGCCCCCAGCTCGGCTGAGGGGCTCAGCTGTGCCCTGCGCTGGGGCCGTTGGAGCCGGCTGGGCCCGGCTGGGCCCGGCACGGGGCAGCCCCGGCCTCTCCTCACACGGCCCCTGCAGCCCCTCACAGCCCCTGGGCAGGGACTCCCTGTACAGTCCCTCAGGAGCTTGGGCTGAGAGGTGCCCTGATATTGCTGGGACGGTTGCTCCAGTGGGTGTGGGACATCATGCTCTGTGACATGTCCCCACCACTGCCCAGCATCTCTGTGTGCTGTTCTCAGCAGGGCTCGTGCAAGGTGCTGCAGATGTTGGCCACGTGCTGCTTGCTGTGTGCCAGGCCCAGCAGTTATGTAGGCCTCCCCCTAACACTTGCTGAAAGGGTGCTTGACCCTCCTGATCAGTCAGATGGAAATGAAGAACTCAAAGCACCCTTTGATCAGGAAGAGCTGGCAGAGCTTGTTAGAAAGGTTTGGAGCTTGCTAGAAACTCATGTCAAACAGTCAATGAGTCATTTGTCTCAGTCTGGGTCACTAAGGACCGTGGTCAGTCCTTGGGTTGGAACAAGAATTTTTTGCTCATATCAAGTTCATCAGCAGAAAATAACTGTGACTGTTAAAAACTTAGTTAACTGAGGATCGTATAAAAGTCTGGCCTCTCTAATTTTTCCTTGCTCCTGAGGAGCTTCCATCTTGTCCTGGTCAGAACAAGTATTCTGGGACAAGCTCTGCTTTCTGCACAGTAGTTAGTGCAATGAGGTCTCAAGGTGTTTACATAGTATTAATCAAGTCAATCACCAGAGGGCAGAGGAAATGAAATGAGGATGTTCTGGACCATGAAATAGATGACTCACATCCATGGAAAAGGTTTAATTGAGCAAAACAGGTACACAAGTGTACCTGGCTCACCACAGAAATTGTACAGAGGAAGATGACCCTTCAGAGAGAAGGATCAAGGCACCCTGACACTACACAGAGAAATATGTGCACTGCTTATGTAAATTGTGTCTGTAGAGAATAGGACTCCATACACAACTCATCCAGCTCCCATAGAAGGCAGCTGGCGGCACTCTACAATGCTTTCACTAGGGCTGTTGGTCATGTTCAATGGTGAAAATATGCTCTACTGGGAACCTCAACACTGCGTACACAGCGAGGAGCATATCCTTGAGACCCAAAGGTGGTGTTACTCTGTGGAAACACTTTTGATGCTATGTTTTTTTCTTTTTGTGTTTTCTGTGCTCCTGTTCCTCAGCTCCTCAAGAAAGCAATGCACCTATGAAAGGAATGTGCAGAAGAAGGAAATGTACAGCTATGGGGCAGACTGATTGGCACCCCTAGCCATATTGTTCTGTGCTACAACCTGTCTCATGGAGCTGGGTTCTTCAGCCCTCACAGCAAACTGAAGAAATGTAGTACCCACACCTAAGCTTGCAGATAAGCGGGCAGCTCAAGTCTTTGCCTGGAAAGTGGTTTCAAACCTTTTCTCTGCCTAATCCAGAGCATGGTCTTGATCATAGAATTCAGCAAACGCTCTAACCAGTGCTGAGGGCCAGAGCCATTTGTATTCTCTGGATCAATGAATATTTGACCCATCATATCATAGCAGAAGAGCACTACCAGCAGGGAACAAGAAACCTTTGCCTTCAAGTAGCTGGTACTCCAGTTACAGTGTTCTCTGGAGGAGTGGCACACCAAAGCTTCAGCTCTTCGAGCAATTCAGGATTTTTAATAACAATGACAGACCTCATCTCTTCCATGTGATATACACAGCACCACAGCTCCAAGTAAGCCAAGGAGACCAAGTCCCATGGTGGACTGTTCAATGTCAGGCTAAAAGGGTCTCTGTAGTATCTGCTTGAGCTACGTTTTCAAGAGGCAGAAGTGCCCACAGCTCCTGGGCATGCACACATGCATGCAGGATGATATTTGGAGATGTTGGACCAGATATTCTAGGCCAAGGAAGCCACCTTAAATGTCATTGGATCAGACTTTTGTTGGTTTTACCATTATTATTACAAAGTACAGATATGATTAAAAGGCGTACTCAGCTATTAACAAAGTATTTTCTGATTATCCCTGAGGATAAAATAGTTTATTCTTTCCATGCACAGCTCTGCGTTTGCCCACCTTCAGTAGGCACTAATGCAGGTTTACGTGTTTGCAGCCCTTGCATGTCCAGACACATCTCAGATCCTCAAGTCTAATGAGTTCCCATCACATGAATTAATTATACTACAAAGCACAGGAAAGAAAGCCATTAAATCTTAAATTAAGTTATTAAATTAAAATATTACTGCAGAAATTCAATAGCAGCTTGTAGCCTGTGGGAAGTGACTCTGCAGGGAAAAACACCATTTGCAGGTGAGGTGGCAATCGGAGCACCTTATCATATTCATGGGGAGGAGGTGCTGACCCCTGCAGAGAAGCTGCAATTATAATGAGTCTCTTGTCCAGGAAAAAGCTGTTATCCCAATACATTTGCGATGGAAGCTGAGGTACTAAATAAGATGCTAGCAGGATATAAATAATGAGGTGGTACACGGCCATGTGTTGGAACTGAGCCACCAGAGCAAGATAATGGCAGAGGCAGAAGCTTAACTTACATTGCACAGTTTCTGTGGGAAAGAGGGTGGGACGATAGTCAGCCACACGGAAAGCCGATTCCTCAACTTGTAGTGAGTAACATAATTCCATAGCCCTGCCTGCCTTTGTTCAGAGCTGAAACAAGTGGAGTTGAATTACTGCAGAGGTCTAATTCTAGGTGCAAGGCTAGATTCTGGCTGAATGTGCTTCCAAAGTCTAAACATACAAAGGCCATTTTTGGCTTCACATAACTAAACCCATGCTGAGAAAGGGAAGAAGCTGCTGAATGCATGGGCCAAGACTCATCAAAGAATTTAATCAATGTCCCACTGAAAAGGGATTTGAACTTACGCATGACTGCTCTAATAGTCTGAGACTATCAAAGTATACATTATTTTATATTTTATGGTGGTTTCCTGTTGCCATACAAGGCATAACTCATATTTCTAATTAAAAATTTTAGTGTAACACAGCTTGTAAGTGTCTGATGGTACAGCCTAGTAAAGACACAAGACTGGGTTTTAAAAAGGAGCAGTGATTTTTTAACGACCAATGCTAATGCTTTTCAACATGATTCTGCTTTGCACTTCCCCTCTGCTGCAAAACTTACGGCATGAATTCCTAACAGGAACATCAGACAATTTATACATCATTGTACAGCTGTGTGTTTTGTGACAGGTTTGCTTAAATATCTTTCACTGAAATAAAGGAGCTGCAAAGAAAAATGGCACTATTGTGAATTTTCCCTGCTTTGTAACTCTATATGGTCAGATTTACAGATTGCTGAAATGCTTTACTGCTTTGATTAAAGAGCAAATAATTAAGTAAACCTCTCTGCTGATTTCAACAGAGGAAAATAGTCGCTAATAATCATGTTTCATTTTAAAGCACATTACTCTATTAACTGAGCTGGCCTCTCACAAGCTAAATCTAAAGCCCAGTAAAATAAAAAGAAGACCTTTCATCGACAGTTGAACGGTGATATATTGTGTGTAGCTGGCCATTGGTGAACTTCAGCAGAGAAATGTGTGACATTTTTGAAATCAGGTGGCAGCTAATGCCTTATAACTACTCTAAGCAATATTGCATGTCATTCCCCTTATAACAAATTGGGTACATAAGAGCACTGGGCTTGTTGCTAACTGAAATGCTGAGTTTTTTTGAAGTCTTGGATGAGCTTGTCAGCTCCTCCCCGACCATGGTAAAAAGGGACATCCCTTCACAGCCTGCATCAGAAACCAGACATCCCGCGCAGTCAAATTTATAGACCATAGCTCTCCACAATGAATGTAACATGTTTAATGTTCCAATTGTCCCATAATGTGCCAGAATGAGGAATGAAGAGCTGGGGCTGGGAGGCAGCTCTGCCCACCAAGTGGCCCCAACATCCTAGGGACATCATGGGTTTGATCTGTCTAGGGATCTGCTTAGAAAGGAAAAGTAGTCTTTTAGCTCCCATCCAAAGTGCTCCCAGACACTGAGGAATTAAAATAAATCCTCTGTTCTCCTTTCAATTATGGCTTTTCCTAGATTCATAGCTAATTGCTCTGACCAGCAGTTTTCCTCAGGGAATCATTATTAGGTCTCTCTTAGCCTCCTTTTTCAGTCACTTCCTCTTGCCTGTGCTGATGGTGCTTGAAAAGGTCTATCCACAGGCTTTGCTTTAGCTCATCAGCTTCCACTTTCTTCTCTCAGGGCAGGGTTAACTCACAGTTCAGTAGCTCTGACAGAGCTATTGGAACAGTAGCATTGTTGCTGGAATAAAAACACTATGAAAAAAATGGTTCTTCAAATAATAAAGAGATTATCAGAATGTCTCACTCTATACACCTTTAACAACTTCCACAAGGAGACCAAGAATATTTCTTTGCTGTTCTCCAGGGCCCTTTCACCCATAAAAGTCTTGAATCTGCAGCACACAGCCCCTCTTCTCAGCCAAGCTAGTTTTGCTATAGAGCTTCTAGTACTCTTCCTGCCACTTTCTTGAACCATATCAATCAATATAGGATATTTCCTCTGGAACTTAATTTTCTGAAGTCTAGGAAACTACAATTCCTTTAGTAAATGTACTTCCTTGTCTGGTCATTTAACCAGGAATACAACTGGTATCAGAATCTGCAGAAGATAGATAAATTCATAACATTAATGAACAGTCTGTGAATGCTGCAGGTGCCCACAGCATCTGTCTCTTTGACATCTGATAGACCTTGAATAATCCATGACATTGCAGCTGTCACAGGTGCTCTCGTGATGAATACTTTTAGCCTGCTTTCTTAGAGGTATGAGGCTAAGCCACTCTGATGAATGGAGCTGCTGTTGTATGTGCGCTCTGTCTGGGATTTTAGCTCGGCTTTTGAGAGAGGGCTAAATGAGGAATCATCACCCAGCACAAGCACTTGCCTTGCTCACTGCTGAACTCGGCACTCTCAGCCTCAGAGCCTTGCAGGTTCCTCCACACAGGTACCATTCCTTGGGCAGGGGATCTATGTCAGCATCCCACTCCTGCACCCTTCCTGTGTGAAACAGAGATGCTTGTTAGCTGCTTAAGGTGACCATGAAGAACACTTCTCACAAGAAATTGTCATTGAGATTATAAACACCCCCTGAAGATACTTGCAAAAATATGCCACAGGGAAACAACAGATGATAAGATTGTAAAGCAGCTGTGCCTTCTGTGTCAAGATCTTCAAAGCACAAGATGTCCTTTCTTGGTCTTTTGGACTGCTTTGTTCCAGAGATGATAAGCAGCTGAAAGAAGTTCTGCAAGCTTTTGATGGCCTGTTAAACGATGTTTTGTTCTTGTCTTTAAGCAGCTGACATATCTCAGTGTGTTAAGCTGATGAACGCTACTTGTGACCTGATAAGGTGTAACTTTACATTGCACTAAAAATTAAGCTATTGCTAACAATTCAAGAAGCTACCTGAATGTGGTCATTTTCGTTGCAGGAGAGTACTTTGTGAACCTCATGTTATGTAGACAAATGATCCTCCTGGTTTGACAGGGTACCCTATCTATGAAAAAGGACAGACTTCTCTCAGAATTAATCCAGTCACCCAAACGAGTCTCCCTCAAAGCCAGTCTGTTTTTAGAGGCTTCAACCAGGAACAACACCTAGTTTGCTAGACTTCAACTTCCCACCCAAATAAAACCTATCGCTCAGCTGTGGTAAGCCCTTGCTTCTCAGGAACATTTCTACATGATTCTGACACGGTGTCATTTAATAAACTAGGATCACATCTACTTATAAAATCATAAGCAAACTGCAAAAAGCAAAGACAACAGTAGGGGAAATCAGAGCTTGACGAGAAGGTTCACAAATGAAGTTTGCCAGAGCTGGATTTTTCTCTCTCTCCCATATAATGAGATCAGAGACCTCCATATTCTCCTCTGAATCAGGGATTTATGCACACAAATGGCGTATGTATCTTCTAGGTGATTTCTGTTTCCTATTACACCACTCTGCTTCCCTCAAACCAAAATGGAACAATTCTAGCTTGTCTGCTAATTAAGTGTAAAGTTGTCTGAATTTCTTTATTAATACAAATTTTAATGTGCTCATTGAATGGAATATATTATGATTCCACTTGCTTCTGAGCTTACCAGACAGATTTTGCTATATTTGTACTGTAATCTCTTCTGCTGCTCTACAGATGAGAAGGAAAGGCCCAGCCTATTGCTTATACAGAACATCAGTTTGTCAAGCATTTTGTGCATCCCCTGGGATTAGTGAAGCTATGAAATTGTATCATTATCACTGCCTGCTGCATTACTGAACCACCAGGCAAGGCTTGAGAGAATATGCATGCATGTTTGTGCAATGACATTTTTAAGCCACAGTTCGTCTTTAAATTTCTTTACTTCCTGCATACTAATGCAGCCCCAAAGTATTCCAGACTGGTGCCCAGAACCAGAATTTCCTTCTCTGTTTTGAACAAGGGTTTTTTCAGGTATTTGAGCTATTTCACCCAAGCCCATTATTTACAGATGGGAAAACTGTTGCTTTTTGCTTAGACACATTTACAACTCCTGAAGATAGAGGCAGACTTGCAGACTGCTGTGAAGTGATTTGGCTTTCAACCTTTGTCTCCACAGCATGCCTTTGAAAAACAGGCCACTTGTAGGCACAGAATTTGGCTCTGCAAACACTGAAGCATTCACATAAAGTGCAACAGGAGTAGCGGAGTCATGGCTCTACAGTATCAAGGTCTTACTTAAAAATGTGGATAGACCTGGAACCGCTTCATTCTAGGCAAATTGTAATTTTCTACTTCGTTACAGGAAAACAAATTTCTGAGCCAAGTAAGCACCAACCTGACGGGAAATTCGTAAGCTTATTAGGGAGGGAAGTGCACTTGAAAGTATACCCTTTGATGCTCTGCAGAAGTTACTGCTCCTTTGTAAGCCTACACCTTCAAAAAAAAGTTTCTAAATCAAAAGTCTGTAAATGAGCCATTAAGTAATAAAGCCTTATCTCGGTGTTTGCTGTTGCTCCAGCTCTGCCTCACCAGGGCATTGTGCACCCTTTTGGTCCCTGGGGACTGCAGAGAGGGAAGGCTGTTGAGGCGTGCAGCTCCTAACAGGGTGTGGTTGTGCTTTTGGACACAACCCTAAGCAAACAGTGATGTCAAACTTTTCAGTCCTTCAAGGGAAGTCACCATGACGCAGCCAGCCATGCTAGGCTGGACTAGGAAGGATTAACTCTTCCCAAGGCAAGGCATTTTCCTCTGTTGTCCAAATCAGAGCAGAGGGCTCATTCACCAACTCTTCACTCCCTCTTTCTTCTTCCATTAGCTTGGTAACCAGAAAAGTAAATAATTCCATGCATTGACAAGATGTGGTTGTGGAGGGCGTGAGAGGTTTCAAATCCCTCCTGCACTTTTGCAGAAGCATGAAGGTTAAAGCAATGTTAACATTTAAAGTGTAAGGAAGCAGACTGAGGAAGCACAGTCCCAGCAGCCTGGCAGATCTGCTGATGCCCTATATATTTCGTACAGGCTAATGTCATGACAGGCTGGAATGTTGAAAATAGGGTGATTGATCACATTGTATTGTGAAATGTAATTCTAGGGAGAATTTAATAAATTTGTACAAAAGTTGTGGTTCATATTTTTAAATTGTGGTATTATGTAGCTCCTGAAAACCAAAATTGTAATGCTAATAAATGGTGTGTAATGTTAGCTTTGGAAATAGAGCTCCTGAATGAAAAAAGGGAGTTTTGGTATTTTCACAGAAACATGCCTTGAATTTGTGGATGTTTTTTGCCCATTTTTTCAAGGAGGGAGATTACAGTAATTTCCCTGCCACTCTTGGGACCATTATTATCGGATACTGCAGCTAGGGTTTTGTGATTTAATAAAGGAGCCCACCTACTAATGGGCTGAAATATATATTGTAGATTTTATAGCATTGTGTTAGCAAAAATGTTTTTCAAATTTGAGGAAAGGATGATAAAACTGAATTGCAAGAATTTAATTTGCCATTCATTGGTCTTTATTTCCTTTTGGCTTCAAATGAGCCATCCTGCTGAGGTGCATGCAAAGAAACTGAGACAGAGAATATGAGTCATTATCCCTGATATCTATAAACAAAATGAATGAAGTTTGCAACCTGGACATTGATCTCAAGCAGCTGTTTTTGCCTTAGATAAACTTTCGAAAGTCTGATATCCTTTTAGACTCTGCTATAATTAGTAAAAACTAGTTAACAAGAAGAGCATTTTTCATATAATTCTGAGTGAGATTTCTGCTCAAACACTAAAGTACACTTCAGCATTTCTGATGGGGAAACAAAAATACAGCATAGCCAAACACAGGTGGTGTGTTCTGATAGAGGCCAATGGAAGCTACTGCTCCAAGAAAAGGGTACTTGAAAGATATGATTTATTGATAGCAGCACTCACTATTGCATCTTTTTGTGTCAAAGATTCTACGGTGATGTGAACTAAATCCACTGCAGTCTTGAACTGGGGATTTTCTTCTTTCCAGTTCCTTGCAGAAAGAGCATCTGCAAATTGGAACGTGGAATGGGGAGCAAATAAAAGGTAGACCTGTCCTCTACAGCTGCAGTGGCTGCATGGAAGTGTCACCACAGATACTGTGAACAGCATTCTGCCATTCAAAAATAGAAGTCACTTATGTGTTCATATGAGACCAAGAAGCAATTCCAACACTCAGATTTGGAAGAAATTGGGCTGTTGAGCATTAACAGATATAAAATTCAACACAATTTACCTGGCTAAAACTCAGCAGAACTGAAATGCTCATCAATAGGTATTTTTGGAAGTGTACCAGGTTCTGAATAACAAGCTGAATGCTGTGAATAAGTAGCGTAGAGGTAAATGCTTTCTTCTTGCACTGAACTCCTGTGGCTGTAGGTAGCCCTGAGAGATTCAGGGACCAGGCAAAGGGGGCAACTAAATCCCCTTACTTTCATGTGTCGATTAGTCACTAAGTGCAATTATGCTTCTCCTGTTCTTTTAAGGAGGTGTACTACCGCAATAGCTTTATCAACAGGTAGACACTGCCACCGGTTTAGGCAATGTTTTATTAATAGTATTGCTATATTAAATAACAACACCCACTGGCAGAACTCGGAAAATGTTCCTCCTTCTGGAAGAAGCAGTCATTTCAGATGCAGGCTTTAAATTAAGAGAAGAAAATGTTAACAATTGATGAAGTAGAAAGAGCATTTAGAAGGTGCCCCATTGCGTACCCAGGGTCACTGTGCCTGTTGTGGAAAGACAAGCCAACTTCTTCTGCATTAAGGTTTGCCAAAGTGTAAAAAAACTAGTCTGGACTGGCTGGAGTTGAAAGGTTTGGGTGGTGTGAATTTACTTGTTTGACTCAGACTTGCAGCATTGAGCCACTATTTTAGTGGAGAAGTTCTGAAGTGTTCTGCATGGGTCTCAGACTAGTATCTCCCCCAGATTAACTCCAGGGATATCTTAACAAGTTTTAAAGGCAGAATTGAACTGGAATAGTCTGAATTGTGATCAACAAAGTTAGTATAAAATACATTGCTTTACAGAGAAAAAAGTTTCCCTGAATTTTTATTTATTCTTTTCTTCCTGCTAACAAAAAGAGTTGTTGACTTCAGGAGAAATGTCTGTATTCTCACACAACTGCACTGTGTACGTGTCTGAAAATATAAAAGTGAAAGTGATTGAACACTAATTGGTAATAAAGGTGAAAGTACACAGTTCATTTTTGTTGCTCACAGTGGATGAAAGAACAAAGCAAACAATCAGGATTAAAAGCCAAGTTAATTAAATTCCAAATACCTTTCAGTGTAATAAGTTACAATGGTATTAGTAGCACGAGCTAGGAAATTTATTACTAAAAATAGCATTTTTTCAGCCTCCCTGGGTTTCCTCTGTACCTAGTAGAGGCGCGAGTACATCCAGAGGGCATTTCAGATCTTAGAGATTAATTATTTTCTTATATGTACTCAATCTCGTTCTTTCTGTCTATATAAATATATATGTATGCACAGACGCACAGAAACATGCACACAAGGAAAATCTTATATGTGTATACACACATATGTCTCTGTATGTATATCAGTTGCACACGGATTTACATGTGTATACAAGCATGTGTGCATGTGCTAACTGTCCCCAGCAAGCTGCATTCTGAACCCAGGACCCTCACCCACACTTCATGGGATAAATCTAAGCATGGAAGTTTGATAGAGCAAATTATTATTATGCTATTTTGCTGTTTTTACAACTACATTGCATAAAGGAGTTTCTTCTAACTTGCACTGATTTAATTCATACCAGAATAAGGCTTTGAGAATAAAGCATATCAGAATAATATTTATGGTTTTAAATAGAAGCCGGTAGTTAAAGAGTTAATACATGGTTCAGCAAACTAAATCTCATACCTGTGAGAGCACATGCAAATTAGCACAGCTCCGAAGTCCTCAGTGCTCCACAGACCAGCTGAGGGACTGGTCTCAGCCTCCCTTGATCAGCATTTGGATCTCCTTGCATGCCCCCGTGAGAACATTTTCCACAGGGTTTTCCTCTGCAATGCCCTAAGACCAGACAGATCTCTTCCACCAGGCTGGGCTGTGCCCTGGCACATCCATCCTCTCTGACCCGGAGGTGGGTGCATTTCAGCTTTCTTCTGAGAACGGTGGGGAAACAAAACTCTACTGCTTACAGTGTAAAATGCATGAGCGTTACTGGAGCACATGCACCCTGCTCAGTGCTCAGAGAAGAAGACTTAGCCTCCCACATGCAGGAAAACAAAATTTGGACTCTTGTTTGGAGGTCACTGCAAGACTTAGGACAGAAAGTAGATATATGTCCTACTCAGTGCTAGTTACACACAAGCTTGGGCTGAAGCTACTCCATCTCAATTAGATAAACGCAAAACATTTTACCCTGTAGTAACTGTGGTTATCATAATGTGACTGTTATCACAGAGTTCCATGACCTTTTAACTTTACCAAATATAACCAGAGATAAACAGGTAAGCTCCATGTCTGCAGTTCTTCCCCGCATAAGAAATGCCATGCCCATTAATAATGTCAGGCTTATATTAATGCAAATACTTATGCAGTTACCTAATGCAGCTCATAGGTTTTAAGGGAATTCCTGGTGATGGCTGAGATTCTTGAGTAAAAAGCTCTGTAGCTGCACAAAATTTTATCCCAGTAAGAGTGGTTAATATTACATTAGAGTGATTGCTGTCTTTTCCTCATGTTCTAATTAAAAATCCAAAGCAGGCTGGGTAAAAGAGAGCAACAAAGTTCAAGTGACACACATCCCTGAAGTGTCAGCTCCACATCCTGAGCACAATCCCTACTTTTCCTGTGCAGACAGTGATTTTTAAACAGTTACAACTGCATTTGCTGTCACTGGGTGACTGTAGCAGAGAGCCAGAATACAAGAAAGCCACAACAACACTGGCCAAAATCAACCCCCTCATGCTTTCATATGAACATGATTGCTGGGCTTCAGAGAGTCACCTAAAGAACAAAGAGTAAATATCAGAGTGTGGGTAGATACTATTTCCAGTACTTGTACTTTCAATTCTCCTCATCCTTTTAAAACACTCCAACAGAAAGAGTGAGCTCTAGGTTATTAAGTAAGTATATAGTTGCTTTGTTTTACTGTGGGGTAAGCCTAAATCTGCTATGGAAACCTATAGAAACCACAACAGTTTTCACCCAGGTGTGTGTACTTAGATTTACACCTTAGTAGCTGTGCTTGGATGTCTGAATAGCCATCACTACAATTACCACTGAGTGGTGCTGGTTACTTCCAGTGACCATAAACAAAATGGGGTTCTAGTCATGGGAAAAAAAATTGATACTACGTATTTTTCCTGTTTGCATGCTGCCCATTATGTCATTTTCCTCAATATGAACTTTCAGCTCAGGTTGTCTTATCATGATAAAGCTTGGATACCTGAGGGAAAAAAAAAAATCATTTAGCTTGATAAGAATGCCTTTCCGACATAAAGGTGATGTCTAGCTACAAATAAACAGGTCACAGACTGGAGTAGATTCTTCTCTCTGACTCCTCTGAAATTAGGAGAAGCTGGAAAAACAGCCAAAACAGACTGCATAGATGGTGAAAGCTCTAAGAAAGAAAGGTTTACTGGGCATATCTAAGCCGAGATGGCTTGATGAATGCATTATGGGCTGACAGCCTGTGTCTTATCTCTGTGTCACTAGTGAGTTACTTCTCTGTTAACTCACTCACTCCATAAAGCTGGTTTTATGCATTTCCATCTGTTTATTAATATTTCAAACTCTTTGCTGGAGCATTGAATTTTGTCCAGACTTGATCCACTTTCACTCTATTGATATTTATTCCAGTAGCCCATTAGCATCTTTGCAATGCTGATTAATTTTTTTCTTCTTCCTCTGCAGGTAAATCAGTTTCTAGGGGACATGGAGATGTTTAGTCCACATAAACATGATATAACATGCAGTGGTGCTCAGTGGCTTTAATACGTCAAATCTAGTAGTGTGGATAATGAACTGGATGTCTGTTCTGAGATGTCCTAGCAAGGCAGCAGCAAGAGATGGTCATAAGAAGCCAAAATAAAAAAATGTAAGCACTCACTGGCTGATGTGGTATTCCACTTTTTATGTTACTTCATCCTCCTTCCCTCACTGCTCATAACCTGCTGTATCACTTGTTACCAGTGCATCTCAAAACCTGCCTTTCCTCTTGATTTAGACTTCAGTTCTTGATTCTTCCACCCACATCTGTGTTAATTTGCCTCCCTCATGTTAAACAGAGAGGAGATCAAAGACTGTCATTCTGCTTGGCTTAATCTCAAAGAACAAAATGTACAAAAAAGAACAATTTCAGAAGCTCACTGATTAGTCAGCAGAACGTCTGTCTTGGTAACTGCCAGGCAGAAAACACCTTTATAATTGCACCTGCACTTGAAGAGCAAAGGCACTAGCCACAAACAGATCCTGTAAGTCAAGAAACTTCTCAGCCCTGAAGGTAAATCTTGGGCTCTGGCAGACTCAGAATAACTATACAAACTCCTCAGCAGACTGTTACACAGCACCATACAAGGGGGCTGCTAAGCTACAGCTCTGTCTGTAGCAGGCTGTGGTGAACTTGCTTTGTTGGGCATCTTAAAATTTGATGCCCCAATCTCCTCTTCTCCACCTCCATGCACAGCCTGGGGGAGTACCATGAATATCCTTGCATATGGCAAATGCTAAAAACTCCTAATAGACCAAGGCCGTCTTTGTTTTGTGTAAATGATCAAGTTTCTTAATGGTATTTTTTGTTATGTATTCTACACTATAGCTGATATCCTTCAGTAAATATGGGCAGTGGAGTATTTGATAGACCTGCCTAATAGTTTCAGGGGGGAATTTGAAAGACGCATTGTATTTAACAAGAAATGCCTTGCAAAAATCCTGGCAAAGTGAAGGAGTAAATTGAATGAGGTATCTTACCACAGATGTTTTTGTGGCATCGAATGGCTGCTCGGTGCATGTACTGTGCTGGCACAGAAAAGTGCCAGATTTGAACACATGCGCAGTTTTATAACACGTTCAAGCACAGGCATTATCAACCTCTCTCTTTAAAGAGCACATTCATGTTGTAACCTCATGAGGGATTTATGTGCCTTCCTCTTTAATAATGCACAACCTTGTAGCTTGTGCAGTCTCTAGGAAACACTGGCAACCTGCAGTCAGGAGAGCCAAGGGATTCTTTGGTGACAGCTGTTTTCTCACATTTTCCGCTCCTGTTCATGTTTCCAGTTCTGCTGTATGAGAAGCTGGTGATCTAATTCTGATTATGTAGATATTGCATAACACACATATACATGTATGCACACCATCGCTCTAGAGACACATTTGTGTGCAGGCACTTGCACAAACACAAGCATGTGCACACAGAGAATAGAATAGAATAGAATAGAATAGAATAGAATAGAATATGCACACATTCCTTGTCAGGACTGAACTTTTTGTGGAGCAGAGTATTGTTTGAATTCATAAACCTGTGCTGTTAATTGCAAAATAAAAGCACTGTTCCACATAATCATCTGGACACTCATCATACCTCATCTATCAACCTCTTTTCAACTGTAAGGAACTTGGCAACTCAATGACCATAGATATGTAGGGTATGCAGGGTTATCTATAGTTCTTTTATGTATGAATGTGCCTCTACATATAAAGTGATAGATCTCCAGCTGATATATTGATTAATAAACCAATACTGCTCTGTAGGTGCCACTTAACCTTGATTAGCATCTGGACTGTGATATACTATGATGTACAGAAACCACAATAGCATGATACAAAATTAGTTAATGTTTTAAGAGTAACTATATAGAGAGAGTGGCAACACAGGTTAACAAAAGCTGGACACTAAAAAAGATTAGTCTAACTACAGCCTACTATAAATTCTGTATACAAACAGCAAGACCTTATTTTTTGCATTTTTACTGGTATTTCCATCATTCAATCTCTGAAGCTGATTGACTTACTGTGAACTCAAGCAGAAGTGCAGAGTGAAAAGAAAATAACAGATATTTCACATTCACCAAACTAGATCCATTGTTTAAAAGAAACCATCATGTTGCATATCCAGCACTCATTTTGACCAGTGATAGATGAATACTCTCTTACTCATACAGACAGAGATTAAATATTATCTATTTTGCATTCAGTCCCAGCAATTTGAGGAATGAAATTCTGTTTGGGAACAGAAGATAACACTCCATGAACAGGCTGATTAGAAAAAAGAAAGACAATGAAACATAGCAGCTGTCTGAAAGCATATAGGAGTTCAGGAGGTTAAAAAGGGTAAGACACTATTTTCTCACAAATAAGATTATAGATAAAGATAAACAGAAAGCAATTTTCCTCACTATCTGTGACAGTAAAAGTTAACGCCCTATGAAGTGCCTTGTTGCAATATCAGAAACCAGGAACCGTACATCTATTAGACCTGTAAAACTTCTCAGCAGACTACTGCATGCCTGAAGCTAGGTAGTATTGTAGACATCTTCAAATTTCATAATTGAATAAGGAAGTTAAACAGGGAATTAATACCACAGCTAAAAAGCAAAATGAACGTGTATTTGGAAATGTCTTGGAGACCATGCTTCAGTGCAGCTGTACAGCATTAGTGATGAAAGACCTCAAAGGCTTTATATGACAGAGGGAAGGAGAATTTGACCAAAAGATGTTGGATTAGCAATGACAGAAGCAGCAGTCAGAATTCAGGGACGTGCAGACTGACTCAATAAACAAAGCAAAACATAAAACCAGCTCTGAAGATCATGAGTCCTGCCTCAGGTTATTCTGTCTCTAGGGCAAAAGTTCATTTTGTATGAACTTGTAAATGTGAATTATCTACAAGTATCACATCAATGTCAAGAGCAGGACCATAGCTGGTAGATGCTAACTAACATCTGCCCTCAGAGAACACAGAGAAAGAAATAAGTAATTTTTTTGTGAGGAGGAAAGACAGAGGTCAATGTACCCTATATTGTACATAAAGGCAACCACAACTGACAAAGCAATGGCACAACTAATTAGTTCTAACATTCTAAAGGGGTTTCTCTCACCAGTAAATATTCATATGAGCAACACCAAGCTGAACTTGTGGACTTGGCAGTGCTAGATTAACAGTTGGATTTAATCGCCTTAAGGGTCTTTCCAACCAAAACGATTCTATGAATGAGGCATCTATAGGCAGGCTTGTTCCTACCTAGGTGGAAGCTATCCATCTGAATGTGTTGGTGTTCATCCCATCACAACAGGAAAGGAATATTTCCCTCTGATGCCAATGCACAAGGCAAGTTTAAACCAATTCCTATGAAACTGGAGTGGAGTATACATTGACGAGTGCAGGAAATTATGTAAACCATTCCATCAAATCAACTCCTGGAAGATTTACATGGAGCACCAATCTCACAGGAAAACTTGTGTTCACTTTTTTAAAGTAATAAGCATCAATGATAGCTGGGGAGGGGGGGGCGGGGCGGGGGAAATACCAAAGAAATATCGAACAAATCATCCCAACTCTTAAAGCCAGGGCCACAGGGTTATCTGTAGAGCTCAGGCATAACAGGCAGACATGAGAAAAATGTTCTTTCACATTTGAAATGAGGAGAAGAGGTGATGGTTTCAACAACCTCCATGACCTGTGCAATCTCAGACAGATCTTTGCTGCCAGAGACCAACCACAGTACTTGACACAAACAGGGCACCCAATTCTACAAGTATAAAGACTTTCTGAGCGGCATGGCACATTCGCATTTCCCAGTATCTTCCTAGAGCTGAAAATGATTAATGAAACCCTGGCAACAAAGCTAGTTCATTAGCTGTATTCATTTCAAAATACAGAACAGTTCCTTAAGTTATGACAGGAGGGAGTGCAGCCCAAGGGTTGATGTGAAGGAAGGTAGGAGTTCATTTGGATTTATTCATGCTGGCGAGAACAGGTAATATTATGGGAGCAAAACCCCAATGTTCTTGTTTAAAGTGGGTTTTAAAATTTCAAGACTTAGTGATGCAAAAGCTGCATGTAAAAAAGCTGACGTCGTATCTTTCAGATTGTGTCTCTAAATAAAGCTAGTGAGCAAGCAGTATTATGGAATTTATATCCATACAGCTAATTCCCTGACTCCAAGCCACTGGCACCAGCACAACATGTTCAAGCCCACAACAGCTGCTCTGTGTTGGCCCCAAACCATGTCAGAGCAATCTGTGAGCAACTATTAATTGGTGTGGGCCAAAACCATGCTAAGAAGCATGCTAATCATTTAAGGGTATGGACATCTGCAGGACAGAGCACAGCCCTATGCCATGAGGCTGTTTTGTTTACGACTTTCGAGGCAGTGTTAGAGCCTCTTCAAGCTGTGATCACACTACAGGGAAATCAGATTGGAGGCCATTCGCAATGCGGTATTTGAGGCCTTTGCATGATGACCATGGGCCAGTGCCAGAAGACTAGAGGAAGCACAGTGTGTCTTCAGAGACACATCCCCCAGGTGTGGGGAGCTGATACTGGACTGCGAGATTGCACCTGGGTTCTACAGGGAAACTTAGTAGAGCCATCATCAGCGTTATCAGTCTTAGTCAGCTGTATGGTGGAGCAGAGCCTTGACCTTGTTAATTCCTGATTTTGATTAAATAGAGATTGCTCCCTACACACACAAGCACATACATGTCCACACACCCCAGCCACAGCTGGTGATGCAACTAACTAACTCAGCATATTCTGATACTTAAAGTGGAATTCAGATCATTTCAGGGGTTCTTTTTAAAAACTTTCTGGACAAGGATACAAACATTGACATACAAGCACAGTCCTGCAAACACTTAAGTCACATACGTTTCTTTAGGTGTATAATTCCACAAAAAATAAAAAATTTGCTTCAGCTAAGCAGATGGCTATAAATTTCAGCATAACTATGTATAGTATTTTATAAAAACACTAATATCTGAATGTGAAAGGAACTGCTTAGCTGGAAGATGTTTTTTGTAGTTGATCAGAAGATGAGCAGTTGCCTGAATGAAATGCAGTAGTGTACTTGTCTCTGTAGGACTGATTTTTGCTTTGGGAAAAGTTTTGATTTGATTTAAATCCTTGATTTAGAGAATGGCATGCCAGTGGCTGCTGCAAACGGAAGTATCAATGCTTATTACAGTTTCTGCATCCTCATTTCAACAATGCTGGAGAATGAATCAGTCTGTTCACCTAAAGTGTCTACTCCTTCTTTCCTGGAAAACAAAAGAATATACTTCTGTATGATAATTGACATCATAAGTGGACTTCCAGTTTAAGTAAGTTGTCTAGGAATGCATAGAACAAAAAAATGTTATCATCTGCAACAAGTGCAGCAGAAAATACATTTTAGATAACTTGAATGATAACATTCTGCACAGAAGCAGTCATCTGTTTCCTAAGGTGTCATTGGTGCCATTTCACTTTTGCAAACAAAATGGTTCCAGTTGCTTATTCAGACAGTACCTGATTCACATCTGCCATTGCTTACATAACTGTCAGCTTATTTGCAAGCCAAGGTTGCTTGAATACACAGCATTTAATTTCAGTCACCATTTCTTTTAGGAAACATTCTGTTCCTGGAAATGGAAAGGACTCCATTTAATGATTAACCATCAAAATAGATTCCCACTTTATAATCTCCTAGGGAAAGGGCAAATCACTTTGACCAGTATACTTTCAGAACAGCTCATTTCAAGAAAAGAGAATATAATCGCCAGGGTCTCTAATACTGCCATAGAAAATGTGAACTGGAATGTTTTATGGAAAGCCTCTGTTGTGTTAGAAGTCCTTCTGTCCTCTGTATCTCAGGGTGTATCACTTCCTACCAAACAGCAGCTCTTTGCCTCCAGCAGCTCCCTTCGTAGTTCTTTCAGTACTGGAAAACCTTACTTGGTGAGATTGTTTTTTTTCCTCTAGGACATTTTGATATAGGAGTGTTGTTTTATGCATCTTTATTTCAATAAATAAAGCTGATTGTTGCTGTGTTTGCTTTTCTGGTTTCAGTATTTTTACTGTGTATAACAGATGGAGCTGCTAGCAACACAGAGAGATAAGGTTACTTAATGTTTTCCATGGTAAGTCTCTGTTTTCAGTTGCTTCTATCTCATTTTATCCACTTGGACTAAAGCATTTCATGCTTGCTTCTTGCCTCAGACTGATTTTTTCTCTCCGATTTTCAATGAAAATTATTTTGTTACTTCTGAGAATCAAAAAAGAAATAAATATATTTCCTAGTGTGAATTTCCTTTTTGTAAGGCATTTGCATTTGAGACAAGAGTGCTGCATTTTGGTAGGAAGGTTGTGATGGACTGAATTAAATTCACAGGTTCACAACTTTTAATCTATGAGCCAATCTCACAAACAATAAAACCACTGTGAACAAAGCATGTACCTTCCTGTGTAGCACTGGCTTCTGGGCTAAGTTTTTAGAACAATTCATTTAAGGACATAAAATAACTTGGAACTAATATGACCACAGAAAATACAAAACAGAAACTTTAATATCCTGCCTCTGGAAATTTTAGCTAGTATATATCCACACACACAAGGACTCGCAGAGCAGATATAGAGCCTTATTTTATAAAGATATGCAGCCAGGACCCCAAGTTTTCAGGCAAAATGCTACCACCACTGAAATAGTTGGAATATTTTTCTGCTGACTTTGCTGGGAAAAGTATTGTTTCCTTGGTGAAGCTCCTCGCAACCTTACATTTTAAGTAAAGTTATGCAGCTCAGGCTACTCCTACGCATAAAAAAGAGCTTTTGCTTTCCCTGCTACCACATCTTCTGCACACATACCCGTGCAGCAGCAGCTTCTGCTCTTTGCTCAGCCATTTCCAGGCCCAGAGCTGCACTTGGATGTTTGAGAATTACTCACTGCAGGAGCAGCTGTTTTCCACACCGTTTGGCTGAACACGTTTAACACTGGCTGGTGAGAAAGCCTCACTGGGCTGGCAGTGTTTTATCCCTGAACAGCATGCCCTGCGACAGTGCCTGGGACATTAGCTTTATATCATATATATTTCTCTTGGAAATGAAGAACTGCCCAGGGAGTGGTAGCTTTAATAGTGCCTTCAAAAAAAAAGTAAACTAATCAATTAAGTTTTGTGTTGTGGTTTAACCCCAGCTGGCAACTGAGCCCCATGCAGCCGCTCACTCATTCCACTCCTGCCCCTGGTGGGATGAGGGAGAGAATTGGAAGAGCAAAAGTGAGAAAGCTTGTGGGTTGAGATAAAGACAGTTTAATAGATAAAGCAAAAGCGACATGCACAAGCAAAGCAAAATAAGGAATTCATTCACTGCTTCCCATTGGCAGGCAGGTGTTCAGCCATCCCCAGGAAAACAGGGCTCCATCACGCATAACAGTGACTTGAGAAGACAAACGCTATCACTCCAAACATGTCCCCCTCTTCCTTCTTCTTCCCACAGCTTCATCTGCTGAGCACGACATCATGTAGTATGGAATATCCCTTTGGTCAGTTGAGGTCAGCTGTCCCAGCTGTGTTCCCTCCTGACTTCTTGTGCATCCCCAGCCTACTCGCTGGTGGGGTGGTGTGAGAAGCAGAAAAACCTTGGCTCTGTGTAAGCACTGAACAGCAACAAAAACAGCCCTGTGTTATCACACAAAATCCAAAACATAGGCTAGCTACTATGAAGAAAATTAACCCAGCCAAAACCAGCACACTTTGTCAAGTAATTACTCTAAGAATTGGTTTACACAACTGAAATTAATCAGTTAAAATAATTAGACTTACAGTGTGCGTGTTTGGCTAATTATACAAACATTTACCATGGACATTTTCAAACTAAACTAGCAACTGTCTAGAAACTCCCCCCAGTGTAAGAGATTGTACCACAAATTACAGAGTTCACATGTTTAATATATGTCAATGTATTTCCAAGGACATTTGCATAATGTATGCAAATATATTGAAGAGTCTTAGCTGTTGTAAATTCTAATCCCATCCTTAACATCCAAATCATACAGAGCAATATGGTTTGTGGGCATTTTTTTTTAATTTTTAACTGACCACCTCTTCCACCAGGTTAGCTAAATTAGTGAGGTTGCTGAAATATGCTCCACACGGGGCCCTGCTCTGGGACTGCTCAGGCACTGGAGCGAAGGCAGAATGCATCTTGATTATTAAATGTAGTGGTTCACCGGGGAAACGATAAGATTAGAAATCCACCATCCTTGCTGCCTGCCATTTACCTTCCAGTTAGAAACCAAGGTGTTGGTATAAGCCTACAAAATCTTGGATAATTCAGGCTTTTGTCAAAAGGGGTAGTGTTATTCTCCTCATGATAAACAGCTAGAGTAATGCCCAGTGACCAAGCGAAATGCACAGGATTAATTATATGAACTAAAAGGGATACTAGCCTCCAGGCAGGCTACCATGCTTCCAGGCTCTCATATTCTGTGAACTACTGTAAAATGCATTGTATTAGCACACAAATTTTTCATTTCTTTAGAGCCTGAATATTAGAGTTCAAGGTTTGACTTTCTATCACTGGACCAGCTCTCAATAGCAAAGTCATGGCACAATGTCATAGAATCATAGAACCATTTAGGATGGAAAAGATCCTTAAGATCATCGAGTCCAACCATTAACCTAACACTACCACGTTCACCACTAAACCATGTCCCTAAGCACCACATCTGCACATTTTTTAAATACCTCCAGGGATGGTGACTCAGACACTTCCCTGGGCAGCCTGTGCCAGGGCCTGAGAAGCCTTTCAGTGAAGAATTTTTTCTTAGTATCCAATCTAAATCTCCCCTCGCACAACTTGAATCTCTTTCTTCTCATCCTATCCCTTGCTACTTTGGGAAAAGAGACCAACACACACTTTGTTAAAAAGTCCTTTCAGGTCTAGTATGCAGGGTCAAACAGGAACATGTATTCACATTAAATCCCATTCAGGGAATCAAAACTGTTAACACCAGTTCAAATGCTCTCGATGCACTTACCTTTCTCAATGTATAATGGCCAAACTCCCAATCTCATTTTCAGACCTTTGTGTATTTTCTGCTATTGCCCCTCGCTCAGTTTGTCTCTAAGGATGAAAAGACTGTTGTTGAGTAATTAAGTAATATTAAGTAGAACAAAAATGTTCCAAACGGAAACTAAAAACTTCAAAATATCCCTGAGTCATTTCCCAAACCTCAAACTTTTCTCTTTTTTTTCCCCTTTTTTTTTAGTATGATATATAAGTGTGTTGAGAGTGATCAGTAAGAGAAACAGCTGTCCCAAATATCACTACAGTGGCTACTGAAAGCATCACGGTCAACACTGATGTTTCTCAGGCCTTCAACACACAAAAGTCGTCTGTGGGCATGCAGCAGGGAAGAGAGCTGCAGCAGGGGTCTGCTCCAGCGGGGTCTCTCCAGGGACCAGTTGTGATCACTCCTGCTGTCCCACAAAGCAAACACAGAACTTTCTGAAAAACACGTGGGAGGTGCAGCTGCTCAGAAAAAAAGGCATTTGCACCTGGGTCCATCTTTCCTGGAAAGCTGGGGCAAGATGCACTTGGCTGGGGAAATGTGTGCTTGGGTCCTACAGCAGGTCCTGCCCTCACCTATAGCCAGAAGGCGGCTGCAGATGTGTGGTCAAAGGACAAATAGGCACCAGCATCATCAGAGAAATGAGGTAAGCAGTTAGGAAGCACCTAGAACAAGGAAACAGTCATAAAACATGCAGCAGTTCCCGACTGAAGAAGCACCATAAATCAGGTGAATTTGTATGAATTTACACCAAGCTGGGCTTTGTTACACACACTGGACCAGTCACGACTTATATGATTTCCAGCTTACACAGCATCAGGCACAGATTCTTTATTACACGAAGTTATTTTCCTCGTGATATCTGCCACAGATGATAAAACTAAACAAATGGGTGAATATAATTCATTCACTGGTTTATGAACCTGCAGTCCCACAGAGACAGTAGGATATGGCAATCCAAACTGCAGTGCTGCTAGAATTGAGGGACAAAAAACAACACAAGATCACAGTGCTACCAGCTTATAAAGATTTATACCAGGAAGCTGATTGTGCACTGGGATTGATGTTGCTCCCCTCCTTTCTGGGTTTATTATCTTTACTGTAAAACATTTACCTATAAACAACAAAACCATGATTTCAAGGGAAAACCCATGCATCAGCTCAGACTGGAAATGGATGTGGGTTTATTTAGGGTTTTGGAAGGTTTCAAGGTGTCTAGGTCAATGATCCCTGTTTGATCCCAGTTTGATCCTTTGAAAATTGTAATGGCGCAATAGATATATACATAACAAATATTTCTCTTCTTACTGTATTATTCTGTTTGCTTTGGGTTGTACTTTAATAGAAAAAAAATTAGGTGAACTGTAGGTTTGTTGTCCAGCTGGGATCACTATTAACTTGATGTTGACTTTGCATAAAAGTGGTGACAGCAAAGATAGCTGAATTACACAGGCATGTTCTGTTTTAAAAATCTGTTCCAATTTTTAATGTAAAAAAAAAGGCAAAAGAAGAGAGTGCTCACACAATGCTCAGGCAGAAATCATGCATTCTGTGAAATGCCGGAATAGGGAGCTCAGGGTAAAACTGTCTTAAGGACACCAGGAATACCCAGACTAGCACTGAGGACCTTTGCAAATACAAGCTAATGCCTCTCAGGATTAGTTTTTGGAGACACGATGATGCAAATGTTTATTTAGCCACAGAGTATCAGATTGTTAGTATTGAGCATGCCAGAATATGCTTTGGCCGCAATCCGATGACAAAGCCTTGTCTGAGAGATACTGATCAGTCTGGGGAGCTGAAGTGACACAGAGATTTAAAAATCAAGGGGATCTGTTCTCTGAGGCATACACAAAGTGTTCATTAACTGTTACCAGCACATTATTCTCTCCAGTCTCCTGCACTGCAACCAGATGGGAGGAAAAGATATTTTGGGGAAACAGATATATTGATTACCCCTGGTGAAAGGGTTTAAAACTGCCCAAACTCTTTGAGTACCTGTATATTTTCTGTATACAGATTTAGGGTCTAGGAAACAATTCAGTGTTCATCTTTAGTTGTGCAGTTTCAAAAGCAGCACGGCACACCACACCTGTACTTGTGTACAATTTACATCATAACACCTGCATTTAACAAATGAGGCAGAGGTTCTTGCAAAAATGAGGCAGTGTTGTGGCACTATTGTGGCTCTGCCAAGCTGAGTGCAGGAGGTCCCCAGGCTGGAGCCCCTTGCATTATGTTTAGTCAAACCCAGGGGAAATGCAACTGATGCATGGCACAGATCATTACTCACCAGACCTTCTTCTGCCTTGGCTTTCAAGGCTAATTTTAATAATTTTGCAAGTTACAGCGGGGCTTGCTTAGTTATGTTTTTATTAGTCATCTGTAATGGGTTCTAATTAAGCATAACACTGCTGCAGATATTGTTGAAAAAGGCTCTGCTGCCCCTTCATACTCTGGAGTATTGAAAGGGTGTAAGTGCAATTATACTCAGTATGGTTCCCGCAAGTGTGCCAGAGAATTTATGGTTCATCACCAAGACCAAATTACCATCATATATTCCCCAAAGGTGTCACGCACAGGTTTCCTATTTGAGTTTTGTCATTGCTTGAAAGACCAAGAGATTTCCCTGTGGGCTGAGGAGCAGTTCTGCAGCTGATGGCAGACTGGAGAACAGGAAGGAATACAGTGACATGGCAGAAAAAAGTCATGGATGAAAATAAACTTTTGCTGTTATCGTGAGTTTAGAATAGGCATCTTTGGTTATTCGACCTCTGTTTTAAAAATTCATAGAATCGTAGAACTATTTGGGTTGGAAGGACCTTAAAGATCATCTCATTCCAACCCCCCTTGCCATGGGCAGGGGTGCTCCCCCGCGAGACCAGATTGCTCAAAGCCCCAGTCAACCTGGCCTTAAACACTGCTAAGGAGGCGGCTTCCAAACCTTCCTGGGTAATCATACATTCTTTAATAGGAAACACCTACTTACAAATCCTCAAACTATTAGCTTTATTAACATGTTATCATAATGGAAAACACCATCCACAAAAATATATGTAGATATTAATGAGGAACATAATACTGTAAAATGACAAAACTTATTTCAAGTTATCAAATCCATTATGTTATACTGCTATCTGTCAAAAATTACTTTTAATCAAGAAACTCCACATCCTCATTACTAAGTAGTCCCCCATCATCACACTGCAATAGAAAGAAGAATGTTGGAGTCGACCAAATTCAGCTGCTGGAGATCAGACAAAGTAGGGAAGACTGGTGTGCACAGAAAACTCTCTATACATATCTTCATCATTAAAATTTCCCTAGCATGAGCAGAAAAGTTATTAAATTCTCAATAAAAAATGTTTAAATGTCATTAAAAAGTTTCAGTTCTATCATAATTCTCCTTAATGGTGAAAATTTCAGTGCTGGTTCTCAGTCCTGAAATTGCATTTTCAAAGAACCCTGTGCTTTAAGTCCCAAATTGCCTAATTACCATATTTATTGCTGGATTCTGTTTTCTAATCCCTGATGACTTTGTCAGATATATTTATGCTGCCTTCATTTTACTCTCATGCAAGAAGGACATACAGGAGTTAGTAAGGATGGCATGTTGCAACCCGAGTCGAATAAGTGGCTGTTATCACACAATATTAATATCTGTTTAGCTACCCAGTATTAAAGACTCTGCAAACTACACACACCTGCATGTGAAAAATCATAGCAGTTATTTTCTGCTTAACATTCATCAGTGTTATGGTTTCAGGATGGTCATTATAATTGATATAAATTAAACCTCAAGAGTAAACCATCCAGTATCAAGTTGACAGCACTGAAAGCAGTTTTATTTCATTGAAGATTTGAAGAACAATTCTTCTACTTCTCAGCTTCCTTTAATTAAAGCATTGCCACAAAAAATGTAATTCAAGGGAAGAAGCAGGATAAAATATTAATAAAAGCAAGCATCCAGGCAGTCTAAGAGTAGTAAAATCTTTAAAATGTTCAAAGAAAGGCTCTAGTTTTATTTAGCTCCTGTAGATTTAGGAAGGGAAGAAGGAGAGGAGGAATTAATTGCTTGTTGTTTAAAATAATATCTCATTAAACTAGCGTTCTCCTTTAAAACCGAGTGTATAAAAATGCCATGATAACATTGCACATTTATTGTCCTTTCATAGATTAAGTATATTTAATCTACAAACCTCACTCAGACATCTTTTCCTATCTTCTGACCTTGTCAGCTCAATTTACAATCTGACAGGTTAGCTGTATTTACCATCTTGTAACTGATTTTTGAGATCCTGATATTTTTTTCCCATCACATATTGATAATAAAACTCAAGACCATGGAACTTTTGCCAGTTAGAGATTTTTAAAAGGTTGACAGCTAGCCTCAATCAAGCGTGTCTTGTTTCAACTTCACCCTTATTATATTAAAAACATAAAACATTAGCTATATCTTTTTGAGAAAAGTTATTATTTTAAAAATATCAAAACATTAAAATATATAAAATATAATTTGAGCAGTTTTAAAATAAATCTTTGAAATAAAACATTATTTGAAAATGACCCTCTCTCTTGAGCAATGCCAGGATTTGGGGACATAAAAAGGTCCCTCAAGGGACCTGCAAGCAGAACTTGCTGTCAAAAGCTATCCTATTGCCATCACAAATTAACAGATTTTGCAGATCACATCATTAAGCTATTGACCATTACAGACTACCCCTTTTTGGCAGTGACATTTAGTAAATAATAACATTTATAATGAGAAAATACCTTATTCCTATTGAAACACTAATTCTACTGGTTTGGGGGAAGTTAAAATTTACTGTAGTCATTACAATCAACAGCTTTAACTCTAAAAAAAACAGCAGGTCTCTCAAATTATAGATTTCTATTTCTAACTCTGATTTCTGTAGAGAAGATTTTTAAAACTAGAAGCAAAGTCAAGCTGTGGCATTTTAATGTAATTAATTAATGGACTTTAAAATATTCAGAATTTTGGGTTGGTCTCGTGGAGCTAAAGGGCAAGGTCTGATGTAGGGTCTACACTGCCCCCAAAGTTGACAGTGATCAGAATAGGGTGGTTAACAACTTCAGTTAAAGATTTATACGAACAGAAATGAGCTTCTAATAATTACTGAATTAGAAGCTCTATGGCAGAGAACACTTTCTAAAAATAACAGAAAAATGAAAGACAAAGTATGAACTGTAGGAACTTCAAAAAAATTTCTGATGCTTCTAAGAGGATTTTTCCTTGCCTTCTATTCCTGCAGAAATCTACTTCATGCAGCAATTTAATTGTCTTCAAATTTTAATCAAATGTAGGTAAAAATGATAAATTCTCATTTTTGTTTTAAATACACTGAAAGTTATGAGTGCTTTTTAAATATGTTTTGCAAGCATACTTTAAAGGATATGAAGAATGTAAAGGATGTAAGCCCTTACTGTGCAAAAAAAAAAAAAAAAAAAGAAAAAAGCTCTTTGGCATTGGTTGGACCTTAAAATTATTCAAATGTGTCCTACCCAGAATGTAATGATATGAATCACACATCAATTTTAACAGATCAAATCTGCTCCTGTTTCTCAAGGATAGCAAGAACAACAATCTTATTGTTTCATTTGCCAGGGAAATAGCTAGCACAAAGGTAGAAGGTAGTCCCTCCTGCAATGGACAATCCCTGGTAAAATAACAGATCAGTTGATAAACTTTAGTGGCAAACACCTTTTTGATATTAAGCAGTTTAGACACTTGCTGCTGTTTGATTTTTTTTGAATAGTGGACTGAATTGATAGTTGTAGGTAGCTAGGGTCTTTGCGATCGGAAGATCTCGCGTTGTATGGAAAGACAAGATAAGGACCCCCCTCTGGGTAGCTAGTAGTTTAGCCTTTGATGTAAGCAGGCGGATGTGACGCCGTAAACCTAAGCTATATAACGCGATGTAACTCACTAATAAAGGCCATTGCTCCGTCCACCACATTGGTGTCTGCGATTGAATGGTCCGAGCAGCTAATGGGAGCCGTCGTCCCGTGCTCGAGCCAGGTCGCCTGCCTTTAGAAAAAGGCAACAGATAGTCACTAATTTCAGGAGCCACACTTAATGTCTGACACCAGTTTAGCTTTACTGTGTACAGTTTGCCTGCTTAAAGAGAAAGCTGAATACAGGCTTATGTTCAGGCAACAGTAACTAAAACACATGGACAAAACTAATTTAGAAGTGTCCAGTGTACAAAACTAGATAATTTTCCACTGTGCTAAGAAACCTGGGGGGATTTATTTTATACAGGTTTGAAATGTCAAGCAGACTAGAAGTGGGGGATAGTGCTGACATATGATGTATCATATAAAATCCTGTCCACAGACAATTTGCTGACTAGCTAGCAAACAAGAATTGAGCTCTCCAGTCAGTGAAGCTCCCACAGCATTCATATAAGCAAAGAAGGGTTAATTCTACTACCCCCAGATTATCTTTAACTATGACTTGACTTCCTCAGCAATCTCAGCTTAAGCCCCACTTCTCACTCCACTGGTATTTTTTAAATTGACAGGGCTTCAGTGAAATTGTAGCTTCAGTGTTTTCAGACAGACAACACTTTACAGCTAGGATGTAGGTAATTTCAGTGGGATCTTCTCAGTGTTGGTCTTATGAGTTCCCTTCCTACTTCATAGAAGCTCTGGAGGATGTACTTAAGAGCAGCTTGAAAAGTGGATTGGAAACTGTGGATGAAGGCTCTCTGATGTGAATCATAAAACTGGGAAAACTAGCATAGATGGCCAAGGTATAAGAACTAAAATTGCATCTTGTGTCGAAAAGAGGGGTCATAGAAGCTACAAAAACAATAACTGAAATTATTAAAGCTATAAATAAAGCTGTAGAGAAAAAAAAGTCTGTAATCATGATAGCACACAAAACCAATTTGTAGTCATCTGTTATTTGATGCCTAAGGCAGGACATAGGTCTCATGAGGCTCCCTATGCAGTCTATGGAGAGAGAGGGCAGTTCAGACAAGAGCTCAATTTACGTGCCTAAATAAGGCAGGAAGGGCAAGAGCTCCTCTTCTTCCCCTGCTCACACAGTCAAGGAAAAAAAGCTTTCAGATTTAAACATCTCAACTAGATGCTTCAAGTCATGCAGTGTGGATCCCACAAGGACTTCAGTCACTGGCTGGTCCAGTTACAGTGTAAATGATGCAAGGATGTATGAAACAACTGTTTCCCAGGGCACACAAAGCCAAGACAGCGACCAGAGCAGAGAAAAAGAAGATATAATGGAAGTGGGAGAAAAGAGACAGTGACCTCAGCCAGTACAGCTGCGACTCTGTGCCCCATTGCAGGAAAGAGTCCTTGAATTAAAGGTATTTTGTCACTAACAAGTCTGAGTTTTTATCTTACGGCAAGTAGAGGTGAGTTTCCTGTTTTCTGGTCCCAAAATACTCCACCTCTTTTTCAATTAGATAACGAAAAACTAAAAGGATTGGGTGGATTTTTTCCCATTTTCCTTGCTATAGTCCCATTTCAGTGGCTAGGGGAGTACTCTAATATCTGTTTACAGAGGCAAATATCCCCACTGTGACAGAGCACAGAACTGAGCTGAAGTCTCTGAAGTCAGAGGCTGTCTCACTTCTCAGAGGGTCAGCATTAATCCTAATATATTTTGCTTAGTAAGGAAGCAATCTTCCATGAAATAAAAATTTCTTATTGCAGTCATTTAAGTAGAATAAGGCAGCAACATGGAGGCACAGGGTAAACTCCAGGTAAAGATCAGACTTTCAAAAAAGTGATTTTAAAGAAAGAATATTCTGGAAGATGCCAAATCAGATGATATCTCTCCAAAAGAGTCTGAAACTCAGAAGTCTAGAACAAGCACTTCATTTCAAATTTAAATTCATCCACAATCCCACACTAATGGAATTTATGCCACAAAACCAGGTTTTACTAGCCTAAAATCAAAACCTTTGTGTTTTCGTAGTTTTCCTGTTACTACTTAACCTATAGAGAATAACATTATCTCAAGAAATACTGACTAAAACAATCACTCAAATTTTCTCGAGACTTAATCTGAAATTGCTACAAGACTTCAGATATAAGCAGAGTGCTTTCATATACATATATATACACACACACTGCTTTAGTGCTTGCTTTGTGCAATAAATTACTTTTCAGGATATTAAAATGTATCCTGTTTTCAAATTGCGTGCTGCAGCTTTTTGCTGAGTCAAAACATCCAGACCTTCCTCAAGTCAAGCATCTGATTATCACTTCTCCTATTGATATTTAATCTTCACAGTGGTACTATAGATCATCCTAAGACTATTGCTTTTACCAAGAGGGTTAACTGTGCCTCAAAACCCAGCAGGGAATAATTATAAGAAGCCCAAATCCTCGTAATAAACACTTTCTTTTCTTTACAATCATAATCTACACCAGATTTTGAAACACAGACTGAAAGGTACAGTTAAAAAGCATAAAAAGATCATTTGACACATGTTTCCACAATCATAGCTTTTTTAAAAAATACCATAATTTACACTAAATGAGCTATGCCATGCAAATAAGAAATATACAAATATTACTGGAAAGAGCATAATTAGATGACAACCAGTTTGATCACAGTTTTAGTCTCATCAAATTAAACAGGTTAATTAGGTAACTATTGAGGTAGGAGGTAACTTTTGCAGAATTTTTCAAACGTCTCCTCTTTTCCTGGCACTATGCTGAACATCATGGTCTTTACATTTGGGGTGGGGAGAAGGAAGGGATTAAACCCTACAGCATTACAATAGTTATCTGTCAGCTTGAAAGACAAGGAGACATCAGATTTCTAAATAAATATATTTCTCAGCATGGGATTACATTGTAGATTGTAGATGTATTCTATGGTCAGTAAAGGGATAATTGCACTTTGATTTTTTTGCTGTCCTGGCATCATTCCTCAGGCTGTGCCTATGCAAGACCTTTTGGTAGGTCCAACAGTGAATCAGACTGAGGAACTGATCTGTCTGTAAAACAACCCAAGCAAAAAAGTTTAGCTTTCAAATGGCTTAGTTCCCCAATATGCCTCTCAACACAACTGTGCAAAGATTTGCTCTAGCACAGCACAAGAAGAGCTGAGCAACAGAGACAGCAATTGCGGATGTCTGTTTAAGCAGCCTTCCTTCCCTCTTTGAAAATATTCCCAAAGCACATACAAATTTTGGACACCTTTTCTATTTACACTATGATTCAGACATCTCTGATTTGGTCTCAAGCAATTAACCCCTTCACTTTCATAGATTTTGAATCCCAGGAGATGCCCTCCAGTGCACCAGTTTAAATAAGGTCAGTTCATTGTCTAGACAGGTTGCCAAGGGCAGGGCCTTCGCCTTTTGTTCTATAAACCTGCTTATATGTTTTCTGTATTGATGATCAGCAAGAGGGTTGAAATTCCTTAATAATCCACTGAAACCCAGCCAGCAAAAAATGTGCTGACTTTTGAAGCATTTTCCTTTACGTGTGAATTTAGTTAATTTGTGCGTATGCTTTTAAATTAGTCATTATGTAAATTCCCTTGATATCTTAAGCAGAATAGGCTCTGCTATGCTTAACTTTAAATTGTTTTGTGAGACTCAGAAAATGGAACAATCATAAAAGAATACCCATGAGAGTATGTCTGATGAAGGGGTAGCCAATATGTTTTAGGCTTTGTTGTTAAATAATCACCAGCCACTAATACACAGTCATAATTTTTCTCTGATCTTATGAGCTGCTGTCTTTGATATCAAACCACTGAACTTCAATCAAAAACCCATCAATCATTATTTAAAAGAGAAAGCCAAGGTACGTCATGGAAGAATATATTTTTCCATGCACTGTATAGCCTTGTGTTGCTTTTATGCATTGCTTGTTCAGGGGAAGTCTCTGTTAAGTCAGGGTGTTTTCTTTTCACTGAATTGGAAAACAGAATGACATTGTGGAAACAAGAATGCTTGGTAAGTTCATTTTTTCCTTAGCATAAAACTTGTAGGTAAAACTGAAGTATATGTAGGTCAGTGAAGTTGGTGGCCTGTGCCCTTGCAGTTGAGCTTATGTTCAGATCTTTTACTTGCGTAAATACTGTAATCATCTTCATTCAACTTGGAGGCCTGATTTTGTTAAACTTGGTTCCTGTGAGCAGAACTGGCTCCACTGAAGCCAAGGGTGGTGCTGGACCTATATCCAGAGCTCTGCTGTGTCTGTCACACAGGGGAGTGGGCAGTGCCTAGCTCCTCTGAGAGCCCACACAGGGTTTGCAGACTATTTTCTGAATTATTCCTAAGGAATGGTGTTTCCCTCCAGGATTAATCCTATGACTCCAGTTCTCACAGTTTATTGCCATTCTATGGGTTTACTTCAAGCCCTGGTACACCACTTTTCCCCAGGGAGAAAAACCAAGCTGGGATATGGCTCCTCTCAGGGTATAAACCTCCAGTGAGCTGATTACCAGCATTGGGAATTGGCAAGAATTATCCCTCACTGACTGCTATGGCCAGTGGATTCCCTCCAGCAATCTCTAACTCTATTTTAAACATACACTAGCCCTCTAAAAAGCTCTCTGGTTCAAAAGCTTCTCTGAAAATCGCAGGTTTCCAAACTTTTACCTCTCTCACTAGAATTCTTTAGGCAGTCTAAAGAAAGAGGGTGAGAGGAGTGATTTTCCAGTGCTCTGGAAGAATATTGTGACTGTCAAACCATTAGAGAGGTAATTTAAGCAACTGTATTTGTTAGTGCACTCTACAGAATGCTTTATTAAAAGAATTGCTTTTTGGATTACTTTACAGGACACTATATTTGTAATGGGAATCTGGTACAGGCAAAAAATGCATATGTGTAAAAACTTCCAAATTAAGCCCTCTCTGAATGTAGAACCAAAAAATATTTCTAAACATCAGACTGTTTAAATCAGGAATCAAAAATAGGAACAAAATTGTAATGTGTAATCTAAATTAGATGGTTACTTCCAGAGCTAATGAATTGGAGACTGCTTTTTCCCCAAGAGGAGAACAGTGAAAGAATTGGGGCTACATTTCTTGCCCTACTTGCCCGCATCCCAGCTTCCCTGGACCTCCCAAAGACCTGCCCTCAGCAGGGAATTTTACAATCTCCTGTCCTGTTGCCTCATGTCCTTGTGATAAAAGCAGCTAATAAAATAGCCAGCTGTGTTGATTTTATCAGAAAAAATAATATTTTGTCTAACAAGATCAGCACATCAGAGGAGATACTGAGTGCCCTACAAAGCTCAAACTCACTGGCAAAGGCTATAGACGTTACAGACAGGGACAGAAACCCATGTTTCTGTGGCACTGTGATGGTCACTGTCACAGACAGCAGCACAGTACAGAAACTGCGTAACCCTTGGGATTGAATTGCTGGTAAAGTATGAAAGAGTTTTTAAGGTAGAATTCAAAGGAGAAAGATGTTTCTCTATTCTGACACTTCTGTTCCTCACCCTGCATGCCTTGCCCTCTGTGATAGCATTTTTTTTAATTTCCTTGAAGAACATTTGCAAAATCTCTATGAGGAGATTCAGAAATACAAATGAACTGTCACAGTAGTCCCACAGTGTTTTCTGATATTTTATAGTTTCATGGGACTTTATTCAATCCAATGAAGTAAGGCTATTAATAGGGCCCCAGAAACCATCAGTTTCAAAGTTGAGACTGAAGCTAAGGATTTTCGTTAAGGGCAAGTCAATAGGTCCCCAGCCCCCTGCAGTTCTGCTGATAATCAACTGCAATTATTCCATTAATGAACGACTGGGGTGCAGGGACAAGTGACTGTATAGGCAAGGACAAATACATTGTATAGAACAGTGGTAGACAGGAGTAGGGCTCCTTTTCAGACTCTGGAGCTCACCATCTTTGTGGTGAAATACTAAAACAATCTCTAGAGATACAACCACCATGGAGAAAATACAGAACGAAGACCCGGATTGAAATACACAGGTTTCAGACCAGCTGTTATGGGTTGTTCCTTCTGATGCTGTTTCCCTAATATCATTTTAAACTAGGAGAATGAAGGCTGAAATCTGTTCTTGAGGGAGCTGGCAGAGGTCATTGCTAGGCCACTCTCCATCATCTTTGGTAAGTCATGGGCAACAGGAGAGGTGCCTGAGGACTGGAGGATAGCAAATGTCACTCCAGTCTACAAGAAGGGCAAGAAGGAGGACCCGGGTAACTATAGACCGGTAAGCCTCACATCCATCCCTGGAAAAGTGATGGAACAACTTGTTCTTGGCACTATCTCTAGGCATATCAAGGATGAGGGGGTCATTAAGAGCAGTCAACATGGCTTTACCAAGGGTAAGTCATGTTTGACCAACCTTATAGCCTTCTATGAGGAAATAACTAGGTGGATAGATGATGGTAGCGCGGTAGATGTGGTTTATCTCAATTTCAGCAAGGCATTTGACACTGTCTCCCACAACATCCTTGTAGATAAGCTGATAAAGTATGGGTTTGGTGATCAGGTAGTCAGGTGGATCAAGAACTGGTTAAAGGGAAGAAGTCAGAGAGTTGTAGTCAATGGGACAGAATCTAGTTGGAGGTCTGTGACTAGTGGAGTCCCTCAGGGGTCGGTACTGGGACCGGTGTTGTTCAATATCTTCATCAACGACCTGGATGAGGGTACAGAATGTATCCTCAGCAAGTTTGCTGATGACACTAAACTGGGAGGAGTGGCTGACACACCAGAAGGTTGTGCTGCCATTCAAAGAGACCTTGATAGGCTGGAGAGTTGGGCGGGGAGAAACTTAATGAAATTCAACAAGGGCAAGTGCAGAGTTTTGCATCTGGGGAAGAACAACACCATGCACCAGTACAGGCTGGGGGCTGACCTGCTGGAGAGCAGTGTAGGAGAAAGGGACCTGGGGGTCCTGGTGGACAGGAGGATGACCATGAGCCAGCAATGTGCCCTTGTGGCCAAGAAGGCCAATGGCATCCTGGGGTGCATTAGAAAGGGGGTGGTTAGTAGGTCAAGAGAGGTTCTCCTCCCCCTCTATTCTGCCTTGGTGAGGCCACATCTGGAGTATTGTGTCCAGTTCTGGGCCCCACAGTTCAAGAAGGACATGGAGCTGCTTGAGAGAGTCCAGCGCAGAGCCACTAAGATGATTAAGGGAGTGGAACATCTCCCTTATGAGGAAAGGCTGAGGAAGCTGGGTCTCTTTAGCTTGGAGAAAAGGAGACTGAGGGGTGACCTTATCCATGTTTACAAATATGTAAAGGGTGAAGGTCAGGATGATGGAGCCAAGCTTTTTACAGTAATGACCAATGATAGGACAAGGGGCAATGGTTGCAAACTGGAGCATAGGAGGTTACATGTGAATATCAAGAAAAACTTTTTTACTGTGAGAGTGCCAGAGCACTGGAACAGGCTGCCCAGAGAGATTGTGGAGTCTCCTTCCCTGGAGACATTCAAAACCCGCCTGGATGCGTTCCTGTGTGATGTACTCTAGGTTGTCCTGCTCTGGCAGGGGGGTTGGACTAGATGATCCTTCGAGGTCCCTTCCAACCCCTAGAACTCTGTGATTCTGTAATTCTTCATGGCAGAGACATGGAAGTTGATGGTCTTAATCTGGGCTGCAGGATTCTATCTGACCTCAGAAGATCCTAAAGGGGGATCAAACCCCTTTTCCTTGTACAGAAATCACTCAGAGTACAATCAAGATGACACTGAAAGGCAACCCCTTTACCTAGTATTCCCTACAGAGTTAAAGTAAGATGTCACATTATCAGTCTTTCAGTGCAGAGGCTGTTGCTAATGCTTGCTCTCTGGCTAGAGAGGTGACAGAACGATGGCAACTGCATGTCTGAGTGGCTGTCAGTGGAGCAGTGACGCTAAGCAGGAGAGAAAATGGACAAGTCCAAAGCAATCTAAAAGCAGAGATGCCAGGCTGTATATAAGCCGTCCTTGCAGCTACATGAGATTACATTTTAGCAGTTTTGAAGCAACATGGCAATTTACTCCCAAATTTCTATTAGAACTGTGGGTTTTAATGCATAGTTCTAATGAACAAAACCAGGATGCTAATAAAAATAAGACTTCAAGCTAGTTCTCACTACATCATTAGAGCTAAGGCCTAATACCAGCAAGGATTCACTCAACTGCAATTTCTGAATCTCCTCAAATACATTACAAACACAGGGATATAATATAAAGTACAGGTCTTCACTGTTTACAGTCATGTTTATATAGAAATAAAGCAAACAATGGTGATGAAGGTGAATAAAGCCACTCCTGAATATGTGAATGACTTCCTTTCAATGTTCAGAATTCTGCGAAATTCTTTTTTTCTGCATTATGGGACACCAGAAATTTCTTTCCTGCAGTTCTCAGGTTCCACGGACATTAAATCCTCCACTGATAGAAATGTTTGCCCACCACAGTCCTGACACCATTTTTATTCTCACCTTATTTGGTGCTTGGTAACAGAAGCCCTCTCTCCTGGAGTCCCGTGAATTCTTGAGAATGATAGTTCTTGCTTGCAGTGGGAAAAATTAAATACTGAATCCAAAAGGATCAAAATTATAAATTATCGAGTTCAAAAAGCAGCTAAAAAGAATATACATTTAAAACTCTCATTCTTTTTAATCCATCTGAGGAATTTCACAATCTAGATTTGGTTTTTCACCATACATTTGGTTAACAAACCTAGAAAATCCATGATGCTACAAAGTAAAAAAAAACCCAAACCAAATATATCTAGAAATAAACTACATAGAAACAATTGAATGTCTTGTATTTTGCTTAAACTAACTTTATGGATAGATTGCAAGCACTTTTGCTACTATGTTGAAAAATTGCTGCAGAGTCCCCTCTGGAACACTACCTTTATTAATTTCTATTCATGTCATACTTAAGTAAGTTTAATCAAACTATCAAAAATAGATCCCTAGGACATAATTTCTGGGGTCATCAAACTGGTCTCATGTTCAATAAATGACTGCGTACTGATAAACTGGTTGCTGACTTTGGGTTAACCTTCTAATATAGTTAAACCTTAGACTTCTAGTCAAGGACTACCAGGATTGAAGGTGATGTGGTCGTCCTACTGATTTTTTCCTGCCGTTGGAAAGGCACAATTGGGTAAATAACCCTGCAAGAAGAGGGTAGATTTAGATTAGATCTTAGGAAGAAGTTCCTTACTGTGAGGGTGGTGAGACACTGGAACAGGTTGCCCAGAGAGCTTGTGGATGCCCCTTCCCTAGAAGTGTTCAAAGCCAGGTTGGATGGGGCTTTGAGCAACTTGGTCTGGTGGGAGGCGTCCCTGCTCATGGCAGGGGGGTTGGAACTAGATGATCTTTAAGGTCCCTTCCAACCCAAACAGTTCTGTGATTCTATGATAAGTAAGAATGGAGCAACATCCTTTTTTTCTGCTTTCTATCTGCATCCTTTTACAGTGAGAGTCTGCATGAGTTCCTGAGACGCCAACAGCTTGGACTAAAGACTGCCAAAAATGGAGAGAATACTGCTTTTCAAAGTCCTATCTTGTGCAGTTTTTTCTTACATTGAAGTGGAATAATTTGGACAAAAACTTCATCCTATTTAAGCCCACAAAGTAACTAAACAGTCAGGAAGCTTCAAATCACTGAGCAAATAATTCTGTTCTATCAGTGAATGAGGAACTCATCTTGCATAAGGAAAATAAAAAAAAGTTTTGTCTAACTTGTAGCACTCTGCCCTGGGTCTGAGGAAACATTATTCCTATCCCATCAGGACTCATCCTGGGAAACTCACATGGCTGTGCAGCCACCGTCTAGCCAGATATTAGAAAAAGCCAGAGAGAGCCAGAGGTCAAATCTGGCCCTACTGAACAGATTTAATTTACAAACATAAACACACGGCAAATGAATAGAACACAAGGTGATCTGCCCTTTCTTGGGAACCTGAAATAGAGTTTATTAATTAATTGGCAATCTAAGTCTCAGAACATTTTTCATCTGTTCCAGTGAGGCACATCTGCACCTGTGCCCATACTGCCCTCTCACTGGTGAACCTCATCCACCAAGATCTGGCTCTGACCCTATTAGTCCACCTCCTATATGCTGCCAGAAACCCACCAGTTGAAGACTTTTCATTCCCTACATAAAGACTGTTGCTTTTTGGGAGAGGGGACATCTTTCTGGCTGTTTTTGAACAGCCATAGCACAATGCAGTTTTGGATTGACAATTTTGCTGGACACTGTAACCCATAACACCAACCATAATTTGGAGGCTGGCTCTGATGGGTCTAATGCCCATCCCCAGAGAGTGACTGTGAGACCACATGAATGGCTATGCAGCTGTAGAAAGCTCCACAGTGTCCGAGAACCCTAATAGTGGCAAATGCATACAAATTGGCAGTCTCTACTAGATTTTCCAGTCTGTTAGGTGAACAAGCTCATTAGAGTATAATTTACTCCAAATATGTAAAAACTGATGGTTTGAAACTGAGATGTTTTCCGGAACAGCTCAGCAGCATGTTGTAATTGTAGCATGATTCAGTGCTTGGGCATCTTTCATATCTCAAGTGCTGTCTAAGCAAGTAGCAGAGCTTCTGACAGCAGCTAGCCTGAATGTCACCCACAGACAAACATCAGAGCAGTTGTACTTCCAGCAGAGCAGCTAAAGATTTCTTAGAAAAATCCGTTGCTTTCTGCAAGGTTGAAAGCACCTGATGAAGAAACACAGTATACTTGCTACACCACCCTCCCTGACCCCTTCCTAATTGTTATAGATATTTTCCTAATCCTATCATTACCACCTTTTCACTCATCCCTCCAGAAGGTGATCCATATATTCCAGGTGGGAAAGTGGGACACAAAGAAGGACATTTTATCACATTCAGCCTTTACTTTCCTGCCCATTTCTCTTTACAAAGTGATTTCAGTAGATGTAAAGAGATACTAGCATATACACTAACATTTGCAAGTATGTGCTGGGTCAGAACACTGGATTCAAACATTGCATGGCATTGTCTCTAAGTGGGTCAGTTCATAAAATAATTGTCTGTTCAAATGATGTCCATGCTGTAGTAGATAAAAGGAGAAAATGCAGTAGTAATTGAAATCTGATTTGAAAAGTCTGGCACCTGGTGTGTGTTCAAAAGAACATTTCAGTGCTCCATTAATAATGCTTCTAGGACACAGGAAATTTGCAAAATGTTGCTCCTAAAGATTATGATATGAAGTTTTTAAAAAAGAGAAATAAAAAGATTTTTAAGGAACTTTTGTGTCTTCAGGTTTTGGAACATTTTTATTTGTACTTTCACTTTATTTCATTTTTGCTGAGAATGGGCCTTTGGGTGCATCCCTACCTCAAACGCCTGTTCAGTGTGCTAATGAGATAAGGAATTCAGCTGAATACATTGTGCAACAGCAAAGCATTAACTGTTGCTCCATTTATATGTATTCTTTAATAACAGACATTCTGATTCAGCAGAAGAGTATTTTACTGACCTTTCCACTTATTTCTAGTTCACTGGCATATCTAGAACTATCTTGTCACTTTGGAAATAATTTTTTGTTTTAGCCTAAGTGACTGCTCGGAAGCAACAAGCCCTGCTGGAATGTCAGGCACAAACTCTGCTCTGGAGACACTGAAATGGACCACATAGACACCAGGGAGCTGAGAAAGCGGCAGAAATTTGTGTAGAGGAAATGACCCATGAGACAAAGCAAGATGGACTCATGAAGACTGCACCAGCTGAAGCTCTAGCAGGCAGTATTTCATTGCTGTTGTGACTCTCAGTACTGAAGCCTAGAGGTTGCAGAGGCGGGTCCATGTAGCCAGGTCTGCTACTGAGAACTCAGGATGCTATTTTCCACCCAGGTACATAGGGAATGAATATTTTTATTCTGAGCATCCAGAAGTCCCTGGTCCCAAAATGGAGTAGGCTAAGGAGAGATGAGGGCAGATGCCCTAGAGATGACATCATGAAACAGAAGAAATTCTTCAAGTTCCTTTCACATTATAGAAGTCTGCCTTTCCTCTGGGCCTTGAGAAGAAAAAAAAAGTTTGATAGATTTAAAACTGGTTAAACTCTCCTGCTCAGTGGTGTCTTCTAGAGACAAGTGAGAAAATTCTGTATTAACTTCAGGCATGAACAAACTCTGTTTAGCCCCACATCTACTCAACTTTGACTTTTATTGTCTCTTAGACATATTGTCAATGATGCTATGCACAAACTCAGTCACGTCTATGTGATGCCAATGTGCCTCTGTGTCTTCCTAGTCAACATCTGTTAGACTCATAAACACTCCGGATCTCATGATCTTAACCTGATACCTCTGAATTCAATTTTTAAAAAAGAAACCAAACTATATTGTTCACAGCCGAGAATTCAAGGCATTGCCACCCACTGTGTTGCTCCTTCTTTTTAAACACTCCTGAGTGCAGAGCTTGTAGTCAGTGAGAGCATCGGCTTGATTCCACTACAGTGTAGCTGGAACAAATAACCTGGAGAAAGACTCAGAAGTCTATTCCCAGAATTGGACTGTCCTTTGGTAGCATATTGGGTTTGGATGAACAGCAAACAAACAACATTTTAATGTGCTTGATATCTTTGGATTTTTGAAACATATCACATCACGCTTACAATTTACAGTTTTATTTTGGTAGGGTGGTAAATGAAAAACATGCTGCCTGTGAGAAAAGACAATGTCATTTCTGCATTGGCATTATACATTTTTTTACTAGTGTATATTGGGAAAGAAAAGGAATTTTAAAATACGTTTTGCAAACAATAGAAAAGAAAGACCAAGAAAGAGCTGTGCAGTGGCAATTGTTGCCTCATTTTCTGTTATGAAGATGAAAATTGTATTGAAGGATTTGCTTTAAACTAGAGAGAAAAGAAATTTGCCTCTGGTTCAAACATATGAAAATGATTTACAATTTAATACAGCTGAGGATTTCCAAGCTACTTGCAGTGAGCCGGTCATAGATGTATCTACTGGAATTTGTGGGTTCTGCAGGAAGGAGAGGAGGACAATACTTTGGCTCAACAGCTAAACTATAATAAGGGATCAAACAAAGTGGCACCTTCATATGCAGCATCAACTACCATACCACAAAACCACTGAATCATGGAACAGTTGAGTTTGGAAGGGACCTGTGGAGGTCATTGTTTTTATGTGCCCAGGCACTGGCAGGGGTGCTGCAAGGAAGCCTCTGTGAGTAGAGGAGGGACCAGCAGAAGGTGGGTTCAGGTAAAGGTGTTTTAGTTTTTGTCTATGTTTCTTACTATCCAAATCTATTTTAATTTGCGATAAATTATTTTTCTCCCAGTGAGTCTGTTTTGCCTGTGACAGTAACTGGTAAGAGATCTCGCTGCCTTTATCTCCACCCTTGAGCTTTTCTTCTTATTTTGTCTCCCTGTCTTGTTGAGGGGGGGGAGTGAGAGAGAAACTGGATGGGCATTTAACAGCCAGCAAAGATGAACCCACCAAAGTCATTCAGTCCAGTATCCCTGGTTAAAGTAGGGTCAACTAGAACAGATTGCCCAGGACTGTGTCCAGCCAGGTTTTGAATAATTCTAAGGACTGAAGCTCAACAGCCTCTCTGGACAACCTGTTCCAGTGTTTGACCACGATCATAGTAAAAAAGTTTTTCCTTCTGTTTGAACGGAATTTCTTGCATATCAGTTTGTGCCTTTTGCCTGTCGTCCTTTCCATGAGCACAGCTGTAAAGTGTCTGGCTCTGTCTTCTTTACTGCCCTGTTATTTGGTCCGTAGGTTCATTAGTTTATCTATGAGGATGTTATGGGGGTCAGTATCATATCATCAGTATCTTCTTATCATAGAAGGCTATCAGGTTGGTCAGGCTTGATTTCCCCTTCATAAATCCATGCTGACTACTCCCAGTAACCTTCCTGTCCTTAATAGGTTTGGACATGGTTTCCAGGGTCATTTGTGTCATCACCTTCCCAGGGATCAAGGTGTGGCTAACCAGCCCATGGTTTCTCAGATCCTCTCTCTTGCTCCTCTTGAAGATAGGGAGTGACATTTTCTTATCTCTCAAAACTGTTCACTGTGCCTCTCTGAGGAGTTAATGGGAACAAACAGGCACTTCTAGGGCATGATACAGATGAACTTTTCTTGATATTTGGATTAAAATGAAGAAAAGTGCAGGAGAAATGTCTTCTCTTACTGACCGTAAAGGAAGGACAGATAAGTAGGTCACAAGTAGATACCTAGATGTGAACACCTACATCTGGCTGAATAAATTCATAGAATCTAAAGAACCATTGACTTTCCCAACAAAGACAAGCAGCTGATGATAACACAAGTTCATTTTTTTCCTATGAATGGAAGCCTCTTCCTGTAGCAGAGTCAGGTACTAGTCAGGTCAGTTAGATGTATGAATCAACATATTTGATGGCAAAGGGACTTTCTGGTTTGGGTTTTTTTTTTCCTTTAAACAATTCTTCCTCAGAGGGAAAGGACTGCAGTCCACAATTAGGTTCCCTTCTTTTTAACCTATCTTGGTTCTTTTACCAAAATCCATGAAGTGCTGTGACAGATCTGCTAGCCCTGTAAGGTGATCTGCTGGCTATCCCTGAGCAATGAATGTCATGTGTTAAAGAGGCAAATGCTCCAGTCAAATTTGAATCTGTTTCTTTTTCATACTTTTAAGCTATTATAAGTGAACTCAGGAAGAAACAAAAATATTGACAGTTGACTTCTATCTGAAAAGTAGCAACAATGTGTTTGGTAATTTAGGGCTATCCTTTAAATGGCAGTGAGTCACTACCATTCATATTATACTCCCTTTGACTACTATAAAGAGTGCTGCCTTTCACTTTTAGTCCAGGCTAGACAGCCTGCCTTTCTATCTGTACAAAAATTAGCCTTTCACTTCTCCAAGTAAAATAAACAAACACAAAAACAAACAAACACAAAACAACACAGAGAAACAGAAGAGATATGGCTGCAAGAGAAATTCCACCCTGAAAGGTTGATTCCCCCTCTAACACAGATTGCTTCCCAACCCAAATGCTCTTGTCCAACAGCAACCTTTAAATTCTGTATCTGTTTCTCCTGATGTCTGGAGGAATCTGATCCAAGGCTAGATGTGCGTTGCACCCACAGCTGTAATCAGGGCTGCCTGTTTTTGAGTGAATCTGCCAGATGCTGGGAGAGATTAGTTGTTCAGAGGTTCAGGAACAATGATCCCAGACGGGTTTGACATATAACCTCAGAGTGGTGAAAGAAAGGCATTCAGCCCCCATGTAATTCATTTCCATCAGAGACTCTTTGAAAGAAAATGTGGAAGAAAATTAAAAAGCAAACAAACAAAAAATTACCAAGGGAACAAGGCACAAGAGAGGCAGGACAAAGGGGGAAAATGCTTGGAAAAACATTTGCCTCTCTGACAAGTCTCAGTTATGTACAGAAAGCCTGTGAGAAATACTGAACCTGTGACAGCAGAAACATCCCAAAGAGAGCAGTGTGGAGGGGGGAGCACAATTAATAATAAAGCCCTGTGGAATTTGTGAAGGTTCAGCACAAAAGCTTGAAGCAGTCTTTTGAGAAACCGAATCAGCTTTAATTACTGTACTCTGGGTTGTTCTTTTAAAATGCTTTTGCAGTGAAAGTTTCTCAGTCTGAGGGAGGGCAATGCTTCTCTCTGCTATCATTTCCCTTCATTGTTACAGGCTTCAGCCCACAGTGAGTGTGCATGAGGACAAGCAGATCCTCGACATCTTTCATTTCAAGTGTTATTTTTTTCCTCCTTTTCATTAACAGCCTTCGAGAAGAAAAAGAACTACTTAGGGCAGGGTTTTCTTTTTTTTTCTCTTTTTTTTTTTTTTTTTTTTGGCAGCCTGGGTGAGGCCCTTAGCATTCACTATGCCTTGTTATCTAAAAACCAATATAACAGAGATATACAGATGCTCATTATTAGTAGCTATGCCATCTTAATGCTTCCAATAATGGTATTTTCAGTTCATAATAGACAGTGGATGATCCGTGCTGAATAGTGAATGTGGTGCTTGATTTTTCTCTCACTTCAGCAAAATCAGTGAAGTGTCTTCCAGCTTGCAACAGTGAGAAAGAGGGAAGAATCCACTCCCTGCAGTGGCTTTCCAAACCAGGGTTGCTACAATGCTTCACTCACTAACAGTAACAGAGGGGTTATTTCAGCAAGAAGGTAGAATGTCTTGAATTTCTTCGCCTTAGGCACTGATAGTAAGGAGTTACAGTTTTTAGGGAGAACAAGATTTGCACTTCTAGAGAGAGAACAAAAACAGAAAGATGAGAGCAAAGTGGGAGGGGGAATGTAATCATTCTTCTTCAAATGCTGCTAGAAATGTCAGATTATGTACACCATGGAAGGGAAGAAAACTGAGAAGAAAAAGGCTTAGCCAAAATAGGATTGGTGTTCCCCTCTGTCCTGCTTGATAAGGCCTTATAAGTGTTCTTAAATATAGTGAGCTTTTAATAACAATTAGAAGTCATTATGTACATGTCATTATGTACTGTCACATAGCTAGAGACATAGTTGTGCCCACATCTGCCTGTGTCCTTAAGAATATATTTAATGGGCAGGAATATAGAAGGAAAATGTCATAAGAGACACAAAACCTAGTAAGTCATTTGCCCAAACCTGGAAACAATACAAGCAGATGTTTCACTGGCTGGGAAAATAGCTACCGGTACTGCTGTGAGGAAGAAATTTCCAGTGTGATCTGTTCCAGCAAGTATCAGATTTGACTTGAAGTTACTTTCTTTTTGTACAGAAACGTAGATGCATTTATCAGGTTTAACCGTGTCTCAGAACTTTGCTGAAATCAGCAACTTGGCTGCAGGGGAAATAATAGCAATTCTAGAATCACAAACTGCTCCTCAATGACCTGAGTTTCTCTTGTGCCCACAGATGATCACCTAGAAAGATCATGTTTTATCTATGATTACTAAACACTGGTTCCTTGCTGTGCAGTTTGGGATTATGCACTAATGGAGGGTACTTCCTTTCCTTCACTTAACCCCAGACAGAAAGACTGTGAGGACAGAAATTAAACATGAAGTAGGGCATGGTAGTTACAAAGCAAGGAGTACTCAGCATGGTTAGAGGGTCTTCAGGAGCAGCATTGAGGACCAGTATTCAGAATCACAGAATCACAGAATCACAGAATCTAAGGGGATGGAAGGGACCTCGAAAGATCATCTAGTCCACCCCCCCTGCCAGAGCAGGGTCATCTAGAGTACATCACACAGGAACGCATCCAGGCGGGTTTTGAATATCTCCAGTGAAGGAGACTCCACAACCTCTCTGGGCAGCCTGTTCCAGTGCTCTGTCACTCTCACAGTGAAAAAGTTCTTCCTGATATTTACATGGAACCTCCTATGCTCCAGTTTAAAACCATTGCCCCTTGTCCTATCATTAGTCATTACTGACAAAAGCCTGGCTCCATCATNTCCTCATAAGGGAGATGTTCCACTCCCTTAATCATCTTAGTGGCTCTGCGCTGGACTCTCTCAAGCAGTTCCATGTCTTTTTTGAATTGTGGGGCCCAGAACTGGACACAATACTCCAGATGTGGCCTCACCAAGGCAGAATAGAGGGGGAGGAATGATTGGAGTACACTTCTTTTGTGTCAAAACCAACCTCATTCATCGCTATCTATGCTCAATTGTTATTCTAAGGTTCAAATACCCTCAGTGCCTCCCAACAGAAAGTTCCAGCTGTGGAAACATAATTGGTTCTTCAGTTGCCATCACTACCTAACGCTTGTTCTCAAGAGTGCCTGAACAGTGGCTGAGAGTGAGGCTAAAAAGCTGCTTCCAAACAGAGTCATCAACTACTCTTAAATATCTATAAAAAAAAATAGAAGAAAAAATCTCAGCAGCAAAAAGCATTATGCCTAGCGCACACTGGTTTGTTGCCTTAGGTAAATTCCCTCACCCCCTGAGTTCTTCGAAAGTCACATACCACCCAATGTTACCTATATTTCCCTTATTATCAAACTTTCATTTCCAGCCACAGTCACTTGCACTCTTTCCTTTCTCCTGTCTAGATAGGAACACTGAGGTTTGGGGTTTATTTGCTAACCTGACTGGAGCCAGTCAAATAGGCATTCCTTAATTAATATCTTCCCCATTGTTTCCTCAAGGACTTCTGGAATTTCCTCAAGTCATATTTCATCCTTGTTATTGTCTCATTTCCTGCTCATGCCGCCTAACCGTCTCCTTTGCTTTAACTCTGCACAACTGGAGCAAATGTGGAGTAAACTGCTGTGCAGAGCACTTTTAAAGCAGTCACAAAATGTAGCTCCTGTTGAATGCAAGAATCTTTTAGTCTTGGGAAAGAGAAGGAGGATGTCAGGGAATAACTGACAATAGACAGCAGTGTCTCGTCATCCAAAAAAAATTGTCGTTCCCTAGGATACCAGAAAATGAGGGTTTAATTTCACCCAAATGATACTTTGGAAGTCTTAGTGAGCAGGATTCTATGACTGAGAAGGACCTGTGGAGCAAATGGACTGCTATAGCTCAGGAACAGCTGTCCCATTGTCAGGGAAAATCAATTTCTCACTTTGTGGCAATTTGTTCTTGAAAATATAAAAGTTATTAATGAAGTTCCATGGGTTAGCGTTGACTTTTTAACAAAGTCAGGAAATTCCTGTTTGACCCCACCTAAGAGGTCTCCCCTGCATGCAGGCAGGGTTGTGTGCTATATGGTGAATATGGTACACACATTTTGTTCCATGTTTGATTCTGGTCCGGTCGTGAGTTTAGGACTGAGATACTCCTTCCTGATTCATCTGCAAAGTTTGGATGTAAAACCACACTTTGAAAACAGACTTCCTGCAATTCAAGTAGTATCAGGCTATGTGAAACCTGGCCACAGATAATGTGCAAAAATTTAGATTCATAGTCTTCCAGATAAGAAGCTTTTTTAGATTAAAGATTTTCTTTTGAGATGTTCTAACATGTTTTGTGCACTTCTGCTTGGTACAGAGATCATAGCTTTACATTTCTGATTTTGAGGTGCCTTCTCTTAATTTAACAACAATGAAAGATGTGTAACAGTCACATTAGAGCATTATTATTCTGCCCAGCTTCAAACTGAAAAAAGACAGCAGTTACTTGAATGTTTTGAATACACTTTGCTTATGGGAATGGAGCTACTGAGCCAGCTGCTCCTCCCAGGTTCCCCTTCCGAAGAGGCTGCCCTGCCTTGCCCTGCTCTGGTGGTCCTGCATGCCCTTCACTTGTGGCTTTTATACACACAGGGAACTGCTTGTCACAGCATATGATGAGTGCTAAGAACACAGCAAGACTCTAAGAAGAAACTCTGATTTATGGTTGAAGGGTGTTTCTTGTTATTAGGGGTGAAGATGAGATCTTCCTGGGTCTGAGACTGTCCTGTGTGGATCAAATTAGTTCAATTGGTCTTTGCACCTTTCTCTGAGTGTGAATCTTCCACTGGGCAGACTCATCTCCTGGGGAACCTCAGTCTATTCTGCTGGAGTGAATCTTGCCTAGTGCTGTAGCCAGGCAGCTACCTAAAGGCTCTGGCAGGAGGAGATCCTCCTGCTCTTGCAAGCGAACACGCTGAGTCTTCAGCTCGGCATAGGCTAGGTTGCCATAAAGAGTGTCTCTAAGAGACTCAGACACTCAGACCTTGATTTAAGTTGGGAAGGGCTATGAGCATAGAGACAAAATCATACAGCATTGCCTTGTCTTTACATAGCTAAAAATGTTCTGTGGTTGTAGAACAACTCTCTCCCGTGTATTCAGGAACTAGGTTGTTTTAATTTCAAATTCAACAGGGAGGGGGAAAATTGTGAATCATTTTTGCTCAGTTTAAGAATGTAGTGATTTACAGTTGGTCCATCTCAGAGTTTCAAGCTGGCAATAAATTGCAGCAATTTGCTCAGAATTGCTTATAGGTGGCCTTTTCATGCACTTCTTTTTCCGTTTCAATTTGAAAACCATTCAGGTTAATTGAGATGCAGTCCTTAACAAGTTTGCTGAGGATACCATTATATAGACTACTAGCAGCTGAAACAGAAAAAAAACCCCAACATACTTCTCTGAGATGGGAACTTACCTTCTAGCTTTCTTAAATACAAAACATGGTTACATTATTAGTATGGTTAGACTATTGTAAATGCTGTCTTTGCCATCAGTGTATCCTGCAAAAATAAGTGAAGATTACAACCTCCTAGTCACAAATGTAAATTTGCTGAAATTCAGCCTGATGAAAAGAAGAATGGCAAGTTTTAGATCCCACACAACCGATGGCTGTTAAAGTTACAAACAGCACAGACACAGATAATTTATGTTATTGGATTTGCTGGGAAGCTTTAATATATGCTTAGTGCATCACAACAATATACCACAAACAGTGGCCACTGGCAGCTGCATGGGGGACTCGTAAATTAAAAATAGCTGGCATACCCCTCTATTTAAATCAAGGGGAGTGTTTATGAAGTGAATTACTCTTCATCCTGAGCATGGCTGGCAGAGTGTATGATTTAGTCTGTGTGATTTAGTGTGGGGAGCTGTGTACAAATTTTGTCAGCGTGACTTCTCCCTCGTCATTAAATTTGGCGTGCAGAGGCTGGCCAAGCAGTGCCTGGTTTAAATTCCCATGCAGACAGGGTAGAGGAGGGTGTCTCAATGGAACGAAGACCCAGGGTGTGTTGATCTGGGTTTAAATGAAGTGTGTGCTGCACTGAGGCAGAGATGCCAGGTAATTGACTGACTCTTGTTCCAAACCCTCCTCCCTCTGCTAGCTGAGGATGTAGGCCTCTTTGCTCCTCTAGTGGTGGGGACATGAGGATGAAGATGTTCCAGGATGTCAGCAACTCAGGGGGCTGGGGCAGGATTTGCATGGGTTCCTTGGCCCCTTCCTCCCCACACCTGCACCTGCTCATGGGACAGAGGCTCCTTTCTCACCTCACACTCCCCAGGCCGCAGCAGGGGGATATTTCCTGCAGGAGCTGCGGCCGTGGGCAGCCCAGGCGGGATCAGGGTGTCCCTGAAGGGCTGCAGCCCGGGGCAGGGCCCGCGCTGGAGCAAGTCCTCATGACACTCTCCTCCCCTGAGAGGCAGGAAGGGCGCAGAGCCTGCTGTCTCTGCAGGGAGGCAGAGCAGCAGCTGTGGCCAAATCTATTCTTAAAAATTTCAAAGAAGAAAAGATGCACAGGGCACCTCCCTCCTTCTTGTCCAGGTTGTGTGTCTTGGGCCTTTCTCGTCCTCCACACCAAAGCACCCATGAGGCTGGCTGCAGGTCAAGCCTTCCCATCATGGACATTGGGAACAGATTACTGCCGCCTTCTTGCAGCCTCCTTTCATATATTTGAAGAGGGATATCATGTTCCCTATACAACTTTCTCTTTTTTTAGGCTAAATGACCCTATTTTTCTCTTTGTGTCTTGTTTTCTACGTCTCTCATCAGCCTTGCTGCTTTCTTTGGATTCTCACTTGTTACAGAACCTGTTGCTCTGGCTGAGGCTTTACCAGTGCTGCACCAGATGGGATGATTGTGTCCCAGGTCTTACAGGGAAAGAGGGGAGCTAAGAATAAACAGAGGAAAGGAATGGGGATGGAGGGAACAGGGAGGAAAGGCTAGATCTGAGCTGGAGAGTGGGGTACATGGCCAGGACAGGCTTGCTCATCCTGGGGTGGAGTGGAGTGGAGGACCTTACCCTGAGCAGTTACAGTGGGAATGTGTGGGAGCTCATCCTGATTCATGCCTTGATGATGGCAGCAGATAGTGAGTTCCCTCAGCTGCTGGCACAGGCAGTGCAGGCAGCACCACTGTGGTTCCCTGCCTGGCCCCACACCTAACCTGCCAGGGGGTTCCCACAGGAAAATCAGCCCCACACCTCAGTTCCTACACGTGTAGGGCACTGTGATGGATGATCGCAGCCTCCACGAGAGCCCAGTGCAAGCGGCAGCAGCCAAACTGTGCTGTTATAAGGGAAGCTCAAGGAAGAATTACTTATTTGAAGTATAATTGTCTTTGTGACTCTCCCTCACTTCAGAGAACAGTAATTTGCTGCTGGCTGATTCCTGCAACAATCAGGTTTAGTGTAGCCAGATATTAGTTTTAGCTGTGGACTAGATTTAAAAGTTTTCCTATCTTTCCTCCTTACTACTCTCAGCCATCCATGCCCTCCCCTTGCTCCCCAGCTGGCTGCCTCTTCAAGTGTGCCGGGACAACTCCTGGAAAGTTGTGCTTAAAACTTTCCAGAATTAAACATTTGAAGGATTTATTCTAAACTGAGCTGTTTCGGTTATCTGGCTTCCAGGACAGCCCCCAAAGCACTTGAGCTAGCTCAGTTGAGACAAGAATCTGGGACATATGGGACATGAATAAGCAGGCAGAGAAGTGAGTAGGGGAGAGCAGGTCCTTTAGGTGGCTTTGCCTCCAAAGTGGGCATCCTATGAGAACACGGCCTTGGTTAGCCCTTTTGCACAGGCTCATGCAAAATGGGTGCTGTCTGTGGGGGAATGATGTGAAAGAGAGAGTCCCTTTGCAGACAGTCATGCTGGATGGAGGCTACACTGAGCTTTGGAAACTGCCCTTATGAGGTAGTGTGTGCAGCTCTTCCAGCAGAAGGACCCAAAGTTTGCCTCTCTGCTCCAAGCAAACCCAAGTGAGGATCACCAGCTTTGTACTGCTGAGGGTTTTCCTGCTCCAAGCACAATGTGCTCATTGCTTCAAATAAGCTAGAGCATATGATCTACATACCTGTGTGTATGCAGAAGAAAATGAAATGATTATATATACAATTTAGTCTCATGTTAAGAAATGGAAAATTAATTAAACATTAGGAATCTGATATCAAGATTCCAAGACAGGAAAGCTTTTTACAGTTTCCTTGTCAAGTGTGTCATAAAGCCCATGTATGTTTTTTTTATTAACACTGAGTTACAGCTTATTTATCTAGTTCAGGCATCTGTTCTTAAGGTGTCATATCAAGGATACTACCAAGGCTAACTACAGAGCAGAGCCAAAAAAATCTAGATTAAAAAAAAAAAGTGAAAAAGAAAAGAAATAATGAAGCTGAACAACAGCATTTTCAGTGAATGTAAGCCAATATTTTCATAGTTTAGAACAAAGAGGTATATATTACATATAATATATGTACACACTATACATAATACATGTAATGCCTCCAGCATCTTTCATGGGAAAAAAGACTCAGTAAACATATTATTCCATGGTACATAAAATCTCTTAATTTTCATTGCAGAAGGATGTATATTAGAGTGATTTGATACATTTGATACTTTATTCTTTCATTGAATTTTAACATGAAGTCTGCTGAGATGTATACCTGGCATTGTTCCTAGCCAGGTGCATCACACAATCTGTGAACAGTAATCTCACCTGGCTTTATGTGTTTTTCAATAAAACAAGCTAAACCAGCTTAGAAGGATTGTGCATTATATTTGGAGACTAGTTAGGACCTGCTACTGTATTTATGAGGTAACTAAAAATCTTAAAGAAATGTTAGTGCTGAAATGCCTTAAGACCATATGTTAAACATCCAGTGGATATACTGAGATATTTATTGAGTTGAAGAGCATGGATGCAAGCAACTAAAGATTATAAGGGCCCATTACTACCTCTAACCTAAGATCCAGCTCTTTCACTCACCTTTCCTTTGGCAATAGCCAGGAGCAGACACTTAGAAATAGCTTAAGATAAATTCAAATACAGAGTGATTCTTCCTCTCGTGTACTTGTTTATTCTATAAAACAGCCTTATAATTTTTCTTGGTGACATTTAGCACTTGTGTTAAGATTAGTTATGAATTATCCTTCTCATCTCACTGTCTCTGCTACATTTTTAATGCTAAAAAGCCTAAATATATAAACCTTCAAGTTTCTCTTTTTTAGTCTGAGGGACTCTGGGGTATTTGGTCTTTCCTCAGATCAAAATCACTCCTGCTTCTCACAATAGCTGGCATCTTTTTCCCTCTTTTTTCAATTCTTCTCTGAGGTTTTACTCTGCTGATTTTGAGGTAGGTGCAGACACAGTCCCAAGTACAGGTGTACAAAACAGTGACATTATGAAGTTTCCTTCTTTGTTCTTTACTCTTTTCCCAACAATTTGTAACTTTCTGCTTGCATATTGACCATTAGAGAACCATACAAAGTGACTCCAAGATCTCCTTCTTAATGCAATAGCTAATTTAGAGTCTATGATGGTATGTGTGTGTATTCCCAAGTGCTTTATTTTATATCTATGAGCACTGAATTACATCTGCCTTTTATAGCACAGCCAGTATCTTGGGGATCTAATTAATGCCTTGCACTCCACTTGAGTTTCAACTACTACTATTCCATCAATAAACATTTAAATTTCTTAGCTTCCAGATAAAGAGTACCCACATAATACATTACAATCTTACAGCTGAGAGAGGTGGAAAGGTGATTTTTGGAGTAACATTCAGTTGGATCACTCTGGCAAGATATCTGAGAACATTTTTGGCTTGAAGCTTCTATCTCAGTATCTTACTTCAGCAACAATGATTGTAAAGCAGGGAACTGCTTGAGAGAGTCCAGTGCAGAGCCACAAAGATGATTAAGGGAGTGCAACATCTCCCTTATGAGGAGAGGCTGAGGGAGCTGGGTCTCTTTAGCTTGGAGAAGAGGAGACTGAGGGGTGACCTCATTAATGTTTATCAATATGTAAAGGGTGAATGTCAGGAGGATGGAGATAGGCTGTTTTCAGTGATGTCTCGTGATAGGACAAGGGGGAACGGATTCAAGTTGGAACATAGGAGGTTCCGGATGAACATAAGGAAGAACTTTTTCACTGTCAGAGTGACAGAGCACTGGAACAGGCTGCCCAGAGAGGGTGTGGAGTCTCCTTCTCTGGAGACATTCAAACCCTGACTGGATGCATTCCTGTGTGACCTCCTCTAGGTTGTCTTGCTCTGGCTTCCAACCCCTAACTTTCTGTGATTCTGTGATTTCCATATTTTGTGATATTGTTCCACAGTTCACTTGCTGTGCACTCGGCTTTGTTTGCTGTATGGCTGTATGCAAATTAGTAATGTTTGCTTTCTACTTGTATTATGTCTTGTCTTCCTCATATAATGCTTTTTGCCATGGTCTTGATCCTCACTGATTTAATGCGAGCTGGATTAGAAAGACCCTGGAAATGGTCAATCAGACTGGAAATCTTTCATTAGAGTTATAAGTATTGTAACAGGTTCCATGCCATGATTATAGTCCCCATGAGAACTCGTAAATCGAAAGTTTATATTTGAAGTGAGTTAGAACAGAAATGAGCTGCTTCTGTCACAATCACTTTTATACTCTTTTCCTAGGTCTGAAAAAGTCTTCTTCCAAGAGCTGTTAACTCTTAATAAATCTTCTTTTCTAGCACCTGAATGCCAACAGTTAGCATGAGAGGCTGACTTACAGGTGGAGTAGGTACTGGAAAAGTATCCATGTACATTATTTCTCCATAGAAATCAAGGAGTTTATTGCCCCCCTTCTTTATTCAAGAAATAGAAGGAGCTTTCAAATTTGTGGTGAAAGACTGGCTGGGGCAATCTGAAAGGAAATACGAACATCTAATGAGAGGCTGAAATCGATCCCATTTGAAGCACACCACCACCCTGGAAGGTGTGACACTTTGTTAACTCCTTATGTTCAAAATCACAACTTTTTTTTGTGACTAATCTGGGTTGTCAAGCCAAAAAATGAAATAGTTCTGTAGATACCTTTGGAAAACCAACCCATTCTTTATTTGACTCTTTAGAGTCTTCTAGGCAGTCCTCAGCCACTTATTACCTAAGTGGTCTTCAGCAGTTACTAGGCCGTGTTGCTAACCTCTCTTGTATGTGGTTGACACTCTCTCACTCCTCTCCAGCAGCAGTGTGGATATTTTCATCAGTTTTGTTTGCAGGTACTGCAAAACCAAAATATATCTCTTTCAATAGCTGTACATATTACTGGGCATTGCTGGGAGGAAGCTGCTCAAAGGTGTCAGCTTTGATGTTGCAGGAGCGAAACACAGGCAGATTGCCCCAGGTTCCTGTATAAACACACTGGATCTGAAAGACAGTTCTGGGGTCAGATCCCACAGCCCCACGTGAGGCTTATCCTCCTATGCTACAAGGAAGTACGTCGAGATGCATGTTTCTTGGCTCCTTCCCATTGCATCAACAGTAGAGTTGGGAAGGGAGCTCCCTCAAGCCCCCATTCTCTGTCAGAAAGCTGCTAAAGGAAATTTTCACCATCCTGGAGGAAATTGAAACATTCTAAAATTTTGTATAAGCTGTTATGCCCAGCCTGTTCTACTGAGAACAGCAGAGAAATTGTCTGGAGTGCCAGTTATGAAACAATTGCAAAGCTACAATTGGCATGTAAGGAAAAAATGTAACACTATTCATTGCAATCTAGCCAGTCTCTGTGAAGTTTTCCAAGTAAGGGCAAAGAGGCCAAGGGGAGCATCAGCGGGGAAGAATAAAGAGCTCTTTGGGGGAATAATTAAATCTGAATCAAAAAGGTCATGAGATACTTTATCAGCTTTCACACACACAGAATGTTATCAACTCACTGCCATTGTCTTGAAATTAGGAATAAACTGTCTCAAATCAAAATCTTGTGGTGCAGATGAAGCTGAACTTGAATCTCCTCTTTCATTTTTGTTCGTCTCCATTAATTTGCCACTTGTTAATAACAAGTGAAGAACAATCAATCTAAATAGAGTTCCAGCTACTGGCTCCCATAAAGCAAGAGAGAAGGAGATTAAATCATCATTATGAACCTACAGGGGGAATGTTATACATGGAGTGTAGGAGATGCAGGAAGGGGAAGTTTATTGGAACTGTGTCAGGAAGTAATTTTTATCTTACGGCTTCGTCATTTGATGAAGATTTGAATGATCCTAGATCGAATTTCCTCTTTGAAACAGGGCAAGTGAACTTCAAGAAATATATCATCATCAACAATATCATCTTCATCACCATCAGAATAAAAAGGTACTATAATTAAGTCACTTGTAAGTACTTTAATTTTTCTATATATTTTTTTTATGGGAAACCATTGGAGGAATTTGTGCATTGAATAAAGATAGATAGTCTCCCCACACGTAGCACTTAACTGCATGTCTCCTACCCCCAAGCAGGCAAATGATTATCAAGCTGTAAGGAATGCAGCTTACCGTGGCCAAATAACTGCAGGTCTGACTAACTGCAGGTGAAGACAGACCTAGTTTTATGTCTCACCATTTCCAGGCCAGATGCAGCTCCTTGACTTCAGGGGCAAGAGATTGATCTGTTTCTTTGAGCTACACATATAACAAAGTGCCTTCTCAAATTGGAAGCAACCTTTGCTCCACAATTTTAGTATCCAGGGAGGCAATTTTCCACTACAAATAATCAGTGTTTGGTCAGTTTATTGATCAGATATTGTATTTCTTGAAACTCGGAGAGAATGAAATTTACATCTCTATTCCTAAGAGTTGCCACAAGATCCATGCATCACTGGTGCTCAACTTAGTAAAAAGACCATTTTAATTCTTCATGTATTTGGTAAAACTTGTCACTGTTAACTTGCCATACTCTTCCTCCCATTAGATACTAATTTCTGCCAGCTTACTTACAGCATAATTCTTTAGGTAAAAGACCAAATTGACAGCTGAAATAAACCAGATTTATTCCACCGAAGTTAACAGAAATATGCAACTTCACCTCAGGCTGGGGGATAGGGCTCAGTAATGGGCTAGATAACAGATGAATTTTCTAGCTATTGGACTATTTGCTTAAATAATTACATCTTTCTTCATTTCATTCCAATATGTATCTTATTACTTGGAGCACAGTAACATCCTACTACCCCCTGGGATACTACTGTAAACATATGAAATGCATTGCAGTCCTTGTTAAAAAACACCTTTCTGGGATTTGGTAGCAGCAGCAGGGAACAGGCAAGAAAAAACATAATAATTTCTGAGTAAGCAGTTTTCAAATTGTATTAGCCATTCTCATCCCTTTCCATCAAGACTCCAATTTGCCTCCAGCTTCTGTAAGCACAACTCAGTGTTTAGCATTCTGCTCCACAATGTAGATGCCTGGACTTTAAATTCCCTGCAGGCAACCAGTAGAATTCCATGAGTTCTCTAAGCCTCATGACTTCACAACGTTTTCTTTCTCTTAAAGAAGGGCAAAAGTTGCTCAGTCAAATCTGTCCACTCCTTCTGGTGACAAAGAGCTAGAAGGGGAACTGAGTGTGAGTTCATTTGCCTTCCTCACTTTTCATGCCCTGCTCCTGGATGCTCTGGGACAGCTGCAACCATCAGGACGAAAAAACTGTCTTACATGAGAACAGCAAGTTGTTAAATAGGGATTTAGCCAATTACACTTCTTACCCAAGAGTTTGTTGTGTTTTCTGATCATGTTATACATACAATACCTCTTCAGGCATCATCCTCATATTAAAAAAGATGTCTTTAGTTCAAATATATGAAGTTATGAAATATCCATATTGTTATTAAATCAAATCAATGGTAGTCTGGCTTACAGATATTGCAGCAATACAGCCAGGATTGATCAGAAGAACTAGAAATGTCAGATAACGCCATTTGAGGGTTTTTCCTAAAGCCAAAGACAAGAAGAAAACCCTATCATCTAGTAGTCTGGACATTCACTGGTGAGTAGGTCAAACCTGCTTCACAATATGGGCTTGACTACCTTATATAAAGTGGAAAAACAGAAAAAGAAGAAACTCCCCACAGGTGTGACCCCTTTATGCCCTTTCACTTACAGAGCAGAAGTTCAGCAGAACCAAGCAGTGACTTTGGTTTCTATAGGAATAAGTAAGTATAAGCAAGAGACTTTCTGCATACCATTCTTCAGCAGTATCATCGAGTGTTATCAGTCTTAGAAGCAGACACTGACTGAAAAAACATACTCTAAATTTCAGCAAGTACAGTCAGTTAGAAGAGACTTAGCTGAAAAGTAAAATTACTAAAAAGAAAATTGGTTCTGTCCTGGCTCAAACAAGAACAACACAAAACGCCACATTGAAGTAGTGGCATAAGAATGTTTATATGCAGATTTATTCTTAAACATCAATCTCTGGATATTGCTAATTGTCAACAATATCTTAAAGACAAAAGACTTCATTTTTCTAAAGTTCTTTTGTATTTGGTCTGGCTGGAATCAAGTCAACCTTCCCCATTGCAGCTCTCATAGTGCTATGCTCTGTGTTTGTAGCAAGAACAGTGTTCTGACAAGAAAGAAAAAGTTTTTGTAGCAAGAACCAATGTTTTGTCATCAAGACTGTCTCTCCAACTCCTCTGCACCCAAAAGGCCAGTAGACTGGGGGTGGGCAAGAAGTTGGTAGGGGACATAACCAGGACAGCTGACCTGAGCCGACAAAAAAAGAGATATTCCATACCATATGAAATCATGCTCAGCATTAAAAGCTAAGAGAAAGGAGGAGGACAGGGAGTATTTGTTATTAAGGTGCTTGTCTTCCAAAGCAACTGCTACCTGTACTTAGGCCCTACTTCCCAGGAAGTGGCTGGACATCATCTACTTATAGAAAGTAGAGAATAAATCTTTTTTCCTTACTATGCTTCCAATGGCAGCCTTTGCTTTTCTTTATTAAACTGCCTTTACATTGACCCATTATTTTTTCATCTTACTGTCTCCATCTGTCCTACTGAGGAGGGGAAGTCATAGAGTGGCTTGGTCAACCCACCACAATCCTCTACAAAGGGAAAGACAGAAGGCAGAATAAGAAGCCACCTTTGCTTCACAATGAGCAGATAGATGTGCTTAACAGAAAAAAAAAAGAAACCTACTAGCTATAGAAAGGCAGCCAAATAGCCATTGAGAACAAGAACCTTCCTAGGGCAGGCAGTCAGGGAGGCTATGGTTCAGCTAGAACTGAAATCGCTCAGAGATGTCAAGAACAACAAGAAGGGGTTATTCAGATATGTGAGTAGCAAGCAGAAGCACAAGGAAGACATAGGCCCATTGCTGAACAGGGCAAGGAAACTAGTTGCTAATAATGCTGACAAGGCAGAGGTTCTCAATAACTTCTTTGCCTCTGTCTTGACTGGTGTAGCTGGACCCGAAATCACAGGATCAAGTAACTATGACAATAACACATGTCAACCCACCAGTAATGGAGGAGGGGCTGGTCTGCAGCCCCTTGCAACAGCTCAACACACACAAATCTAGGAAGGGACTTAAATGTTTGAAAAGATCAGAAATTAAGTTAATTTACTGTTTGTAGTATATCCTGCTCATACATGTAGGCAGTACCCTGTCCAAAGCACTTCATTCTGTGAATCCTCTTCTTGCAGACCTACACTTCCTCTCCTGAAGGGAGACTGCACCCCAAAGCCAGTCTGTATCCCAAAGCCAGTCCGTGTGTTCAAATGATATTAACAGCTCTAATAGAAGATGCTATTTCTCAGTACAAGTTTGGATTCCTTTGTGTCTTTAAACCTCCACAACTCTGGCAGCACTGTTTCTCTTGATTTTCCACATGTGAGTACACAACTGGAGATCAGTAAGCTGCAAAAAGGCAGGGTATTTGGGTGCCTTTTGATCTCCCATGTTGAGTAGGAAAGCAGAAAATGCAATTCGCAAGTCCTGCCCTGAACACTAACCCCAATCCTTTTTATGGTCATTAGTGATAACACAAATACCCTCATAGCCCCTAAAATAGTGAAGCTACATCACTCTAAATATTTGGGACTTTAAACTGGCATGTCAGTATCTTCCTGTCAAACATTCAATCATATTGCTAAAGAAAGTAAATTGTCAATCAAACAGAGGCTCTTCTTGGTGACAGTCCTCATAATGTAATACATTCAGTGTCTAGTTGATTCTGTTGCTGAATTAAAGGAGCTGTGTGGCAGCTTAAGCTTCACAATGTTGACTAGTTCCTCACTAGAGGATAGATTGCAGCAGAGCACATGAAATGTCAGTTTGCACCTCTGTCAAAGAAGGTGAGTGACTGAAATGTCACATATCTTAGGCAGGAAGAGAGGAGAAGATGTAACTATGAATCTGCACTCTCAAAGAAAAACATAACAAACATTTTAATGGGGACATTTTCTAGATGGAAATATAAAACTATTATTGTAAGGGAGCTGTATGTGTGTTGTTCCGGATGATTATTCTAATATGCCTTAGCCTGTTCCTGCTGTGCTGGGCCAGCATAAGTGAGCATCCTCAGGTGAGGGACTTTTAAAGACTGTTGTATTAAAAGTAGAAGAATCTTAACAGAGACAAGAATATTTCCTTTGCAGCTAAGTTAAAAGTGATACCAGCAATCATGCTGCACCTCAGATACATGGGTGAAGTGAATGACATATTTACAATTGAAAGAGGAAATACCACTTAAAGCCACAAACTGGGATCAGTGTCCTTAATTCCCAGTCCATTGACTGGTAGTAACTTACTGAATGTAGCCTTCACTGATTAGGAATTTATCTTGATTACACCTCTCAGAATATTTGCTCATTCCCATATTCTTAATTTCCAAGCATTATTACTAGAGAATAATACCCAGGGAGGTTCTTGAACTCTCCCCAGCGCTCTTGAAGTACAGAAGCACAAAGCACGGGTCTTCACTCTCCATAGCATTTATTTCCTGGCCTGTAAAGGAAAGGTAATACTTTGATAATGACAATTAGTATCAGACCTATGTGCTGATAGATCAGCCAGCAATCCAGATTTGATCTAAATCAGTCATTGCCATGCAACCATAGCAGCTGTGAAAACAGACATAACGCAGAATCCAGTCTGGTACTGACAGGTAAAGATATGGCTGGGAATGGTGCAAAGAAAAAAAAATTATGTCACCTAAAATATGCTGAAAAAAAAATAACCCAATTGCATTCCTTTGCATGAATTTGAGCCAGCAGTGTGAATTCATGCTGTATGAGCACTTAGTTATATTTGGCCACAGTTTCTAATCCAGCAATGAGGATCTTACAGAGGGAGACACTTCTATAACCACATCACAGCCTGAGTGATGCTGTGAGGATAATGTTGCAAAGTGAAAGAAATTCAATTAAACCTTCACAGCATCACAGAGTTAATATAGTGTCTCAGTTGATGGGATGGGAAGAAGCAAGAGAAGGGTGTTCATAAGTTGCAGAATGGATAACCATTCTTTAAATCTTGACAGTGGTTTTAGAAGTGAGTGTGAGAACATGCGTTTAGTCTTTTACCATTTGGGGTTTTTTACACCCTCTGTCTCTGTTACCCTAATGTTTGCCAGGTTCTAAAGCTGAAGTGTTAAAATGTGAACGGTTGTCTCTATGGTAGTTTTTTGCCCTAAGCACATGTAACTGAGAAATGTGACAGTATGATGGTTTCCCCAGTCCTGGTTTGCTGACTCCAGAAGTTCAGATGGATCAGGTCATTTATCTTCATTCAATCACTGAAATTTGTTTCTGGCCATATAGTTATATGGAAAGATTTTAATGGTTGCCACCAAGGGTGCTGACCCAAAGACAAACACAGACCTCGGTGGAATTGATGGATTTGCCATGCATGTCTTTCAGACTCAAGCAATTAAACCCTTTCCTGAAGTGAAACAGCCACAGACAAAGAATCTGCTCCCTGATATATTTAACTGCAGGCACAGCCTGAGGAGACCTAACCACAGAAATTTCCCTGGCTGTAAGTGCATGGGTGAGGATGCTTATTTTCAGGATGTGTGCACTGGAGGAGGAAAGCCACAGTACCATAACTAGAGTGAGAAACAGGACAACGTTTCTTAAGCCAAGAACTCCCTTGAAAGACAGGCCTGAAGATTTCTGAGCAAGGAAATTTCATACTGCTGTTTATTTCTACAGAGGATTTTTACAAACAAGATTACACAAAATTACATTACTTCTCAAGTCAGTGCATCTTCCTAATTAAAACAAGCTTGCTAGATTTGAATATTGACCAGTAACTCAGGCTGCATTTTGCTCAGCTATAGCGATTTCCATCTTTGGCTTTATTAGAAAACAGACCTTCCATTATTCCACACCCGTGTATCTTAGATGATCTACAAATTCAAAAAGCTGTGTTGCTGTGTGAGGAAACTCATGCTGAGAGAAAGATTCATGATTTAATAAAAAGCAGAAAATAAATCATAAATTGGATACTATGTGCTGCTAGTGTTTGAACAGATGATCAAATAAAATTTATGAAAAATTCTTAATATTTCAAGTGCATTTAAAGCTCAGGCAGAATTACAGCAATAGCAATCTGCTTCTGACCATTTGCTACACAACTACTACCATGACTGCTGCCGCCTAAATCGTATTCCTACATAAATAGAAATTTGCCCTGAGGAAAAAAGGCTGAAGATGTACAGTAAATCTCTCACTGTGAATATTTTCCTTCATACTTTTTAGAAAATTATTTCCTCTGGAATTCAGCTATTTCTAAACAGACAGAATCCTACAAATACACATGAAAAAAATTCCTTCTGTTCTGGCAGTATTGTTATCGTGTGACCCTGGGCAAGTTGTTCAAGGGCGACTCACAAGTGTCAACAAGAATGGAAATGTTTGCAGGAGTATACCCTGCATTTCCAGGCAGACAGAGAGGCTGTCAACTTTAACTTCTGCTTGTGTGTGCAGAATTATAAAGACAAACATTTGCACAGTACAAAACAGAGAAATAAAGACATTTAACCCAAATATGCATAAGAAAGATTCTGTCCCAGACAGAACAAAACACCACTTGCAGATACATTAGAGAAATTCATTTGTCATTCCCATTCACTTCCTATCACAGCAGCAGTAGTTCTGTATATTTCTGTTCTTTCAGCAATGACCATCTTTCTCAGGAGTCCTCTGTATTGCCTTCTTAGGAAGGGTTAACTCCTATTTCCTCCACATAAACATCTGTACAAGCTTATCTCCAATCTTGATGGCAGAACTCCTTCTCAGAATTTACCTTACAAAATCTTCAACAAAAAGTAATTTTCCACTTATTTCTTGCATCCTTTGAAAGCTGTTGACAGGTATACATGGAACCACCTCATCCCTCCTTGCTTCAGGACACTTACTGTATAGTACAATAATATTAGTCATTGCTACCCAGCCTATTCTGCTTTGCACTCACTGTGCTATTTTTCTCTCTCTTTCAGAACTTTAGGCTCTGGTATTCCTTTCTTTTTAAACAAGTATGTACACAGTCATATAATAACTGGCTCACACAGTTATGCTAACCAAAGTAACCAGTTAAACAAAGGACTGGTACCTGTACTGACAATGGCTATTAGCAAATAGCAGGCTTGTGCTGGCTAGGCTTTTCCACCTTTTGCCTGGTTCTTTTTGCCATTCAAGAAGACTGGTTGTATTTCCCTTCTTGAAGAGCCGGGCAGTATTTCCTTCATCCTGTGGAAAGCACTAGCACACACAGTACTGATATAAAGGGATTTATAGATTTAACTATGCCTGATACATTTTGATTTCATCTGTTCTAGTCTCTGACTCTGTTTCTTGGAGAGGAGGCCGCTAATGGCATCCCTAGCTGTGGCTGGGGCAGGGATTGAGCCTAGAGGTGCTCTGTGTGATTCTGAAGCCCTTAGCATTATGTCACCCCTCTTCATCATGCTGGAGTAGGCTGCAAAATGAGGGGCTTAGGGCACTGCCTGCAACTCCTCTTTGCCAGGAGAATTCCATGCACTGCCATGAGGTCCTGATGCAAGAAAACCCATGTGGAGCCACAAAAGTGATAAGGTCTACAATCAAGAGGTTTGTGGGGTGGACAGAGGACTTGAAGTTGCAATTGCTTCTCAGTGAGGCAAATGCAGTGAGGGAGCTGGAAGAAGACAGTGCAAGTGGGCAAAGGTGAACAGATGCTAGAATCAGATAAAATATGTAGAGAACCAAAGGATGTCCAAGCAAAAGCAGGTAGTGAAGCAGGAGGCTATGTAAAGAGTCTGCAGACACTTTGACATGGGTTTTGGAAAAGAAAAGACCTAGAATTTGCAAGAAAAAAAATTAATATGGTTAGGATAACAGGGAGCAGAAGGGGAAAGATGAAAACCTAGACAATGTAGTATTCAGAAAAGTCTAAGACAAACTGGGCACAGGGTATGGGAATTCAGAGAGATCCCCAAGTAAAAGTGCAGAAGGCCAAAAAAATGGACAAAGAAGAGCCAGAGGAAGAGGGATATGTAAAAGAGAGGTGGGAAGTGTCAGCAGCCATGAAGACTAAATGGGTTATGAAACCCAGCCCCCTTGAGGGTCTTGCATGGAGCAAATAATAACATAGAATATTTCTTGTTATTTAATGAAAATCAAAGGCAGTTTTATGTAAAATTTTCTTGTATCTGTAAATCTGGGGTAACAATTTGTCTTCCATCTGTCTACCATTGCAGGTATTTTGTAGAAATTAATGATCTGAGTAATTAATATTTGTGCAGTATTCAGATACTACATTGATGCAAAGATGAATTAATAATTCTGCCCTCAGATCAAGTGCTGACTCACTTTCAGCAAGATCTGGGGAGCAGGGAAATGTATCTTTAAGCAGCTGTCACAGAGTCAGTGGGAACCTGTTGTCTTATGAAGAGGCTCACATTGTACCGATTCAGCTGGAATTTGGTTCTCTGTCAGGCTTCTTGGCTCTGAGCTATTTCTAAGCAGCAAAGAGTAGTGCAAAAAAAGTTACCCACTAAGCATGAGGAATCATGCAAAATATTGGCAAGCTGATCATTAATAGAGCACAGCCTGTCCTGTGGATCTTAAATTCTCTGGGAAAAGTTTAAAATACATTAGTAAAGATTTGATTATTTGTGCAAGGGGAGCAAATTAAGGTTTTCTAAATAAAAAGAAAGTCTGGCATTTCTTAAGGCTTGGATGCATGCCCTTGCAAGCTTCTGTTGTTTTTATTTTTATTTTTTAATGTTGGGGTTTTTTGTGTGTAACATATATTTGAAGAGTTTCCATGAAACAGCCTTGTCTGACACCATCAGCTCACGAAACACAAGTTTCCTGATTAACACCTTCCTTGTAAGCTCATCTATCCCCAGATGTGACATCTGGAAGAGACATTATTTCTAGACTCAGAGCCATCAGAGATGTTAGACAGCTGCCCAAGACACAACACATTAGCAGTGCAATACTAATCATGCCAAAAGAAAGATTAGAGACACATGCATTTCTACCAGCATTGTTAAACAGTTTTTCTGTCCCATACACTGACTCTTATAGCAGATGCAGTCAGAAGCTACTTCTTAGAAGTATTGTCCTCATTTCAGTGTTTTTAAGAGGAACTATTTCATTTCTGAAAAGCTGATATGCTTTGCTTCAACGTTTTTTAAATTCAAATATTGTATGATTTTGTTTTGAAAGTCTTTTTCATTTAGGTAATCCAGAGTTAAAGAAAGAAAGAAAAAAAAAGGCATGAAGACCAAAAACAGGTTAAATAGCCTGAAAATTAAAATTTCCTTTGGAATAAATAAAATGTTTCAACTTGACCCTAAAGATTGTCAAAATTGCTAGGTTGGTTTGACCTGATTTTTTCCCTTAATTTTTATTTTCTCTGTAGTATTGCCCAGCTTTCTGCAAACTTGTTTGGTGGCCACCCCACTTCTGTAAGAGCTAATTCAGACGCATACATCATTTTGCTCTTTGTTTCCATCTTTTTTGAATGGAACTGAATAATCTGAGTGTAGCAATGCATTGAACTCTAGTTCAAGTGTTGGTCATGCTGGTAACCCCCCATTTTGCAGCCAGGCTGTGGCTATTACAGTGGGCCATGAAGAGTTCTCCATTACCCACATGATTCATAGCTCTCCTTTTTCCGCTGTCTCACCTCTCAATTTGCAGAGAAGTAATCCTAAAATTCATCAGGAAAGGAATGGATCCACACCCTGAAGTGCATGGGAAATATCTCTGCAGGCCTCGTAACACCCTGATACTCCTGCTTTGCTCTGCAGCATCTCACTCATGAAGGATATTAATGCGGGGCCTCCACTGTCACAAGACATACCCAAAAAACAGGGGTTTGTCCCTATTTCTTGACTGGGAGTAACTGCCCAGTTGTTTTTGTGCACTTTTTGTACTGTTGTTGCCCATCTGGCTGCTGTGTGTTTGGTGTGTGAAATGGTCCATATGCTTCTGAAATAAAGGTGTTTCATTCAGGGAAAAGGTTACTGACTGGGGGTTTGCTTCCTAACCCTGCTAACCTGCCCTGTGCACAACACACCGTGACACACAAAGGGCTTTGAAGAAAAAGCAAAACACTCATTAGTCAAAACAGCAGTATGATGTAAAAGTACACCACACACATGCTCCTAACATGCAAATTTAGCTGTGCTTTTCCTGAAACAAAGTGCTGTGCTGCATATAAATGCAGAGGATGAGTGAGCTGAATCTGTCTGATTCAGATTATCCCCTTGCTTAAGGCAGTAGTGGAAGGCACTCAGATACGGCAGTGTCAAGGCCAAGATAAGAACCTACAGAAGATAAAACTGAACATGTCTTTTATGCAGTACCTTTTGTGTCCAGCAGGCAAAAGATGAAAGCCTGTTTCAGCAAGACAGATGGGGGCTGATTTTTTCAGCTCAAGTGCTAGCCATTTAAGTCAACATGGTAGCAGAAGCAGTGCTGAGTAAGCTAAACATAGAAGATACTGATTGTATTTAGGGAAAAGCGGTGACAAAACACCAGCAAATAAACTCCATTGATACAGCAAATGATCTCATGCTTAAAGGATCTGAAGAAAATCTGCCTGTGTGCCTGTGCCTAGGAAACAGAGCTCCCAGGAGCTGACACTGAATCCAATAGCCCACAAAATCTGGAAAAAAACCCCACACAGACAACAGAGAAACCCATGGAAACAGCAACCCATCAGCTCCACATCAAATCCAGAAGGATTTCTTGTTGTTCCCCTGAACCATATAAGGCTTGATTATGATGCTGTGGGTGACATTACACACCATTCATCCACTGACTTTTATTAATTTCCCTTTTCAATTGCTACACCACACTTTGTCTGCTACAGTCATTGGCGATGAATATAGCATCTATCTCTACTTGCTGAACAGGACATCTCTGTAAGTCCCTTCCTTTTCGAAAATCCTAGCTGTAATGACCAGTAAGACAAACATTCATTCCAATTTCCTCCAGAGTAGGAGCAATACAGTTGGGCTGGGTAAAGTAAATTTGCCTTTGGAGTGATCTGAGGTGCTTTAGTTGGTTCTGACCCCTAAAAAAATTATCTTTAAGAAGTTTGCATTGAAGAGGAGTTCTTTACCTGCATTCTGCCTAGCAGGCAACAATCAGGGAAACATCATTTTGCTTTAAAAAATATGCTGGTAGTGTGTAACCCCCTCTTTCCCCTAATATCCTACAATTATATTGTTTGAAACTTGATACAGAAAGGAGAGACTTGTCCCTGACACTGCCAAAATTGCAGTCACAGCCATATCACTTAGAACATTAATGTCAGATGAGATGGGAAAAGAAAGATAAAACCTCTGTTACATCATTAAACATTTATGGTCAGGTTCCCTGAAATAAAGTGGCCTTTGGTGCTACATTTGTTTGTTTGGTAAACAATACACTTCAAAAATTAAGCATATTGTCAACATTTTCTACTTTGCCTAACTCACATTCCATCTATTATACTTTCTAAAACAAATTCAGCAAGATCCATTTGATTACTCTTGCCCTAAATTAAACCATCAGCCTGTTTTCCATAACAAGCCCTGTCTTATACTATAAATTATGATTAGAATTAATTTGCATTTAGGTTTGCCTGTATAAAAGAGACAATTCCCCCTTAAGATGTATCTTTCCTGGTAAATGCTAAATGGCTGAAGACACATCAGAGAAGGACAATTTATATCACAGACATTTTGCTTTGACGTGTAACCTTGTTAAATACAGCTCAGTTTTACTTTAATGACTTTGACTATTTCACAGTTTCTTTAAATGGGAATTTTTCCCCTCCCTCTGCTGTACATGCAAATTGTTTCTGAGTGCTGACAGAGCTGCCTGGTGACCTCCAGAGCTAGAGAAGTGAATTCACCACAAGGTAACACGAAGTGCAGGTATACAACAAATGCTCTTGGCAACAAAGGACTAATTCTGAGTACTTGGCTGCCACTTTACTGCAGCTTGAAGAAAGAACCTGTGGAAAATATAGAAGGGTTTTCCAGTGAGCAACTGAGATAACAGAGGGTGTGTTGCCTTCACAGAAGCCGCTCTAAGAGGAACCTCCAGAGGAAAATAGAGGATGACTGAAGGTGGGTTGGGGTTTAGACAGGGAGCATTCAACTCTGAAAGAAGGGTGATTCTGATGACTCAGAAAAATTGGACCTTCAGTAATTTACCTTGAATGCAAACCCAATGAGTAAATTAATTTTTAGCAGTGACGATATCTGGTAGATCAGCCAAGAAGGGGACCCTCCCAGTGGTGGAGGGACAAGTTCAGAGGATTATTATGACTGCCCTTGCAGCAGAGATGGGAAGCTCTCTGCATAAACACAAAATGATAGCAGAATGTACTGCACACAACAGTCCTTCAGAAGTAGTGTACTTTGTCAAAAGCAAAACAAAGCAAACACACACATCAAAATCAAGAGATGAGTTGAAGTGGTCCTTCTTTCCCCTAACTAAACAACACAGAGAGCTGCTGTCTGCCCAGAGCTGTCTGGTTGGGGTGTAATTATCATAACCACATAAAGCTTATTCCCTATCCTTCCCTCAGCAGGAAGTATGGTAATTCTTTGTCAAAAAACTTTATGAAAAATGATGGCAACAGGAGTTGATAAAGAAAAGAAGAATCCTTCTGTTTTACATGATTCTATAATAACAGCATTCTTCTGGCTTTCCATCTGATTTTAGGCTGTTCTTTATTGTTTACCCAATAGGTTAGATTGGCATTCAGGAACAGTTTTTCTGACTGTTTAAATTACAAAGAAACCCCTGCGCAGTGAACCTTGTTAACATTGAGCTTTTGTTGCTCTTGCATGGATGGTGGGTGCACAAGAGAAATGAAACAGCATTTACCTGCTCAGGAAAACATTTTTTTTCCCCTCAGTTTATGCTGCAGAACAGCTTATAAGAGATGCTGCTAGTATTTGCCTTACTTTGCTAATCACAGAATCACAGAATCACAGAATTCTAGGGTTGGAAGGGACCTCGAAGGATCATCTAGTCCAACCCCCCTGCCAGAGCAGGTTCACCTAGAGTACATCACACAGGAATGCATCCAGGTGGGTTTTGAATGTCTCCAGTGAAGGAGACTCCACAACCTCTCTGGGCAGCCTGTTCCAGTGCTCCGTCACTCGCACAGTGAAAAAGTTCTTCCTGATATTCACATGGAACCTCCTATGCTCCAGTTTGCATCCATTGCCCCTTGTCCTATCATTGGACGTCACTGCAAAAAGCTTGGCTCCATCGTCCTGACCTTCACCCTTTACATATTTGTAAACATGGAGGAGGTCATCCCCTCAGTCTCCTTTTCGCCAAGCTAAAGAGACCCAGCTTCCTCAGCCTTTCCTCATAAGGGAGATGTTCCACTCCCTTCATCATCTTAGTGGCTCTGCGCTCACTCTGCTTCCCAATTGATCAATTTGGCCATCAGAAGATCACATCTTGCAAGAAAAATAACTGCTAAATATCTGAAAATGCACACCATATCTTAAAGAACCTTATTGTAAAATGGCAAGCAAAAAAGTAATTAAGTTTCCTAAAATATTTTGGGAATAATGCATATTTCTCTCATTTCAAGTACATTTACTACCAAAGTTTCCTCACAATTTGTTTAGTGAAGGTAGAAAGTTCTGAATCCTCCCTTTACAAAAGAAACCTGTGGAAGTTAAGTAGTCACCTCTATTTGAATTAATTGAGTACCGTGGCTAATAATTCCTCACAAGTGTCCATAAGTCACAGCCTAGTTTTCTGAGCTGAGCAAATTCAGCATAGATTTGTGAATGTTCTGACCTGCAGATGGTGTGTATCACAGGGCCTCTTTGGTATCCTCAGTTGACAATAACTGTGATTTTTTAACAGTTCCCAAGCAAGTAGTTCCATCTGAAATTGCAGCAGACTTTTCTTTTAGCTGCAGAGGTCCATCCAGTTTGTACCTCAAGATGATTAAGACAATTAGAGGTTTGGTTGGTTTGCTTTTTTAAAGGTACGAGCTGGAGAAGGTGAAGGAACTGAAAGAGAAGGGTAACCTTCTTCCAGCACATAGAAGGAGTTTGCACAGATTGTTTTTTTCCATAAATTGTCATGAATGAGCCATCACATTCCCATTCACTCTTCACATGCACGGGAAACATGGTTTAAATAGAACCAAGTCTACTGACTTCAACTGAGCCTGGCTGACTTGAACAGTCTCCAAATCTGATCCCTTGGGAATTTTGACTGTAAGGGAACTGAATTATATTCTCATAATTTGGTTCCTAGAATGATGAACTAATCTTCTCTCTCAGTCACAACCCAAAAGTAATTGTTTTACATTCAAAAATTATTCTTTTGGTAAAGATAATCTTGGTGAGACTGCTTTATTTAGTCTGGATCCATTTATTTTGTACTGAAACTTGCACTCAATTCCAGTACTGCATAGGACATATCTCTCACATAAACCATAGGAAAAAAACTAAATATATCACTAAAAAACAAATGTATCACTATTGCTGTCGTAGAGTGGAAAACGAGAAGTAAATTTCAGATTTATATATAATGTACTCTCTACAGTTTAAAGAGGATTAAATACTTGTACTGTATTGTAACAATCTCAGCAAATGAAATTACTACACCATCTGCTAAAGAGTGACATAATATCCCCTGTAAGACATCATCCGTGTTCTTACTGAACTGCACAGTACAAGCCTTGTTAACTTAATGGGAATTACATGAGGATCTGTAGTAGCAGGCTGTTTCTCCCATCCTACACTGTAGCAAATATCAATTCCTCTCAAACAAAGAAAACATGAGACACACATCTATGATATTTAGAGCACTCTAGCTCATCAGCACTGGCATGTGAGCCAGATTCATCAGTTTAAAACAATATACTCGATACTGTGTGCTTCTATTTTTCAAAGGAAAAAGACGTAACAAGGAAAATCCTTCAGACTATGTCAGGAAAGGTAAATCTCAGGCAGGGCTACCACTGCAATGTGCCTTAATCCCCTTGTTCTCTAGGATGAACAAGGAGGGCAAAAATCAGCACTGCAGAATTTCGCATAGCAGCTCTGTGCTTATATGAACTTTCCACAAAACTTTCTGATCCATCTATGGAAACAGACCACTGCCACAGAAATGCTCAGCTTCTGAAAGGTGTTGTCACTTTTCGTGCAGTTTTTCACTATCATTCCTCCAGCTTCTCTCTACTGTTGAGATAGCTCTGTAGAATGTAAAGAGAGAAAATAAAAATACAGATGACAGATACTGCCATTTTTGCAGGCCGGAGAAATTCTATGGTGTCAATGACTATGGTCCAGAAATTATCTGTTCCAGTGCACAAACACATTGGCAGTCTCAGGATTAGCCAAGCTTTTGGACAGCTCCCAGCAAGCACCCCTAGAAGAACCAGTGATGATTAGTAGCGAGCAGGTTAGCACAGTTCATCATGGCTGAAAGGAGGGTCTACAGCACTTGCAAACTTTTTCCTGAAAGACTTAACTGGAATCTCAGGAAGAAATACTATGTTCTTTCCACATTTACTGAGGATCTTTAAGGGGAAGGAAAACAGAGGAAACAACCATGAGAAAAGCAAATGCATATAAGGCACCAGAGTTGAGATTTCCCTTCAGTCTCTGGAGAAGACCAGATATCCATACCATAACCCATGGTGGATGTGCCCAGAAGAAAGCTGCTGCCCATGGAGAGCTCAGGCTGGAGCAGACTTCTGGCAGGAATGGCAGCCCATGGAGAGGAGCTGACACAGAAGCAGTTTTTCTGACAGAAACTGTAGCCTGTGCAGGATTTATGTCAGAGTAATCCATTCCTGAGGGACTGCATCCAGTAGAAAGGACTCAACAGAGTAGTCTGTGAAGAACTGCAGCCCGTGGGAAGAACCCACTTCGAAGAAGTTCATGAAACACTGTATGCTGAGGGGAGAGACCCCATGCTAGAGCAGGGGAAGAGTGTGAGGAGGAAGGAGCAGTTGAGACAAAAAATTATGATTGAGTGCAATCTCCATCCCCCATCCCTCTGCACTCACAGAATCACAGAATCACAGAATTCTAGGGTTGGAAGGGACCTCGAAGGATCATCTAGTCCAACCCCCCTGCCAGAGCAGGACAACCTAGAGTACATCACACAGGAACGCATCCAGGCGGGTTTTGAATGTCTCCAGTGAAGGAGACTCCATAACCTCTCTGGGCAGCCTGTTCCAGTGCTCTGGCACTCTCACAGTGAAAAAGTTCTTCCTGATATTCACATGGAACCTCCTATGCTCCAGTTTGCATCCATTGCCCCTTGTCCTATCATTGGACGTCACTGCAAAAAGCTTGGCTCCATCGTCCTGACCTTCACCCTTTACATATTTGTAAACATGGATGAGGTCACCTCTCAGTCTCCTTTTCTCCAAGCTAAAGAGACCCAGCTCCCTCAGCCTTTCCTCATAAGGGAGATGTTCCACTCCCTTAATCATCTTAGTGGCTCTGCGCTGGACTCTCTCAAGCAGTTCCATGTCCTTCCTGAACTGTGGGGCCCAGAACTGGACACAATACTCCAGATGTGGCCTCACTAAGGCAGAATAGAGGGGGAGGAGAACCTCTCTCGACCTACTAACCACCATGGAGGGAGGAGGAAGAAGAGTCATGAATGAACAGATGCTAGTGTCACATCCTCAGGCTTCACTTCTGTAATGAGCTCAGTTCCCCTCAGTTTCCCTTTTGGCAGCTATGTGAACCTTCTTCTTTCTTGTGGTGTTGCCTCTGACTCTTAACCTCATAGCTATTGCAGGGTATGACTACCTTGTGTGGTGAAGTATGGTGCATATTTTTTCACTTAGCATCAGTCCAAGATGACACATCAGCACAACAGAGTAGACCACTCTGTGAAGATAATAGGAAGAAAGGAGAGTAAACTCCTTCCAGATATCACCATAAAAAAAAACCAAAAAGTGTCATTTTTAACTGCTACTGGAATGACTGAGATGATGAAAGATACTGAAGAGAATATCGTATCTGTATCAGAGATGTTCTTATTGTGAAAACAATACCTAAAGCTGTAATTTTTTTTCCTTGTAATTTATCAGTGACCAAAAAATCAATGATGGGACTTTTACTCCTGAGGTTTCCTAACACCTGTGAGTTTTGAGACAGGTATTTGTTTTAGGGAGAACTTGAAGAAATATAAGATGGGAAGGGAAGTGATTCAACCCATAGAAAGAAGAGTAATAGAAAACAAAATCAGATATGACACAAAGAAGTTATTTGTGGACCAAGAAAAACAGGACAGAGAGTTAGGAGGTCAAAAGCAGTTCAAGGGTACATGAAAATTCCAAAGAATTGATTAGGAATTAGGTCTGACACAGAAAGTGAGAGAAGCTGTTAAAGAAATAGAAGAAGTCAAGAAAAAATAGGGAATAGAAAGAACAGTAGGTACATCTACTACGTAGTGAAGAACGATGAGCTGAAAACTCATAATAACTATAAGATGGCTGGCTGAGAGTATCTCCCCATTTTCAATTGCCCTGGATGAAAGATGGAAGGGTTATGGCATAAAGGTGTGATTAAAACACTGAAGGAGCAGTTTTTTTCTTCCAGACAGTATTCTATAATAACTCTCTCCCTCTCCGTTACCTTTTGAACTTCTCATAGGTCACAGACATCTCATATTTTTTGTACTGAAAATGTCTGCATGTTCTCCAAGAGCTCTCCAGAACTGCTTTCTTTCATTGGTGAACGGTGGATCACCAGAGCCAGAAAACAAGACAAGTTTGAAACAAATACGATTTGCACACTTGGTGTTTATGAGAACAGATGAAAAAGACTAAGCCACCACATTAGCTACCACTTAAATCAAATTTAACTTAAATTTCACCTTATTCAGGATCTAAAATGATGGCTAGAATGTTAACTGTGCCACCCTCCGAAAGAATTAAGTTTTGTCATTTTGAATGAGTCTTTCCTCTTTCCTTTTGAATTAAGTCTTTCCTCATTAGGGTGGTTGTCATCATTGCATATATCATTTTTACATGTCACTCAGTCACTTTGGCAGGCATAGCTATGCACAGTGAGTGGCACACTAGTCACAGTTAATGGCACTGTGAAAGCAATAAGAGCCCAAAATGCAGGACACAATAGAGACCAGATAGCATGAAATAAAGCAGATTACTTTCTTTGCCTACTGGTATTAAGTAGAATCGGTGTCAGTCAACTGTAAGCACTGACTGTGGAACACTTGAGTTCCTCAAAGGGGATTTTTACTGCTAAATCCTTTACCAGTTATGAAAAATTAGAGTCAGAAGTAATCCAGTGTTAATATACAATTACATTTTTTACTTTAATGTAACATATGTAAATTAACTTCAAATAAGGCCAGTTCAACAGTGGGAGGCCAATTTATACTTTTATTTCTATATTAAGTTTCCTTATTGCAACTACACTACAGATCAAGCTGGTGTATCTTATTATCAAAATATCTGCTTGGGCGGAATTTGAAAACGAGAGTTTAACCAAGGATTTTTTTCCTCTCCTAAAATAATAGAACATGTCGAGTTGGAAGGGACCCTCCAGGATAATCTAGTCCAATTCCTGTACCTTTGCAGGGCACCCCAAGAGTCATACCATGTGCCTGAGAGCATCATCCAAACCACTTNAGTCCTGTCATTGGTCCCAGGAGTGAAGAGATCGGTACCTGCCCCTTCTCTTCCCCTCATAAGGAAGTCATAGACTTCAATGAGGTCACCCCTCAACCTCCTCTTCTCCAGGCTGAATAATCCAAGTGACTTCATCTGCTCCTCATAGGTCATCCCTTCCAGGCCCTTCACCATGCTCGTGGCCCTCCTCTGGACTTTGCTTCAGCAGTCTGATGTCCTTTTTGAACTGTGGAGCCCAAAACTGCACACAGTACTCGAAGTGAGGCTGCACCAGTGCGGAGTAGAGCAGGACAATCACCTCCCTTGGCCGGCTGACCCACTGTCCTTGATGCACCCCAGGACACAGTTGGCCCTCCTGGCTTCCAGAGCACACTGCTGGCTCATATTCAGCTTGCTATCAACCAGGACCTGCAGGTCCCTCTCAGCCATGCTGCTCTCCAGCCACTCATTCCTCAGTCTGTCCATACCACTAGGGTTGCCCCGTCCCAGGTGCAGAATCTGGCAGTTGCCCTTGTTGAACTTCACATTCCTTTAACAAACAACACATTTTTAGTCTACTACTTATCCTATTTCATTCTTAGAGAGCAGAGATTCCCTGAAGAAGCTGAGATTTTTATTTGAGAAATGGTATTGTCATTTATTGTCCATCTTGCTTTATTGTATTTAGCTCTATGTTACCAGTTCTGTTACTCAGAAGTCTACTGGTTTTGTTGGTTGAGAAAGGTAATACACTGCATTGTTGTTTCAGTGGTCTTTGCAAGTGAGGCTCTGCAAGCAATTAAGGAAGGAAAGAGAGGGAAAGTCAGCTCTTGTAGAGCATGCTTATGAAGTCATGTTGGAGCATCTTCCCTTTTTTGTGTAGGACCTCAGTCACTCAATCATAAATGCATATACACACACACATATATACTTAAGGTACAGATTTTCTTGTGTATATTCATATATGTCAGGTAACACTGGGACGTAGTAAGTTGTTCCCTGGGAACAGATTCCTGGGTGTGATCTGGGTGGCCCTGCTAAACCTTTCTGAAATATAGATGTAGCGTAGGACAAAATTACCTGTTCTCAGTCACCCAGTCCTCCAAAGGTTTCCCTGCAAGTTATGCAGTCTTACACAGTTGTCTACCACAGTGCCCACTACCCCATCTTGGTGTCACACTCCAAAAATCACCTCTAGTCTCTAGTGACCTACAAAGTATCTTTCTCATTACCATGTCATGGTGGTCCAGGAAAAAGGAAGGGACACACAGGCAGAAGTTAAGAGTCGTATATTCTGGACAGAATCAGGCAGACAAAAGGTTAAAGAAAGCCCGAGGCAACTTCTCTTGTCTCCTCGACACTGAAGGACTGTCCACTGTAGAATGTCCTTTATTTTCCTGCAAAACAACATCATTTGTGTTCTACTTGACCCTCTTTTGAAAAGACAGATAGAACTAGAGCTCCAGAAGTCCCTTCCAACCTTAACGATTCTGTGATCAGCCAAATGCCACCCTCCACCTAGAACTTAGACTGGAGAGTAGTGCAATCCTGCAAGTGACATCAGACTTCCTTCTCCCAAGAAACCAACAAGAGGGAGGTGGGTTGGACAATGACACTACTGGGAAGGGAATAGGAAAAGGAGATAAAAACACCTCAGGTGGATCAGACCTATTTCTTTTCAAGATGGATTTCAAACATGGCCCATCTGACCTGAAAGGCCCACAGGTTTCCACAATATTCAATGCCAGGCTCTAGGATCAGGAACTTCATGGTGTTTTCTTGCATGGGTAACAAAGACAAAGCAGACATAGGATTTGTGTCTTTGTAAGTGCGTTCACCTGGGAGGAGAGAACAGGAGGCTTATTTGGATAGAACTTCCACACTTTTTTATACTCATCTTTCTAATATTTCGAGTAAGAATGAATACAGGACTTGCTGATGAACTCTGAGGAAAGAAAAACTCTTTGTTATAAAAATCTTCCAAATAATGTTTTATGGAACATCCATTACTTCACTAATCGCATATTTTTGATGCTAAGTCCCATTTAATGATTGCAGGGATTAACTTATCTAAAATACAAGTAACTGGAGATACTAGACACAATTGCTAAGAGTAGTGAAATACTGTGTGTAAACCTCAGTTTCAATTGTACAGTTATATACATGACTCAGGTTCTTGCAATTATATGGGCTCCATTTGAAGCCAGTGAAACTGTTTATATATATATATACACATACTAGATCTCAAGCAGGGGATTATCCTTGTAGATCCAAGCTGCAGATCACTCAAAATGTTTTTCTTAAAAAAAACATAAAATATTAATAAGGAAATTCTTCAAATCAAGTTTCATGACCTGATCAACTCATTAACAGAGCTGCCATGGCTGACCTTGAGAAAGCTCATAGTCTTTTCCATTTATAATATGAAACTCATTAATTTAACCATTTCTGTTGAAGGTTAAGGCCATAATCAGATGAAATTTGGATTTTACATCAAACACATAATATAAAATCTAAACTGCTATAGTCCCATGATGATCTAACTTAGCCAAATCAAATTTTTTAAACCTGGAAGTCACAGGCATCTTCATTTTTGGCTTCTGTTAAGAAAAGGTATGGGGCCACTAGTAGAGGCAGACCACACAGCTCTGTCACTCCATACACAAGTCCACGCGGTGGTCAGAAAAGGGAGAGCTGGAACCAGCGCTCATGATGACCAGATGTAGATTGTTCCATGACATCAGGACAGGCATGGAGGGCAGGCTTCAGTGCTTCATCAACATATTCATGGACAAGGGAGCACACCACGCTGAAGCTGAAGCTAACTAGAGACATGTGTGAGCTCTATAGTTGAGAACATGTGCTACTCCTGGGTCTGATGGATACCGTCCACTGCAGGTATCCAGTCTCAGCAATTGCCAAATCACGGAGTCAAGTAATACATTTTATCTTTCAAGTGGGGGAAGGTAAGAACCTACAAAAAATTGGCTTTTATTGGTGTTTCAATTCGTGGTTCCAGTATTATCTTCCTGATTGTCTTATGACAAAGGGCTAACTCCATTTTGGAAGAAGGCCCGTGATTCCCAGTTTTGAATGTAATGATAAACACAAACGTCACAAAATTACTTCCTTCATGTGACCCTGACTATTTTTCAAAAGTAGAGAAAAAAACCTTCTATCTGGGCATTTTGTGTTATTGATTATAAAGAACCCAGATAAGTGAGGCTTTGCTCTGAATGCCACTTTTTAAAACAGGCATAACATGCTGCGCTTCCATGCACACAGAAATTAAATCGTATGGTGATTATTGAAGCTTTCCAAAATGAGCTGAGTAAACATTCCTTGCTTCAGTGCAAAACCCCATAAAGTCAAGTAGCATTTGCTATGATCACTGGGCATTTCCTCTGATCAGAGAACAGTCACCCTGTGAGCTGGAGGCCCGCAGCAACGCCGATGCCCATTCTTTGGCAACTTGTATGTTGTTGTGAGACGCTGAAGGCTGAAGCAGACTGAAAAGCAAAAGTTGCTGTACTCTGCACTCAAAACATCCATATACAACCCCAAAAGATTCACTGTATCCTGTGTGAAGAGGAAGAGGTGTAACATTGGTTCAGTGGGTTACATCTCTGAGGGATATGTGACCCTATGGGGAAGGTTTTCCTGGCTTTATAGATGGAAGATGTAGTGAAGGGAGGTGCTGGGGTAAGAGCTCCACAAGCCTGAAAATTGGTCTCTCCATTTAGGAACAGCTCTGTCTCTGAGAGTAATCCAAACATAAAACAACTAAATTTGTTGGTTAGTGGTTAAAAAGAAGTGTCCTGCTCAGATAAGAGTGGAAAAACATGGAGCTACACAATTAGACTATTCGTGCTGCAGATATTAAATATGCCCCTTCTAAATTGCATTTTAAAAAGTTTTTCATGGTTCATGAGACACCCTGAGAGACAAACTTGCAGTGTGTGCTCCCGAAACCTTTCCTGAGTCTAATTTTAGATGATATCATGTCACTGAACAGTTGATCTTTTCCTTTGGCATCTCATCCTGCCACAGCCTTGCGTTCAACCTGTAGCTTTGCTGTTCCCTCCCAGGGACTGTTGAGTAATTGGAGGTATTATTTTCCTGGGAGTCTTTCCAATGCAGAGCTGAATGTTTCCAAGTGTTTGTCTATAGAGAGGTCCCACTGTGAGGTACAATTGTATTCAGTGAGGTGAGTGAAAAGTTTCATATATAAAATTGAATTGGCAGAGTAGGACATTACTGACAGCTTTGAAGTTGCAAATGAAATCTTTCTATCTTAAACGCTCCCTCTGACCCATCTCCCTTCCCTCACCACTGGGGTTTAAACATTAGCACAAGCAAGTCTTCTGGATTTATTGTATAAAAAACGTAAAAGACTTTGCATAACCCTTAGGTTCATACTTAATGCCCCTCAAATCCCTGGAAAACTTTTCATTATCTTAAACCGGATTTGAGTTAAATCAGTAGTGAGCTGAATTAGCAGCTATGAATTGTTTCATGGTGCTGCTTTGTCCCTGCTCTGACAATGGATGATTTACACATGGGAAAAATCACATGGATTGAAGGCCCTGTGTTATAAAAACAGTCGTTTGATATTTTATCTAGCTGTTGTGAATGCAAATCAAAAACATATCAACACCAGATTTGAGAGAAAGTGCTTCTGAGTGACCTAAGAATACATTAGTGACTTCAGCAAAACAAAATAAGAGCCATAAGGTAAAGATTTACAGGCCTGTATTTAAGTTACTGTATGTCTCCTTCAGATGATTGTACACAACTTTTATTTTCCAGCTGAATAACAACCAAAGATTGAGGCAAGCCTAGCTATGTGATATGTTAATAAGGAAACCAGATTTCTCCCCAGTCCTAACCAAGTCCAAACTCCAAAGAGAATAAATATTTTAGAACAATCCTGATTCACATGCTTGGCATGTAAAGAAACCACCTCAATGAAAATTATTTCATTTTGAGAGCCCAAAGCAAAGGCAGATTTTTGTAAAAAAGCTGGTACCTGAGATATTATGTATTATTGCAAGCAAGGACAATGGTAACTGATTAGATTTGTTTAATGTGAACAATCAGATGGCATGAAAAACTAGTGAGTTCTTTGAAGCTGAAACACAGAGAAAACTATTCCCAAGATGAGTTTTGGACTTCATTTCATCTAGACATTTATTAACTTATTAATCTGCCAGACTAAATATTGCGCCGCAGATGGATGTTGCGCTACGGACCGAGCTGTCACACAAGCAAATCAAAAGGAAGCTTTGACTGTTGATAAAGAGCTAAAATGGAGGAATGACTGATTTCCCTCCCAAAATACGGCTCGATTGTTAGGACAAAGTAAGAACACATGGAGACAGATATTTTAGTCACATATGATAGGTGTCTCACTTGTCAACTCAATGCTAAAGAAACACAGCTGTAAAAGTGCTTAGATATAGAAAGAAAAAAATTGTCAACATTTTCTTTACAAAAATACTATCTATAATTTCTCTAAGAATCAAGAAATACCTTTTCAGAGATGAGATTGAGACAGATAAGAACATATGCTTTCAGAGTGTTTTTATCAGTTGTCTAAACGAACACTCACTTCTCCATTAGCATTATTCTTCTGCTATCTGCTTTAGATTGCTGTAGACTAGTGCTCATTATGTCAAGTTTACATAAGTGCCTTTTTTATTTCTAAATTCCAGAGTGATGCTGCATGTACACGAACTGCAGCATTAACAGGCTAGCTCCAAAAGTCAGTTCACGAACAGTGCCTACCTTTTGTATCCCACTCATAGGTTTTTAAAGAAATGAGCTGATTCACAGCTGATAGACTGGATAAAAGAATCCTGTATCACACTGGGAAAATAATGTAATGTTTTTCTCTGGCACTATTTGGTACTCCAGAATCTACATGTTGCATAAGGCGTATTTTCAGAAGTGGCCTCTCATTTAACAGGAATGGGTCAGAGCAGTACAAACTTCAAACAGCCTCTGTTTTTAGAATTAAGAGCTTGAAAATTTGTGTACCATTTCCTAATATTTGTGGTCGAAAATGTTATTCTCTGAATGCAAATCAGTGCAACCTCTGAAAGCCATTCGGTCTGAGTTTATGAACAGATAACGGAGGCACTCTGCGAAGTCTGAGTTGCTTTCCTTCATGTCAGGAGACTGTTCACTCTGAAAACTAATGAAGATAATTCAAATATCAAGACTGATATTTATTTACTTTCTATAAAACTCATCAAAGGAATGTGCAAAATTCTTTCTTTCTGAAGGAAAATCATTAATATATAAAACAGGCTGCTAGGAGTAGTTTCTTATTTGAGTGGGCCTGAAGGAGTTGTGGTTCTGCATTACCTGCAGGAGTAAGAGGACCCTGGTCTTTGGGGTACAGTGTAATCACTTCTGTTTCTCAGAGGAAAATTTCTGAGAAGTATTCCCCAGTTCAAATCCTCTCCTGGAGCACCTGGTTTGGTGAAAGGATACCAGATGGTTGGGGGAAAATTTTACGCTTGCAATACATTGGAAATGGCAATCCCACTATAGAAAAAAGCACCAACCATCTGCAAATGCTGTTATGCTTCCAGTTATTTGCACTCGCCTCTGCCATCTTTCTGGTTTGCAAAATCAGTTCAGTACATTAGAATTAAGATCCCCAGATTCCTTTGTTTATTCCCCATGTTTCTTGCACCTGTTCAGCAGACCAATTCATTGTTTTATTTCCTTCTTTAACCTTTTTTTAATTATCAACTTCTAGGTCACACTTTGAGGCTATAACAGTAACATCTTCATTTAAAGCTTTCCTCACTAAGAAGTCTATAACAGAGGGAACTGTTTTCCACTTTTCTTAGGCACTCTTCCGCCTTACACCACCAACCTCTAGTCAACAAAACAAAGGTCCTGATGGCAGCACCATTCCAAGGGGCAATGCATTTAAATCTAGGGTGCATCTGCCCCTTACTCCTGACTGTAGGCTGGACTAGATGGATTGGATAGAGCATCACTGAGTCCTCAGCTCCTGCGCTTCTCTTCTTCACTCCACAGCTTCTCTGATCAGTTCAAGATCAATGCTGAACATGTGCCCACCTGGTTAAAGAGCCATCCTAACCTTTCTGTAGCAACTCAGAAGTTTGTAAGAAGTTTCTGAGGCAACATGTTTCATCATGTTTGCTGATTCAGGTCTGCAGACAGAAGTTGTAGAAGGATTTTCTTCCCTTCAGGATGAACCAAGGTCTATAGAAGGAGGCATGGCTTGCTGAGGAGGCTCTGTTCATTTGAAGCACAGAAATATTTTTCTAATTAACAGTGAAGTGAAAGCAGTTAGCCCACTCTCCCTCTGGTCTGACTAATTAACTTTGGAAGATCTGGATGGAACAAGTCTGGAACAAGGATCTAACTTTTTGTTCTTCGAAGAAAGGTTATGGAGGTATTTTGAATTATCTTTCTTTCAAGGAACCTTGAGGGATAAAAACCTCCTTCTTTTTAGTCCTAAATCCTAAAACAACATTTCTGCCTAAGTGATCTGCTCACTAGCTGTATAATGCTGGTCAAGGACACCATGTGTCCTGCAAGCCTACAATCCCCTGAAAACTAAGACTGAAATTAGCATTCTGTTCCTAAATTATGGTCTGTAAAATGAAAAATAAATTACCCAACACACAAGCACATAGTTCCAGCTGTGCCTCTCTATAGAAAGCAGCTGTCCTGATGAATGCACTCACTGTAAATATTTAAATTGAAACAGTAAAATTTTCCTTCAAAATATGAGCAAACAGTATCACCTTATCTCTGCAAGACACCTTGGATGTCAACAGTGAGTTTTACATCATAGACACTAAAATAAGTAGATGAAATGTCACAGGCATTATTTTTTTAATCATCTATAATATGGATTGTATTGTACCTTCAGTACTGACTGAGCAATTGGGGAGGTGCTCCCAATAAGCAGATTACTGAAAAGGTTAAAAATATTTGTGTTAGGGAGAAAAAAAAAACAAAACGAAAACAGTTCTTGGTTCCTGTGAGTCATCTTCAACTCTGTCAGCTTACCAAATATTTCCTATGCCAGAGGAAAAAAAACACATCCAGACAACAGAAATAGAATGATTTGGTGGCAAATTTGCAATGAATAAAATAAAACCAGGTTGTTTACATTGTGAATAAGTAATTTATATTTTCATCCTTCAAAACTCGGAGGGAGGCAACATTACCTGAAAAACAACTGAGGCAATCAAGCCACAGAGTTGTACCCAACTGGCTTCATAAACCTTTCAGGCATGAAAGGATGGAGGGACTCAGAGTGTACAAGTAAACATCACAATGAATGTGTCTGCAGCAGATAAGATGCTTTCATCAACAAAGTTGGGTTCTTGGGGCGTTTTCCTCCCTTATCTATTTAAAAATAGAAGAATAATTAAGGGAAGTACCAATGGCTCTACAGGCAGCAGGGAAAAAAGGTCTTCTGAGGGATATTAAATTAAGACTGGGTGATAGTAGTGTAGAGGAAGAAGATCCTGAACAGAATCAGTTTAGGGTTTGAAATGTCACGTAGATCTCTTCCTCAGCCCCAGATGCAAGCATCTTGCTTTGCACCAAGAGAAGGACCCAGAATCCTATCTACAAATTACTTTTTTAATGGTTGCCTGCCCCAAACCAGATCTCACTTCAAAAAGCTAAACTTAATTATCTGTTCCCTCTTTTCTCCCCAGAGGTTTATTCCAATCTTTTTCCTAATTATCTGGGTTGTTTTCACCCAAGGAAAGAAGAGAAATAACACTAACTGTGTCTTTGAGGTCACAAGTGGTGTTGCACAGGGCTCAGTGTTGGGGCCAGTTCTCTTTAATATCTTTATCAATGATCTGGATGAGGGGATGGAGTGCACCCTCAGTAAATTTGCAGACAACACCAAGTTAGGTGGGAGTGTCAGGTCCTGCACTTGGGTCACAACAACCCTGTGCCATGCTGCAAGCTTGGGGAAGAGTGGCTGGAAAGCTGCCTGGCAGAAAGAGACCTGGAGGTGTTGGTCAACAGTTAGTTGTTGTAGTGAGGTGGGTGACAGCCTCTTCTCCACAAAATGAAATACCATCTTGAAAATTTTCTGGTTAATTTTACAAAATTAATAACATTATGTTTCACGCTGCATTCCATGAGGCAAAAAAGAGGTGTTGAGCTAAGACTTACTTTCTTTCAAAGGTAATGATTCAATGCAATTTCTTCTTGTGTTGCAGGGGGAAACAAGCAGCCTTTACTGAGAACAACAGTTTCCTGGGAGCTCTTTGTGTGAATGTACATACCTACACTTCCACTTCATCTCCTCTCCACCTCATTCTAGTCCCCAACTAAAAGTATTTGTGAACTGTTTATCACCCTGAAAATTTATATTTTTTTCAGTGAAGAAAAGAATTATCCAAAAAGAGTCACTCAATTCCTATTGATATAACATTTGGTAATCTACCACAGGCATTATGGATGCAGCTGGGACACTATCATATCATGAATCCTACCTTCTGTGGTTGTATAAGCAGTTTGCAAAGTGACAAAACCAGAATCCTACCTCTAGAAAAGAAATTCTGGCACTATGTGCAGGAGTCTCTGTGTAATCCTGGGGGCCTTCACACAAGAGGTGTGCAAAGGTCACAGACTGAAACTGCTCATGGTTGAAACTAAATCAATGCTGTTTCAACAAGAGAGTGATGGTCATCCGGACCCATTTTTCTGTTACTGCTGGTCTGCTCCGACAGTTTGCATAGCAATAGTAAGGACATCCTACTGCTGGGAACCTGAACTCTTGATTTTGTAATGTTTGCTTTCTTTTTTTTTTTGTTTGTTTGAGCTATGGTGGTTTTAATGGATACTTGCACATATTCACTGTCTGACCTCTAACTGAAAACATTTTTGTATTTCTTTCACATATGGACACTGATTTTAGCACAAATCAACAAAATGTTATGAAATTGCTCATAAGTCTTGAAATAAGCTTGTTGGAACATTTGATTTTACAATGAAAATTGCCAAACTGTGTATCCCATGATGTTTCTGAACTCTAAGATTCTCAGGATGGGAAAGAGGCATAAAGATAAATACAGAGAAAATCAATGCTAGAAGAGACCTTTATACTACTAAGGACTTGTATATTTATAATAGTTTGCTTTTAACTTTATAACACTACAGACTAGTATCGCTACTAGAAGCAAAAAGTAAGGAAATTATGTGCAATGATGACAACAAATGTAATACAGTGAGTGTAGGTAGGAAGTACTCTGTTAATCAAAAAGGCCCCAGATTACTTGCAGTCCTCAGCCTGGTTCTGGCTGAAATCACTAATTTTACAATTAAGCTTTGATTAGTTTTTGTGTTCGTAGCCTGTGCAGTCACTAACAGATTTGGGCCCTTGTCCTTAATGCTGGTTTCTTACTGTTATGTTACTCTCACCTTCTGCATAACAGCAAGAACAGAAATAACAGACAAAAGTGCTCTCTGTCTGGGAGATTAGAAATTCTTCACTGGCCTCTGTTTTCAATCAATCGAGGTTTTGCAGTTTTGGGTTGATACTCTTCAGTGGTGGAGAAGAAATACTGATTTATGGCACCCAACTTGTCATAATCAGTGCAGCCAGTGCAAAATGAGCAGCAAGCCATGGAAACAAAATTGATGCTAGGTTTAAGCACTGATTAGGGATTTGGTTCAAGCTCTATGGAAAATATACAAAATATTTCACCATTTTGAATTGATCTGAATGCAAACATCTTCAAACAAACTTTTTTTGCTTCTTAACTTCTAAATTTTTAATTATTGTTATTTTGCAGTCCTCTGAGTTACCTCTAAAAAATGAAACGTTGTGCTCCATTAGTCCAGAAGATAAACTTACTGTAGGCTTTTGTCTATTGAGCTTTTAATTAAAAGAAACTGAATTAAAGATTGAAACTCATCAGCTGTGACTTTTGGTTTTAAATAGCTTTACTGCTTTCAGTATAAAAAAATAGCAAACAGAAGTGTATGTTATCATGATCCATAAATATTCCACTGTGGTGCACACGATTTTCTGAATGCCTCCTTGAGGACTGTGGCTTACTCTTATGGCTGGATAACACGTATAACAAACAAGAATCAATTCTTATTAAAGCTTCCTATTATTCTGCTATTAAATTTGAATCAATATAATTTATAACCTTTTATACAAGAACCCTTCACTCATTTTTCCTCATGTCATCCATTTGTTCAGGACTTGCAGCTTTTCAGGCATTAGTGAACAAATAAACATACCACCCCTAAGATTAAAAAGCATTTTCCCTCTCCCTTTTTTGGGTTAATATAAAGTGAATGGAAGATGTTAATAATATCCTTTGATCTCACTTCCTTGGTTAATATGTTCAGGCCTTTCCTGCTTTTGAGGTCATATTCAACACTGGGTATGTCATATCAAACAATGCTCATTTATATGGTAACAAACTTTTCCGGTTTGCTTTCCTGAGCCAGACTTAGTTCAAATTCTTTGAGGTACTGCCTTGTTGTTTTTCCTGCACTGGGGTTTATTCACACAGAAAACTGGACAGTAGAGAATGTCAGCTGGACAAAATTATTATCTAGTTAAGCTCTCTGCCTTCAGCCTGAATCAGCTACTTCCATGTCATCATTCCCACATGGTTATTTAACCATCAATCTTAAAAGCCTTCACTAAAGAGGTCTCCATCACATTCCTAGCCTATTTATCTCATTACTTAAATACCTACTCAAATACTTTGCTGAATTGCTAGCATAGTTGCTTTTCTTAACACAGAATGTTTTTGCCTTTCAAATGACAACTTTAATAATTAATTATATTTGGATTATATTTTATGAACAGATTATCTACCAGCAGAAAAACAAGGGAAATATTCTGCCAGATAAAAATATATGTAGATTAAATCCTTAAACAGGTGAGAGCTAAATGTGGTTTGGATCTGGCATGATCTGGCAAGGCATATATAAATGGAAAAAAAAAAAAAGCATTAGAATCTCATTCAAAGACTTAATAAGCAAGAATCGATACACCTGAAAATAAAATAGCAAAAGTTAGTGTCTTCCCTCCGCCACTATAAATCAACCAAATGGAATTCCCTTAGAGGGACACAGGGGTAAAGGATATGAGAAGGTTCTGTATTTTCTATAAAGTATGATTACATGTTAAATAATTTTGTACAATGTAACACTTCTTGATAATTTATGTTGACAGCAAATCATTATAATGTCTGTAGCAGATCATGATTAGGAAAATTAATTTTCTATTGCAAATAGAATTTTCTTCTGAATTATGATGAAAGAAAAATTGCTGCAGTGTAATGAGATGCCTGAATGTCTGAATGATAACTGGGCATATGTTTCCCCTTTAAATGACTCGGTTTAGGCTATAGTATTTCATATTTGGGGTCAATATTATACCTCACATAATAAAGAATCATAATTTATTGAAAATTTACCAGTTTATCTTTCCAGCTGGCTCATTTTTCACATTTGTTTTCTATATTCTTGTAATCTGTCTTTCATATTTAGCTTAACCTTAGTAGAAAGAAAAAAATATCATGAAAAGGCATAACCAAGACTGATCAGTCAATGTTACTCAAGTTATATTAGTTTCAGAATTTTATGTTCTGAAACAGCCCTTTACCTGAATCCTTAAACAAAGTTCGAATTATAGACAGAGAGACCTGCATTCATTTATTCATATGAATAAGCATTGCTGATGAACCTGGTCATATGGAATCTGCGAGGTCACAGAGCTGCAGGCATGTCCTCAGATAACATCTGCATCGTAGTCAAAAGGCATTGCAATGCAGTGCGAAACAAAGCCACAAATCTTCAAGGGGCTAATAACATTCCTAAACAAAGGTAATGTTGTTAACAAAAAAAGATATTTTCAGTAAAAAAAAACTTCTCACTAACAAGTCTCATGATCAGTATTTAGAGGAAGAAATTTGGGAGAAAAGAAAGACAAAAAGATAAGAGTTCTGGTTTCACGTGTGAGGCATGACCAAATAAAAACATTCTATGACACTGTAAAAAGTCCTGTTTCCAGAAGGTCAAAGCAAGATGAATCCTTGAGAATCAGAAGGGAAAGGCCTGTGTGAGAGTTTCACATGTTCATGGTTTCTGCATCAATAGTTCTTGATTCATTACTGATTATTGCCTTCGCTCCCTGAAAATTTGGAAAATTTTGAGAAAGAGAAGCTGGAGGTGATTTTTCCCCATGAGTGTATTTCCTCCTTAAAAAGGAAGTCATGCAGTAATTCAGAACATTTTATTCCCTCATTTGAAGTCTTTTTCTCGCTGATCTTATTTTCTGCCCAGAAGCTACAAATAGCAGAAACCACTTTATGTGTGGGAAGATATATTTTTTGTGAGACTCACCCTTGGAGAGTGATTTTTTGAATGGTCCAGTTGATGACAGCAGACCTGTTGTGTGGGTGATCCCTCTTCATGAGATCAAGTCTTTGCCAGGACAGGATTTTTCTCTGGATTCTGGTACACGACAACTTCTTTCATGCCAGGGGAAAGGAAGAACATCCTGCGTGCTACTACAGGAAAGGCAGAGACACAGGTTATAGTTTCCATTCTCAGCACACAGGATTGTCTTTGAATATGAACAACATTTGGGCCAAAAAATTATTAACATTATTATTATGAAAGAGTTGAAGAACAAGCCAAATCCAAAAGTCAAGTTCCTCTAGCAATTAAGAATTCTTTTCATTTTTACAGACACAGGGATCAGAGCAGTTTATACCATGCTTGTATGCTTCCTGTCACAATAAGGCTCAGATACAGTGATAATACAGAGATATATTAACCTCATTGACACAGTCTATAATAACAAAATAGTTGTTTATTCTTCTTGTTCTGTGATGATTTCACTCAGGAACCATTTGTGTGTGTGACGTTATGTGCTTTTCCTCCCATAAGGCTCCTAAGTGCTTTCCTAACAGCTGCATATATGGGTGGTGACTCACACAACAATAAAGGACACTTTGCTTGGAGTATGGAAATGATGCTGTAGCAACACCATCAGATTTTAGGAGAAATCTAGAAAAACTTTTAATCAGAAGTTTTATGGACAATCTTGGGTAAGTGAAATGTAATTCTCCCTGATGTCTAGGGCATGACAGCTGGCAGTCTCCTGCTCACAACAGATATTGTGGGGTTTTTTATGGTTATGGTTAAATGGTTAAAATTAGAAGAGGTATCTTTCATCATGTATGCATGAATGAAACCACATTTGAGAAACACTTTCAGTCTAACAGTGAAAGGGATGGAAAGAATAGTGTCTTGAATAAGAACAAAACATGAATCGTTTGAGGTAACGCACAATTTATTTATTTATTTCTGTTGGGATCAAATAACCACTCTAACAACAGTACTAGGCTGGAATTTACCATTTAATAACAAGTAACTGGGCACACAGGCCTCTCAGTCTGTAGTTATTGCTGGAGACAAAAACAGGGGCAACCACCTGTATTAGACCACTTTTAAGAACCACGGAATCATACATCATATTGTCACTCTTTTATAAACACCATTTTAGTCCCAAGTTTTCGTCTACCCAAGGCATGAGGAGACCTGCTTAATGATGTAATTGCTTGGCAAGCCAAGCCCCAGGAATTCAAATGGTTTTGCTTTGCTTTAAAGTGTGATAAGAAAATGTGTTCATCAGCAGAGCCACTCCTGTTCAACAGTGTATCTCCAAAAATTCCAGTTCACTAGTGCCACTTCCAAGTTCAATAGTGCCACTAATTTATCTGTGGTTAATATGTAATTTACTGCCATTCAGAGAACTAACTGATTGGATACTAATCTCAAATTTGGTTCACCATCGTTCTTCCAGGCTGACCTGTCAGAGCAAACACTGAGCAGATACAAATTAAAACACTGCACCAAAAGTACCACAGTAAAACATTAAAGAGGCACTGTGAAGGTTGGTGACTTCCTTACGTGTACACACTTCTTTAATTTTTTGTTTGTTTTCTCAAATGGGCCTACCATTTCTTGTCCAATATATCAATGTTTAAACCTAAAGTATCTGGTAACAACCCTATCATAAAGAAACCACTCTGGAAGGCAACAGAGAGTTGGCAGAGATCCCTAAGGAGTTGTTTCAAAGAAGCTGAATTCTGCTTATTTTAGAGGAAGGTGTGGTCTCAAGGAGTCCATTTGCAAATCCGTTTAATGTTGAACAGGTCATAGGTTCCATAAGGAATAAGCAGAGTTAACCTTCTGTTGCAGGATGTGCCAGATGACAGAACTGAAATGTTTGTATGTAAATGCAGATGCATCTATTTATGTTACAAACCAGTTCTGCCGTGGCATTACAGATCATTCCACCACAAATTAGTTGCAATAAAGAAATTTTGAACTGATTAGTCATCTGGCAAATTCTAGAATATTCAATGCCAAAATTCATAATTCAAATATAAGTTAAAAAGTGAGTGGGTATGATATAGGAATAATATTCCAAATATTAATACTTTTTCTTTTTATGGGATAATTTGTCCAATGAAATTTGTTACAATATTTGATCAGTCCAAAGTACATAGGGTAAAAAAAGTATATGCAGAGAAGGAAAATATACATGCATTTGTTCAGCATATCTTTTCACATCTACGGAATTTATTATTCATATTGTCCCATTCCTTTACCTGTGCTAGGTGATCTCCAAACACAGAGCTGAAGTAAGTCTGAAGAACAAGGGCACCATGATATTACAAAGGTTTATAAAATCATAAAATAGTTTGGGTTTGAAGGAATCTTTAAAGGTCATCTAGTCCAACCCCTCTGCAGTGAGCAGGGACATCTTCAACTAGATCAGGTTGCTCAGAGACCTGTCCAACCTGACCTTCCATGTTTCCAGGGATTGGGCTTTTACCACTTCTCTAGGCAGCCTGTTCCTGTGTTTCACCACACTCATTTAAAAAATTTCTTCCTTATATCTAGTCTAAATCCACATTCTTTTAGTTTAAAACCATTACTCTTTGTCCTACTGCTACAGGTCCTGCTAAAAGGTCTGTCCCAATCTTTCTTATTGGCCCCCTTTAAGTACTGAAAGGTCACAATAAAATCTCCCCAGAGCCTTATCTTCTCCGTGTTGAACGACCCCAACTCTTCCAGCCTTTCTTCACATCAGAGGTGTTCCATCCCTCTGATCAACTTTGTGAACCTCCTCTGAGTCTGCTCCAACAGATCCATGTTTTTCCTGTGCTGAACACTCCAGAGCTGGATGCAGTATTCCAGGTGAGGTCTCACCAGAGAGGAGTAGAGGAGCAGAATCACCTCCCAAAAAAACCCAAACATGTTAAGGTAAGCAAAAGAGATATAGTATATAATATAGAGTAAGAACCAAACACAACTATTCATCCTATTGACCTCTATACCATATTTCATTCTTAGAGATCCTCATTGACATTGATATTTTCCCTGCATGTATTTAGACCTAAGGGGCAGGCAGTCAGACTAAGGATGACATCCCAAGGACCTGGAAAGTGAAGGGACACAGATCTGTGGAGTCATTTCTAGAGCATCATGGAAGCAGCTAAAGAAGGAACTGAAAATAAAACCTGAATTTCCAAAGAACATTTTTTTTGGAGGGTTGTTATTCCCTCCAACTTACCTTTTAAACTCTGTATCATTTTATCGTTTTAGTGAAATAAGTTTGTTATATTTCATTGAAGAGGGCCTGCACTTATCTTCTCTTGCCCTCTTTATATGTGCTCAATTGTAACTAATTGCTTCATTCTCAGTCCTATTAAATGCTGATAAGAAGAGAATCTCAAACCCTGTCACCTCCAAAATGCAGAGGTTTAAATCTGAAGCCTAGTTTTACAGCTCAGGTTTCTATTAATTACACAGTGCAGTGTATGTTACCTTATTGTTGGATAAATTCAACGGACCTGAAAGTCAACATAGCTATTCACAATAGACCTGGTTAATGGCACACAATTACACAGAAATACATTATGTAACGGATACAAAGCATGGAAAAAATCACAATGAAAAGCTAGGAAAAGTCCACTGAATTTCTTTTTTGGAACCCAATTTTCAAGGAATTTCTCATCTCATTTTGTTTCTAAATATAAGTCCCTCAGCTCATCAGTAATCTTTTCATAATCCCTTGTTCCACTCTGTCCCTGTAATGGCTAGTGGCCTTGCCTCTGTTCAAAGGCCTTTCCCCAGCTGGAAATATTTTTCTAAAACAGGAAAAAAAGTTGTTTGATTTTTAGCTAACTAAACGCAGCTGGTTACTCTTAGAAAGAGAGGGCAGAGGAGGAAGAGGAAAGACAAAAGTGAAAAAGAAAGAGACAATTTCTTAATTTTCACCCATACAAAAGTCATCTGATAATCTTAAAAAGCCAACATTTTAACATGCTCCATCTGTCTCAAAAGCACTGCAAGCAGTAGCTTGCCTTGGAGCATGAATGTTGGGCTAGAAGCCAATGAACCAGTTAAAAAAACAGAAGGTCTGTCAATGCTCAAAGAAAAATCCCAGCCCTTTATTGAACTGATAAAACACCATTCCTTTTCTTTTCCACCACCTCTATGGAAACTCCTTTTCTGTTTCACCATCCTCCAATCAAGCCTGGCTATTCTCAGGCACTGAATCCCAATATAGTTTGTCTATCTTTCTCTCCCTCCCTTTCTTACCCTGTGATCTCAGCCACCTTTGTAGCTTCTATTATCAGCCCCAGCAGCATCTCCACTCTGCTTTGACAGGAGCACAATCAGAGTCTGTTCTCTCTGGGATACACAATGTGCTCTGGGGAGTGGAGCCCCCCTCACCCGAGGAATTAGACTCCAACAACATCAAAGGGGCACAGGAATAGCTGGCAGAACCCATGGGCCCCATGATGGGCATCTACAATTACTGCCACCCAGCTGCCTTTCAAGGTTTGTGGAAAAGCAAGGAGGGATAAGAGTTTGCTGAAGAGTCAGACAAAACAAGGAAGAAAGCAGCATTTGCTGTTACTGAAAAGAAGCATCAAGGCAGTGGGGGAACTAAGAACAAGTGTCCAGTTTGCAAGTGAGAAGTTTGAAAATACTCCAGGTTACAGGGAGGCCTTAACAGTAAAGCTCAGAGCAGCTATGGTCACCATAAGGTGTTTTGATGGATCCGTTACTGTATTTAGGTGCATCTCACTTGAGGTTAACTGAACTATTTAGAAGCATCTCCATCCCTAAGATATGATAGATTTTCTGATCATAAATGCTGGGTATACACCCTTGATATTAAGGAGAGAATGAAGCCTGTTTGAGAGCAACTCTAAGGTATTAGTGTTTGAAAGCCTATGTGGACTGTATTAAAGGTAGTTCTGCCAATTTATTGGTCTACCTGTTTCAAGTCTACTTGGAGAACTGTCCTTACCCAGATCAAACTGTTAAGTCTCTCTTCCCTCATTTATAGCAGGTGTTTACATTTCAAGAACCTCAGTTGTGCTAGGTCCTTTCAGAACTGGTCTCGTGTCTTCTTCTAAGCTTGTTTCTGAGAGTGGACAACAGGGACAAGAAGTCGGGGGCAGAAGGGAAGAAAATTAGGAGCAGGAGAGGCAGGCTTAGTGTTTGCTGCTGGCAATTGCTCACAGCCTGCAGTTTTCAAGGGTGTTCTGAATACTTTTAAAGGATGTGCTGAACACAACATAAATACAGATGAGCCTGGTGGGAAGAATTAAGAGCGAACCCTGAAGCTCAGCAAAACTTCCCAGATGGGGTTGGTCAGTTTCTGGGGTCAACTGAAGCTGTTTGTACAGCATTTGTAGCACATATAGGGCATAAAGTACATACTGTATATACAGGTGGCAGATTCAGGCCAGTGTCTCACTATCAGTGTAAACATAAGCACTGTATAAGCCTGGAGCTCTGGCTTAAAAAATGAGGTTGGCTCATTTTGGGAGAGCTCTAAGTTTTCTGCTATCAGACCTTCCTTTGATTTGTGTTGCAAGTGCAAAACAGTTGCTTTAATAACAGCTTCTAAATCACCGTAAAATTATAACTCAGCATGTTAAGGACATTTTGACACATAGTGCTAGAAGTTTTACTTGGGAGATTACTGCCACAGGTGAGGCAGAAACCTTTCAGAAGGGGTGTGAATAGACCTGGTAGAAACCACTGATTAAACCAATCAAATTATTTGTGTGAGATTTATGCAGAAAAGTTCTAGAAAGAACAGGTTTGCACATGTCTGTGAACCAAATAACAAAATAAACAGAAACCTGCTCAGAGCCCTCAAAGAAAAAAAAAATCCCTTATAATAAAAACAAAAAACTCCAGCATTTTTGGGAAATTTGGGCACTATGGGAGTTTCTATACAGGAAAAAAAAAAAAAAAAGTGAACTTTTATGTTATTTTTATTAAGGTGATTTCACCCAACCCAGTAGCTAGGGAATATCAGAACGTGCAGCTGAAAGAAATTTACAAAGGCACCTATAGGGAAGAAATAAGGATGTTTCTATCCCTAACATAGAAAAAAAGGACTTGCAGGAAAGAAATGAAAACCACTCTGCTTCATTTCGGACCTTTCTCTTAGGAGTGCAGAAATTCTTAACAAATATTTATGAATATCAATTTATCATAATAATTCTCTCTAAATTAGGTAATGCTTGGGAAGTTTCTGCTCATAAATACCTCAAAATTAGAGTCTGCCAGATTGATATGGTAAGAAAATGAGATCTACTTTATTTAACCTTACCATTTACACTGAAAACATAAAGAGCTTTGTAGAAGATATTTTAACCCAAATTAGTCATGACAGATCATTTTCATAATCAGTGGTTAATTCCAGAGCAAAATTCACATAATGGCTATTTTAAGAATAGGTGATTTTAAGACAAGATGTCCTGAGATGAGTCAGCATTTCCACAACATCTAAAGAAGAAGGCCTCAAATAACTAAACTAGAAGCTGAATGTACACGACAGACATTTTATCCTGAACAAACAGATGCCATCCAGAAAGTCTGTGGGTGATGATACAGTTAGAAGTTACTGATCTAGTGTCACAGCCAACCACTGTGGGTTGGTGAATCTTGGACTTCTGGGTCTATAAAGAAAAAAACATGCAAGTCAAAGAAGATGGCATCTAGATTAGTGTTGAACACTTCAGTCCATCTATGCATCATACTTTAGCTCCTGAATGGGCCACAGCAATGTCCTCTACAGGCATTACCTAACATCCACATCATGGATGTGCTCTGCTAGATCTACACAGGTGAGCAATTAGGTCAAAATATACTTTTCCCTAGCTTCTGTATGATAATACTCTTATTTTATGTTGGTAATAGCCAATGGATTTGCAATGTCCTTGTTTTCTGGGTAACATCCAAGAAGTGGGAGAGAATGGCAAAGTTGCAATGGTAGGTATAGTTAAAGCCTTTATAAAGACAGATCATTTTATGATGCACATCACTGTTTCCTGAAGCATCTCATATCCTTCAGAGTCAGACTAGCCAAAGAATTCATAACAAGACACAAAGTAAGTGACCAGATTTTCAAAAGAAGTGCAGAGGCAGTTTTACTATTACCTCAAGAGGCAGAGGCACCCTTTTGAAAAATCATTGCAGATGCTGTAAAACTTGAAACCTGACCAAAAGTAGTGAGGGCCATGACTTCTGCTTCACATGAAAGATTTTAATGTCATTAAGTAAGATGACGCATGAACTCAGAAGAAAGAACATCTCCTTTCAAAATGCCAACCCCACAGAGGTGGTCCTTGGAGGTCTTTCCATCCAGACAGTGATCCTGAATAACCCTGCTTCTTTTATGCAACGTGGCATCCAGGGCTCAGAATGATAGACTGCAGGCCATATGCTAGATCTTTGTGTTTGCTAAAAATAGGACACTTTTTTCTGTCCTGCTAGGGACAAGTCAGTATAAATGTGACCAGAAACCTGGCACAAATCCATAAGGCTGAGATGAACAGCAGAGGTCCTTCCTTCTGACTTGTCAGACAGCAACCTAATCAAAATCCTCTAAGGACAAAAAGGGGAGTGGAACTGATAACTAAGTTTATTTTCCTTCAAATGCTTCTCTCTCTCTTTGATCCCTATTTCATTTGTATAGTAACATGCACACTTTGGGCACTGCTGATGCTAATGGGAGAGCCAGTGCCAATGCAAACATCCTGTTTTCCCTGCACCCTCCTTCCCTTTCTCTCCTGGACACTGCCAGCATTAGATACCTAGCGTAAAAGATTTCAGAAGGCTAGAAAATGCTGGCACAGTAACTGTGTGTGCAGCTGCTTCCTCCTTCCTTTGCATTAAGACCTATTTCATGTTTGATAATAGCATGGGGCTGAATCTGAAATTCTCTTGGAAGCTATTAAAGAAAAACAAATTATTTTTTGAAGGACATGATCTCCCTTTTGCTGACACTTCCTAAAAACCCCATCCTGCTGAGATTCCTGGAGGCTCCTGAAGAAGTGCCACCAGGCTGAGCTCTATTTCCTGAGTGCTGTTATTGCCAGTCCATCTACTCCCACAGAGCTGATGTCCCTGTCTTTGTACTTTTGAATATGCTACAGTAAAGGCTATAAAACACAGTGTTTATGCCCATCTTCTGGGTGGATCACAGCTCTTGATATTACTCCTCATACAAACAACGTCAATTTCGTCAGCTGGTCCCTCCTGTTAGTAAGAACCAGTGCTGTTGAATGGGAAACAAACCGTCCATCAATACTTTCATGACCAAGGTGTAGATTCACTTTTCTGGGTTTAAGGCACTCCTCTTTCCCTACCATTGTTGGATTAGTCAGATCCTGCTCTTCCTCCAGGTTTCCACCAGCCTAATTAGACAGCAGCCTCACAAAGATCTCATTGGCATCCACCATAGATGTGGGGGCATCAACCTTACCTGAGGAGGGAGGGGGAATGGGCAGGAAATCCAAACTGGATCTGTTGCTGGCAAAAGAAAAATATGCTTCATCAGCGGCTTATCTTCTGTAGGCTGCACCCCACAGACTCACCACCACTTCGCTGCCTACTTGCCCTTGCCAAAAGTCCTCATCATCTTGGTTGTGCCAAATGACACATTGACTCTTTGTGCTGTCATGATCTAACCAAGGCTGCAGAAAGGAGAAAGGAGAGAAGGCAGGAGTGATTTTTCTCTTTCTTTTTTTTATTTTTTAACCTTTCAATTTTTTTCTACAAAATCACTTACAAGTGATAAGTCAAAGTGAAAAACCCTCACGACTGCTGCAGAAATAGACCTTTGTTTTCTGTCTTGAAAAAGGATCTAACCTAAAAACCCCCGCAGATACACAAGATTAATTTTCACTACTTTGTTTCATACTATTTATAAGCAGCTCTTGCTGAGTTTTAGATTTTATGGCTCAGCCTGCTGGCTGAAAATACTTTCTATCCACTCCTGAAGCCTGATTGATTAGCGCTTCTAGCCAAATAGCAGTCTGCATCAGCAGGCCCAGGCATGCAGGCTGGAACATGGTTCGCAACACTTGTTCTGAATTCCCCTATTTATACAGGAACAAACTGCAGAAAAGAACTCGGTGCATAAGCAGAGACAGCATGAAACCTTCAGCTTGATTCCCTGAGCCCATGTTTTGCAAACCTCAGGCAGATACTGGGTGTGATTAGGCAAGGAGCACTGTGGGGGCAGAGGCATTGTCTAGAAGAGACAGTCAAGCTGATCTCCAGTAAGACAGTGTGAGAGTGACGGAATTCAGGCACACTGTATATACTCAAAGCTTGCTATGGTCTTTCTGCTTCAAGGCATGATTGTCACACATCAGGTTGTACACTGGAAAAGATGGGAGTCAACTGACCGAGTTGTGCTCTGGGGTGTGAGACTTGGACATTCTTAATATGTCTTTAAATATGTCATAACTTGTGAATACCTGGATGAATTTTTTTCCAAGTTCTGCACAGAATAACTAATCTTGCTAGTAGATATCCCAGATTAAAAGACAAGGAAGTTCAGTAAAAAATCTATATGCTCTCTCTCTCTGTCTCTGCCCCCAACCTGGCTTGATTCTCAGAAATTAATAAATTAAACAAGAGTTCCCAGCAGTAACTGGAATTACAAGGTGTTTTGGAAAGAGCTGTTAATTTTTACCCAGAAGAAATCTGTCAATACATTGAGTAGCCTTGAGTCAAAATTTTTACATCACAATCTAATTTATTTTAAATAATTCCCAGGGCACTAAACCTAGAAGAAGTGTCAATAGGAGGCAACAAAAATCCCAGAGATAAATTTCCAGCCTTAAGGAGAGGGAAATGGGAAGGGTCCTTATATAAATACCACCTGGCACGAATGCCATGCTTGCTCTCCTGTAGCTTGTAGCTTGATTTATCCAGGTGTTCAAACTGTCCATTCCTCCTTGTCATAATCATCACAGTGTCTGAGCACTCCCAAGTGCCTCACTCTATGTCTCTTTCTCCCACTTTACAGGTGGGAACAGAGACAATAAGACTAGATGACTCACTGGAGAATCCAGGGATGAAGGCAAGAACTGCCCAAATACTGGCTACACACTAGAATTAAGCAGCTCTTCCTTTAAGTGGGTGCTTAAAAAGCTCTCCAAGGACTCAGTAGACCATCATAATGGAGCATTAGTTACAGCTTAACTCTAATGGAAAACAGTTTTAAAGATTCACTGGATGGTTTCTTAAGATTGCCTTGCCTCAGTGGCCCTGATTTTCAGTGATATTTATAGAACTTATTCCCACTGATATCAGTGGGAGGTATGCATCTAAATAAAGCCAAACTTCTGAGTTCTCGACCAGTATCCTAAGCCTCTGTCTCATGTCCTGATAGGAGGATGGACATGTTTGTCTCTAGTAGCACTCAGGAGAAAGGATGCTTTGCTTTATCAAAAATCAACCTTTACTTACAGACTGCATTTTGGAGTTTTGTCTCTGTGCACTGCAGTATAGTTCCACTTCTGTGAGAGCATAAATTAGCTTCAGACCCAGAAGGCAGCATCTTCACTTAAGTGGTACCAGTAACAGAAGGGGAAAGGGAAGACAAGTGCTTCAGCTCTCAAGGGATACCATCCACGCCAGCAGAAACAGCAGGTTTTGGTGTGTGATGTACCTCATGCAGCACATTGTTTGGTTTCCACTCTCAGAGCACTAAGGAATAGTCATGTATGCCAGTAAATCAAAGCCCAGCATTTCCAAGGACAGACTGTTCTCAGGAATGCAATGCAGTATATGGCACCTTCCCCATGTAACCCCATTGTTGTGGAGGGTTGTGCATCTGTTCCTTACCTAATAAGGGTTTTTTAGACCAGATAAAGGTTATGAGGACTTTTAGGGTGGGGATTCCCTATACGTATCACAGAAAAACATTGTATGAGTCAAGCCCGTGGTCTTGAACTCTGTGCCTTTAGTGTTGGCCACCCTGAGTCTATGTTAAGACATTATTTGGTAACACAGCTGTGAAAACAATATGTCAAAACCAAAAATGCTAAGTGCTGTTAATGATGCCTCTGCTTATAGATGTGTTAGAGACAAAAGTATTTGTTAAAAAGCAGCTTACTTGTTTCTCTTCCTTCATCCACCTCTGAAGAATACAGAGGCAGACCTAGTGCATGTTTGTAACATGAGTTGAAACACTGTTATTAATTATGGCAATGTACTATTCATAATGTTCACTTTACAGTAGCATGTTAATGCTGAAGGTCATGGGGGAAAGCTCCTCCGCTACCTGAGGAACCAGAGGACGGGTGGGAACAAACAGGTTTGCTTGCATAGATGGCTCTGTGTATGCTGATGCAGGGGTGATTTGGTTAAAAAACTTTTAAACTTTGATGATACATATAAGGAAATCAAACCATATCATATTATTAGTAGGCCGTAGTAAACAATAAAAAAGGACTTGATAGGAACCTGAAGAGACTTTGTAACCTGGATCCATACACCACCCACACCTCATCCTCATATTAGGGCATGACTTGGGTATGTACGAAACCTTTCTTCCATACCCCTTGTTTCCCACGTCCTGATTTCAATACACAGGTGCTATACAACAGATTCTTGATCTGAGTGTTTGGGAGCCAAAGCTTGGAGCATGCTGGGTGTTGCATGCTTAGACCCACAGATGTAGTCAGTAGGAATTCAGAGTTTACCCATGAACCATTTTTACTCACTATTAGATAGGACAGTCTGGGGCAAAGGGGAAGAAGTATCTAGGGAGGAGCTAATCCCTGCTGTAACACCTCTGCATGAGGACCTTAAATCTCCATACCGGAATGAGAGTGAAACAAACTTTGGTAGCCATGTGGCTCCAATGTTAGTCAAGCTTTTCAAGAGGGACAGATGCTGTAAGCAGATGAGAAAGCTGAAGAGACCGGATACTCATGCCATTGAGAGAGGCAACCCAGATGAAGTGACACACACATCACCAGAGGAGAACAGAGCTGCTGCTCACTGCATGACACTTAGGAGCTGGAAATCTCAGATGTGGAGTGATAAGAGAAAGGCAATTTGGTGTGTAGATGAATGTAGAGTCAACCACCATAGTGACCCTCCCCCCTTCCCTTTGCCACCCTCATTTACCCTCACAGAGATGAGATTTTAGTGGTAGGCTGGATGACAGTCTTTGGGCTTACCCAGGGGAGGAACAATGCACCAGAACTGACCAAAGGCATGAGACAGATTTCTTCCAGTGGCTTCATGAGCTGGTCGAAACAAACTGCTCACCAAGGGCAGTGGAAAGCCAATGAGGGAAAAAACATTCACAAAAAAAATAAATAATATTTGGTCCAGAGATATTCTGTGGCAAAACTGCAAAAAGCTGTGAAAGCAGATACTGTGGGAGCAAGTGTTCAGCTTATCTGCATGCTTATACTGGTGACTCACTGTTGTGGTGTTTTTAATAAATTATTGCTGTGTCCTTTATTGTTAAAACTTCCTTTGTTTTATATACTCAGGAAAGAGATCTTAAAGTCATTGAGGACAGGCTTTTTTTGAAACATCAGTTCAATGCCCTGCAGCAGTCAAAGAGGCAAATGAAACATTTAGAGTTATTAGGAAAGGGACAGGGAAAACATTCTCTCCTTGGGCCCCTGCATAAATTCACGGTGTGACATCCTGGATACAGCATGTAGCCCTGCGATGCATCTTCAGAGATCAAAGATACAAAGGACAGCAGGGATGATTTTGGGTATCAAAACACTTCCACAAAAACCTCTTCTTGGAAAGCACATGAGTAGGTAGGGAAATGTCATGAAAGCAATGGCAGGAAGGGAAATGATGGAAAACCATGAATGGTATGGGAAAGGTGTACGCTTGGAGGTGTGGTGAAATTATCTGGTAACAAATTTCAACTGATGTTAGCATGACTCAAAATTCAGCTGCAGAACTTACTGTCATGAGATGATATGAAGGTCAAAACTGTGAAGGGATTTATTGGGGAGAAAGCATATAAATGGAAGATTAGCAGCTGGTCAAGAGGTAATTTCCAGGCCTGGCAGGCTTCCAAACTGGTAAGATATTACATGTGTAAACACTTCCTTACACTCGTCCCAAATATATTTTATTTTCCCCTTTCTGACAGACACTAACATAAGAGCTTCACCATTTCCTTATCCATCAGTGGAGATGAAAGATCTTCCTCTTAAAAACTTCCTTCAGGGCCCTTCCTTTTCACAGCTTTCTGGGAGAAGACTTGTGTGTTGGAAGGGATCTCATCTGAATGGAGATGACGTGGCACCTGGCAGACCGGTTCCTGCAGCAACAGTCTGAACCTGATGCTTCGGGACTCGGGATGTGGCTGATGAATATTGTTGGCAACACAGCAGAAAAGCTGACACGTGTCCCATAACCGATGGGTGTTTCTGAAGTTGATGGCCCTCCCATGCCCTCCCCAGCTCCCTACATTTTCTGTGACTGCTGCAGAGAAGCAGACAGTCTACCCAGTGCAAAATGGAAACAACAGTGTGTTTCATTTATTAACCAGAAACAGAGTGAAGAAAGAATTACGGAGACCAAGCACATGGCTTGAAACTCTGCACTGTACCAACAACAAAGATCTTCAGAGACTTTGCCTGCAATGCTCTATCTGTTCCACATATCAAAAACAAACAAAAAATACCTGGGCTTAATAAAATACATACTTTGTACGTTGCTTGCACCACCTAGAAAACATCAAGTGTGCAAGATATATTCCCCAGCTCAGGCCTCTGAGACAGTGAGACAATCCTCACCGTGTCCATGCTTACAAAATTTCACTCAGAAATGAGCAGACACATGGACCCTCTCTTTGTTAATTAATACCCATAGTGTACTTTCCTGCCTGGGACAGTCAGTGCTTGTTCTGCTCATAGTTGAGTAGCTCTAATACATACGTACATGATGTGATTTTGGTGTAGGGTTTGTTATTATCCACCCCAAAGGCAGATCCCTCCAGTAATGTCTGTTGGCAGGACAGTGAACTTTCATTATATTTAGCTGCAAAGATGTTTTTCTGGGCTACATGAGGCTCTGCATACAAAAATGTATTGGTTTTGTTTGGGTTTTTTTTCCTCTCTTAAAAAAGCTCGAGATGTTAATTATAGGTATCAGAAATATACTTAGATAGCATGGTTTATTTTTACAGCAGAAAAAGAAAATTAATGGGGGAGATGAGGGAAGACACATTTGTCCTAGTATTTATTTAGACATCTTTCAGTGATGTACAGTCCAACTAAAGATAAACAATTCACAATACCATAATCATGGAACCAGTTTTGTCCCACCGCAGCAAGCTGGCATGCTCTGTCTCTTTAGCCCGTCTTTTCATACTTGGGTTTGTTGGGTGTTTTTATTCCTACTGCGAGACTATTATTTCTTCAGGACTTGGATTTTTTTTCTATATTCTGTAGAGCAAATAAGACAGTTGTGGGAAATCAGGAAAGACAATTTTGGCAGAAATCAAACCTGCTCCAGATGTGTACAAACATCTGCAATCCTGGCAGTTCATATCCACTCCTCGTTTTTGTGGCTTTTTCTCCACATTCCCCTTATCAGTTGCTTGCAATACCTTAATGATTAAGGGGCAGGCTGGCATGGGCGATACAGTTGTGGGGGTCTATTACAGACCTCCTGATCAGGACGTTGTCACTCTCAACAGTGAAACGTCTGTCACTCTCACAGTGAAAAAGTTTCTCCTTCTATTCACATGGAACCTCCTATGCTCCAGTTTGCATCCACTGCCCCTTGTCCTATCATTGGTCATTACTGTAAAAAGCTTTGTTCCATCGTCCTGAGTGGGGCCAGCCTCTGAGGGCCTGAAACTGTCAAGCTTGGTCCCAGCAGCATGGGTTTTAAATCATCACAGGCACATACCAGGCTTCAGACAGATGCAACCCACAGCTTCTAAGAGGGAAGAGTTTCTTGGGACTCATCTGTAGGATCTGGCAAAGGTGAACCATGTCCCCTGCAACATGCCTTGTTAAGGGCAAAACAGAAATAAGGAACGAGGAGACCAGTGCCAGCTAATTCCTGCAGGACATCCCAAATCCCATGTGAAATTACTGGGTGGATACCAAAAATTTCAGGGAAAACAGAGAAAATCATTGCCACTTACCAGAGCTACCTAATTAATGTTCACTTTACCTCAACCAGATTTTTTATTCTGCTGCTCAGTTATGTAAATTGGGCAGCATTTTGCACTATGATTAATAGGTCCTTGAACAAGTAGATTTTACTGCTTGAGATAACACTGTGAGATGCCATTCTTGGGTAGGGTTTTTTGTTATTGGGTGAGGGTTTGTTTGTTTGTTTGTTTTACAACTAGCTATTTCTGCTCTATATTATCTTTTCTTTCATAACTTCAGAAATTATTCTGATGTTATTCAAGATGTATCTCCTACTAAGTATGCCTTGTATGGCTCTGCATTTCATTCAAAGGCATGTTTAATATTTATCACAATAATCTCATTATGAGCAGAAAACTTCATTTATTGCATACAATGTGAGTAATTTGTGATTGGAAGAGTCTTGATTTCAGGAAGAGAGAGACAAGAAAAGGATCTTATTGATTTTTAGTTAGAAGTTGACATTACTGATGAAAACATCAGTATCTTAGATACTATCAGTATCTTTGAAAGGAGAGCTAGAAAATTGTGTTTGAGAATTTAAGTGAGAGATATTAAACAAAACCAATTCTGGTGGAGTGTCATACTTCAACACAAGCTGGGCTATCGGATGCTGAGACAACATGAGTACTGGTCAGATTAAATACCATATTATGAACACCCTAAGGGCATTTTTAGCCTTGGAAACTGGACATGACTAAACAATGCTGGAATCCTTTAAAGAAATGATTTTCCAAGGAAAAGCAACAGAGTTGTGTGAAAACAAATATTTTCTTTAAGTATGCATTTTTTTCAATCTATCACATGATACAGTAAACAAAACATTTATGTTGCTTTTACCCAATTCATATATAAAGTAGTATGGGTTTTGCTTTTAATATCCTTCTTTGCCAAGAACAATTTTTCTAGGATATTACAACCAGCTACTACTGTACTACCAAGTGAAATATCTCATTCTATTTTCTTCTTCAAATCATCTTATGTTTGTTCAAAAGAAACACCATGAAACCTTGAACTAAAATAGCTCTTTGCAGAACTTTTAATATCTTAAGAAAAAAATAAAGACCTTCTTGACATGCCAGTAGATGTATTAGTAATAGCACATAATCTTGCTTTGTTCTCTCTTCAATAAGTACATACAATTTTCTCTGTAAAATGTTGAATGCATTTTAAAATGAAAGTCTATTCAAATGGATGTACTTTTAATTTTATAATATCAGTTATTACACATAATTCATTTTGTGATGTGCCAATAATGCAGAATTTTTAAATAATTTTCATTTTAAAATAAACTTTCACATCAAGTCTTCCGCTGTGGACTTACAAAGGAGGACATCTCCTGTCTGAAAGTGAAGATAAGTGATCCATGCCTTGTCTCATTTACAACATCTTCTTTCCTCACTGTTTTAAGCTTTTCCTCTTGCTTGTCTCTGGTTGTGGTTCTTGTTTTTTTGTTTGTTTATTTTTGTTTGTTTTTCTCTGGTTTAAGGGACTAAATTCCTCCCTAGCTGCAAGGCTTTTCTCACTTAACTACCTCAGACCTTTGCTCTGAAGCAGCTCCACACACCTTTGCTTTGCAACTCCTAGAGCTGCTATTTTGCTCTCTTCTCTTCTCTTCTCTTCTCTTCTCTTCTCTTCTCTTCTCTTCTCTTCTCTTCTCTTCTCTTCCCTTCTCTTCCCTTCTCTTCCCTTCTCTTCCCTTCTCTTCCCTTCTCTTCCCTTCTCTTCCCTTCCCTTCCCTTCCCTTCCCTTCTCTTCCCTTCTCTCCTCTTCTCTGTTTCAAAACACATCACAGGCAACCTCCTTTTCTTCCCTGCTTCAGGAAGTTGTCCCCCTAGACAATTTCACTAGTGAAATGTCCATCATTGATCCAGATCTTAGTCAAGGTGTTCAGACTGTACCTGCTGTCCTTTTTCTCAGTTAACAAGTGAATAAGTCACAAGATACAAACTCACTGAATGGCAGATCGCATTTATTCCCATGCTCATGTAACTATTTGCTTCTCCATTAGGATTTCCAAAAGCATTTTCATTTTTTGCATCCTGTCTTGCATAATGTTTATGCAACATCTTTTCTCTTTGCAGCTTTCCACAATAGCTTCTCTTTCACTATTCACATATACTCCAAGGTCACAATACCAGGCAAGTCAACTTAAAATGAAATCAACAAAACATACATACAACAAGAAAGACATTTGGCAATGGACAATTCTAAAAGCATATTCCTAAGTCAAATTGAGATGACAAGAATTCCTGCACTTGTTGTATATTTATGTCACTTACATATATTTTTAAACTTTTTGAAATCCATGTTTGGATTTTTTTTAATAAGACTTGTTTAAAGTTTATGCATCAAAAATAAAAAGGATCTAGGGATTAGAATAGACTCTTAAATCATGCACTAATATTCTGAAATTATTCATCTGACAATACTCATACTGAGTAAATAATATGATAAACTCAAACAGCTCAAAGACTTGGTTTATGAAAGTGCTCAATAGTTTAGTTTCTTATGTAGACCTTGGGGGTTTCAGAATCTCATGAGAAGGGGCTTTCAAATCAGTTTTCTGGGACTTTTTGTTTTCAATAAAACCTGTAATACTAAAAGGCATGGTATTTTCAAATCTGGGCAAGGAAGTAAAACACTGAGAGGAAAAGAATCAAAACAAAACAAAGCTCATGTAACTTTTCTCCAAAAAGGTGCAGGATTTAAGAAGGAGTTTGTTTCCAATTTCATAAAAATGGAATTATCTCTCACTAATTAAAATGGTAATTATAACAGTGTGTCTTCATTTTTGCAATAGATATATTTTCTATTTAAATAGATTTGAGTAATGGGAGAAGGATTAAATCTGCTCATAAAAATAAGTTTTGTCCAAGTCACACTCATCTTACTCAGGTGAATTACTTACAGTGAACTTAACACTGATTAGAGGCTGCATCATCTGGTCCACAAGGAAGAACTTGTTAACAGATATTAAAAGTCTTCTAAAAACCCAGGACTAAACAATAAGAAGCTCTTAAGGAATGTTCCTAAAGATAGAAAATACTCAGGAGACATGCTAAAAAGATCTTGTGAGAGACATCCCCACAACAAGAAGAACTGGGAGAAGAACCTCTCAGGAGTGGGAAGTCTTCAAAGGCGACCCCTATTAACAAGAAACTTCAAAAGTGCGATGTGACATGACGTGAAAATCCTCCCACTGATGTTGAGCACTTTAAAGATAGAATCCCCTGAAGCGAAATGGAGCCTTTGAAGTGGCAGTATCAGCTTCAACTTTCAAATGCATAAAGGTGTAGCGTAGAGCAGGACTAGTGCACCGGTGTTACAGAACTCCTGGTGGTGTGATCCTTCTTGCTCAAGCCCGATAAGCCTAAAGGCCAGCCAAGAGGGCAAGCAAAGAGAAATATCATTTATCTGGCCCTAAAAGACCTCTTTGATCTCTCCCAATTAATCTTCCTAATGCTGAAACAAAATTGAGTTCAAAACAGGGGTGAATGAATAGTTACAAAGAGTTGCCCCCATAGAGCTACATGTACCGTACACTTCCAGACAAGGAAGGGAGAAGTTTGCCCTTCTATTTTTCTTTAGTTTGTATAAATGTAAGACACTGAATTGATTGAGACTCTTGTTAATTCTTTTTTTTTTTTTTTTATTCAGAGCAGTTTGGATCTATGATTCTGAGCTCCTTGAAGTTCATTAAACAGAATATATCATGATTTTGTTGGAAGTCTATTTCTCAAGCAGCAATCCCACAACAAGTTAATATTCTTTCAAAATGTGAGCTACAAAGAAAACACACAATATTTCTTGATGATTTGCTGATGGAATGTAAAGTTACAGCCTTAATTTAAAACTACAGAAAAATGTAAAGGCAAGACCAAGGTTCTGTGTCATCTGTTTAAACAGAAATGACCAGAAATGAAAAGAGTAGAATTTTCCAGTTAGGTCTGCTCTTGGAAGGAAGTAAGAAAACCTTTTCTCTTGGGATACTACTAGAATAATTAAACCAGTCAAGATCCAAGAATGGATTAAATTCTACAGCTATAAAAGTGAACTATATTAACACAAAACAAAGGAGCAGAAAATACAAACAAACTCATAGAAGGGCTGTCCTGAACCAGTTAATCAAGTGTCCTATTACAAGTAATCATACAACAGTTCTCTGCATAAATATAATAATTTATACTGTAATCCTGTGTATAAATAATTATTTCTATGAACATGAAACAATTTAACTTATCACCCTGTCTGAATGCTGTTTCAGAAATTTGCTCTTGTAATGGTAAAAAATCCTTTGATTTGCAGCCAGAAAGCTTTTATTTATAACCATTCCCTCTTAAAACTTTCTTTTTTCACTGAAATAAATGAAATATAACTCTTTCCACTTTATACTCCCCCACAATTTCCTTTTTTCAAAGAAAAATATGAGCAATATCTTTCCAATAACAATAACACCAGACTTCTGGAAAACTGGTAACACAATTTAAACACGTTGGCTAAAATATTCAGGATATCGGCATGTAAAACATAATCCTGAATAATTTGGCAAAGTTATTCACAATTAAAACCACAATCTCCTAACAGGAAATGTTAGGGAACAAAATACTAATGGACACTATAACCCTGTCCATGATGATGTGGTCATAAGGATACCTGCAGGCTTGAATTTCTCTGCTAGTTCTCTCTGCTGGGAGGATATGAAGCATTTTCAGTGCAAAAGATGTTAGAATCTAAAAGCACAGCATTGTGGCCACACTAACAGCTATGTCTATACTGTTAAGTAAAAGCATGTCCCAACCAAGATTTGTTTCTAAAGGACTGATCAGCATCTTCACTGCTTCAAGAGGGCTGAAGTGAAGCCTCTCCCAAGTACAGTAGCCAGATCCACACTGCATAGCACTTAGTTTTGTTTTCTCTGAGTCGGTGATGCCCCTCTGACAATAAGACAGAGATAATATGTTGTATGCTTTTTTCCATTAAAAGGGTCTCGAATGACATATATGAGAGGTCCATAGTAGTCCACCAGACTGATGTATTGCAGCATGACACCAAGGGTACACCATGCCCTGGGGGTGCAGAGGGTCAAACCTAGAGGAGCCTTTGTCTTGGAGATGGTTAGCTATTGCAGTCTTCAAACCAGAGTCAAGGAGTGAAAAAGCAGCTGGCGTTCAGTGTTCAAGGTCACTTTCTTTCACTGTATAGCTCAGCGGTATACATAACCAGTGTGCTATTGTTGTGCCCTGGGCTGTACAGTGCAAATGCATCACTGGAATTGTAATGGCACTGATACATCTCCTCAGCAGAGTTATGACCTTGGCAAATTTTAGCTAGGCATGTCTAAAGATTCTCCGTTTGATTCCACTCCAAAGTTCATCTCTCATCTAATAAATGTTTTCGCTCCTTGAACATTGAAGCACATACAAGAGAACAAAACACTTCATAAGAGAGCTTCCCTCTGATTTTCAGTGTACCCTGTTTCCTGTATTTCCAACATCAGTGATTATCTGAAGAGTGTAAAACAACCTGCTTTGCAAATCCATACTTAACCTAACAAAAGGTTAAGGCCAAGTTCCCCAAGAGAAGCATTCTTACAGTAATTCCTATTGAATTGCAGAGTATAAATAATAGAAGTGGAGAGTGGTCAGCGAAACTTATGTGTCTCCTAGGAGTATCTGGGGAAACTAAACAGGGAGAAGGGTCCATATCATCCTGCTCAATATAACCTGCTTTTGTGGAACCTTCAGTCAGGCTTGTAGAGTTAGAAAAGCCATGGAGTTCCTCCAGGCATGGGCAGAAAGTGGATTTTTCATGTATGTAGCTGAAATCAGTTCCATGCAATTATAAACAATTTTCTTAGTGAATTTTGGAGTTCACAATCCCCATTAACAAAACAAAAACAAAAGCCCGCTTAGCCTTCCCTGCTCTGCAAAATCTGCTTAGTGTGCCAGAAGGATTTTTAAAACCTGCTTTAGTTCTCTTGGTATTAGGACCTTGTCCTTCAAGCAACCTTGTGCTCACACAGAGCTCATTTACTTCAGCAGTGCCTCACAGAAGGTTCCCCCCGTGCCAAGCAGACCGTAAGGCTGGGGGAGTTAGTGGGTGCCTGTTTGCATCCAGCAAACTCATTTACCTTGTACAAAAGGAGTCTTGCAAGTTTATCTTTGTCTCTACTCCCTGTGCATTTGGTGGTAACGTTTGGTTGCACATACTGTGAGGGGAACATTCAAATCAAAAATTCAAAGAAAAAAAACAAACAAAAAACAACCTTTGGACATACTTCCAACAGAACTGTAGCAATGCTTAAACACTGGGCTTGAACATGGGCCTGATTTAAATATGCTCTTAACAATCCACAGCAGAACTGCAAGATGGATTGTCATGCCAGTGCAAGTATTATTATGTGATTTCTTTGACCTTACAGGATTGTAAAAGGAATTCTAGAAAAACAGAGTGTTTCTCCAGTAGTATCACACCATCTAAAAGCCAGGCTTGACAGTTGTAGTCAACATCAAAAGTAACGGCTTTAGGCCTGTTTTTACAGAAACCTGTATCTCTTCTGAAACACAAAACAGCACTTTCCGCCTTCTGATAAAAAATAATTTTTGTAGTTGTCTTTCTGAGCAGACTATTATGTTAACAGAACACTTCGCAGGTCAAATCATAATGTGTTTTTTTCAGCAAGAAACTCCAAGCTGACCCAATAAAGACTGACATGAGAAGGCAGCCTTCAGAAACTGTAGTCATGGGAATATATCCTTCTTTCTTTACCCTGCCTTCCTTCTTCTATCTTCTTCTGTTAAGGACAGAGAATTTGGTTAACTTCAATTCCCTATAGTCACTCTTCTATATCCTCTTCTTACCCCTTGTCTCGATTTAGAATGACCAGGGCAAGCCACAACTCAGAGAGAGTTTGCTTCTGCCACTCCCCTCCACCCCCTTCTGGAAATGGAAGGGGAGTAAGGAATAAAGGCTCAACGGTTGGAAATTAAAACTATAACAGATTTAATGGAACAGGGAAGGGGAGTAACAGGTGGGGAAAAAGGGAAGAATATATATACAAATATATACAACCCGACTCCTATGACCGACGATACAAGCTCCCAAAAAGTCCTCCACTGCAAAAACCAATGGGGAAAAAGGAGTCCAAAGCCCCCTCAGCACCCGATGCAGTCGGATCCCGCAGAGCACGTGGCGGGCTGGTAACAAAAGGCTGGGCCTCTCCTCCGGGCTGGCTCCACGTGGCGATCAGGAACGAGCAGAAAGGGAAGAGAGGGAGGAACTTCCTGTCCTCCTGGCTTTATAGAGCTTGGCAGGAAATGGGAGGAAATACCAACACCTCAGACCCCTTTTTATAAAGGGTCCTAAACTCTACCCCTCCCTCTTTGGGTCCTTGCAGCAAAGCCATAAGATTTTGCCCATCCCCTCAAACTCTAACACTCCTGTTCCCACTCCCTTAGTTCTTCATATTTTCCCTTTGCGAACACCCTGATTGCCTCTCTTCATCTTTTTCCTAATATCTCTGTCACCTTAAAATCTCAGAATTTCTCCATTTCTCTCTCTAGATATTGCTGCATCTTACTATCTACATTTCTGGTTCTGTTGGTTACAGTTTGAATTCTTCCCTAATTCAAACCTAGACAATTCCCAGCCTGGTTCCCTGACTCTACCTTCCACCACTCAGAAACTCCCAGTATCTCAACCTCCCTGGAGCTCACAAGGGGTATTCTGGTCTCAGCATCATTAACATGTCAGTCATAACTGAGCTTTAATACTGCAGAAAATCTCTAAGTTTCAGTTTTTCTTATCTATCCAGAAAACACCAACTTTCCATCCAAGTTCCTATCTTCCTGTGCTGCAATCAACAAATCAGAGCTGCAAGAGGTCAGGTAGTCTGCCCTGCTTTACCCAGTCCTTAATCAGGATCAAATGTATCTATTTTATACCTAACAGATGCTTTCCTAATCTGGTCTGACTGACAAAAACCCCATAACCTCCCTGGGAAATCTTTTCCAGAGCTCAACTACCCTGTCCAATAGGAAGACATCCCCCTACCTAACTTAGGTACAATTTAAGCTCGCCACTTCTGTTCTGGTCCACTACTTTTCACCAGTCTTGCTGGATACAAATTTTTCCCACCTTTGAGAAACTTAGGGTTCTACCACAATATTACTTTTACTGGGGTATTGCTTTGCTATAAGGACTTACCTTTTCATCCTTCCACAGTAACACCTCTACATTTCCACTTCCCTTGCACATTTAGTTCCAGGCATCTTTGTCACTTTGCCCACTGCCTTTCATTTTTCATGATGTCAGCTCTTGACTGTGTTCAATTCATCTGTGTGACAAGGCACCAAGTCAGTCACAACAATGACATGAATAGGCTTAAACTTGTCCCTTATACTGAGATCCAAAGGAGATCAAGAGGCTTTAGAATGCAAACACACACTTTTCCCTCCATAATACATTTCATCCAACAAAAAACTACCAGGTATTCTATAAAAAAAATCTAGAAAAATGTATTTTTAAGTCAAGAAAATTCAAAGCATCAAAATTTTAGGTTTAACTTGCCTCTTCCCCAACCCATTGTAGGGTCTTACTTTCAGCAGTTCATCAAGTGACAGGTTCCTAATAATGTTCTTCTGTCCTCTATGGAAGGTGGCTTACTCATCCCTGTCCCTCACCACAGACTCTACATGAGGTATAAGCTATTCACGATGACCATCCTGTCCACAAAATCGCCATCCCTAGGACACCTTTAACTGCTGAATAGCTTCAGAGGGACATGAGCAATCTCCTTCCTGAGAGACCCAACCATTCTCTTGAAGCAACATGTTTGGATAATCTCTATTTCCAATAACTTGACTACCTCCACCCCAGTTTTGAAACCAGGGCATAAGTGTGTTGAAGAATCCCATGTTGGACCTTATTGCTGAGAAGAAATCTTCAAGAACATGTCCCAAAACACTTATCCTCTTACAAAGCATAGTTCAGAAGGCTTCCTTTCTGCACTGTTTCCAAAAATCTTAGCAGCAAGTAGAGTCTTGGTTTGCTAAGGCCACTGCCAGTTGTGCTGGTCAGTACTTAAACTCATGTCTCAGGTGGTACCCACTAACTCTCACTTCTCAGACCACCAGAGGAATACTGGAAACCTAGCATATAGTGCAAGTTTTAACATGCTAGAGTAATAACTTGTTTTATTATTTATCAATTTAATATCAATATGAAAACAACTGGATAAGCTCCCTACTTTCTGAAAAGAAATTAAAGAGGGTTCTGACTGGGGGAAACCAGAGAAACTAAAGAATAGCATTTTGTCCCTACCTTCCAATGATATGTCAGCAGTGCCAAGAAATTTTTCAGCAGTGCATGATCACCCACCGTGTACAAGTTGCAAATCTCCAAGGGAAATGGAGTGTCAGACGTATGGTTTTCAATTTAGTGTCTCTTGTCAGCCTCTGTCATACAATACTCCCATCATTTCAGGATGATGTTATTAAGTTATTTGGCACCTCAGCTCTCTACTTCTTGCTAGATCTGTGTGCACATGAAAACTGCTAGGTTCACCAGTCCTGAAAATGAAATGCAAAGTACTACTATGCTCAGCCAGGGAAATGGCAAAATATATTGCTGAACAAAATCCTGCCTCATCTGTAACTCACAGGAACAGGATTATTTGAGCTCCACATCCATTTTATGATGTGTCCATCAAGACTCTGAGAGTGACATCAAGGCCATTTTAGGCCTGACTATTGTTGGATTAGACTGTTAATGATTCAGAGAAAGAGTCATCTTCCCGTACAGACTAATCTGAATCATCTGTACAGCTCTGCCCCACTACTGCTCGCTGGATGCCTCTGTACCACAACCTGCCTGTATCAGTGGCAAAGGGGTTTTGTGATTTGCACATGTCTGTGGAACATGTAAACATCCTGTTATCACCATGAAAGTGTGGAAGATACTGTGTGTGCTGTGGTGACAGACCTGCTGGGACCATGATTTTGTCACGATAGCTTCAGTTTCACGAAGTTCTTTTTAAATTGAATATTAAAAAAAATCTGTTTTGGTTTGCCTTGCACTAGAAGACTTTTTGACACTAGAGAGTTTCTTCTCCCCCTCTACTCTCACTCTACTCATTCTCCCCCTCTGCTCTGCTCTCATGAGACCCCACCTGGAGTACTGTGCCCAGTTGTGGAGTCCCCAACGTAAGAAGGACATAGAGCTGTTGGAGCAAGTCCCCAGAGGAGGGCCACATAGATGATCAGAGGGCTGGAGCACCTCTGCTATGAAGAGAGGCTGAGAGAGTTGGAGTTGTCCAGCCTGGAGAAGAGAAGGCTCTGGGGAGACCTCATAGCAGTGCCTTCCAGTACCTGAAGGGGCTACAGGAAAGCTGGAGAGGGACTTTTTACAAGGGCATGGAGTGATAGGATGAGGGGGAACAGTTTTAAGCTGAAAAAAGGTAGATTTAGATTGGATATTGAGAAGAAATTCTTCCCTGTTCTCGTGGTGAGACACTGAAACAGGTTGTCCAGAGAGGTTGTAGTTGCCCCCTCCCTGGCAGTGTTCAAGGCACAGAGTCAAAAGAGTCCAAAAAATACACGTTACTTTTAGTAATTTCTATTGCTATGCCTACGTCAGCCAGAATGTACAGTATGGGCAAATACAAAGTGAAAAAAGCTAGCATGCCTGTTGGGGGCCTAAATGTGCTCTCTGTTTATAAAAAACTTTGAAACATAACACAACCTTCACTGTTAGGGGTTTCAACGTACTCTTTGTCTATAAGAAACTTTGAAGCATAACACAATCTTCTGATACAATGTGTAAGGTTTGAATGTGTTCACTGTTTATTAGAAACTATGAAGCATAACGATAGATACACTGTGTAGGGTTTGAATGTGTCTTTGTTGATTAGAAACTTTGAAGGGCAACACGATCTTCTCACAGAAATACATGACAAGAACTGAAACAATGTGTCTACATTAGAAGGAAGAAAGTTAACAAAAAATAAGATACATTAACCGTAAAAGTTAGCAAATACCTTAGCATTTACGCAAAACTAGATAATCAATAACAGCACTATTGTTCTGAAACTGTATAAAGAAAGCCGATGCTTGCTGAATAAACGGAAGCTTTTTACCCATCATATTGATGTGTGATTCTTCCCCACCGTTTCGGCCGTGGCACATGCCAGATACAGATTGTAAGCAGAGGGCTGAAACTTTTCCTCATTAATTAACTGGCTAACCTTTATTTCAGTGGCATATTACAATTTTTTTTTATTGCTTATGTTAATAAAATGGACACACAAGTTTACTATGCCCTCTACAGACAAATAGAAGGCCTCAACAACCTTAAGAGTTGATACTTTGAAAGAGAAATACAAAAAATGGGTTCAAAATGAAGACACAGCATAAATCGGTGTTAGAACATTGGTTGTGATATTTACACTTTTAATTTTTATAGTGATAGGTAAAATATATCTATTAACACAGTTTCTAAATAAAGTAGTTGTTATTAATTAGACATACACTTAAGTAAGAACTTCATTCATCTAAAAATCTCATTTGTTTCATGCTTAGATATATTAAAAAATGAATAGGTGGAAGAATAGAAGCTGGTTGGTCTCTTACGGGAGCCAGGACAACAAGTAGATCTTGAGGGGACATAACAGCACACAGCTTTCTGAGACTGACATGTCATGATTGCCTTAAACTGATCAAAATCTGTGCTTCCACTGGAAGGGATCATTCCAAATTTGCCCCAGTCATGCAATCCTGATGTCTGCCCTGTGTAGATACAGAAACCCATACAGCCACTCCAAGAGTTCAGTCAAAGATGTGATTTGGCTGAAAACTTACCTGAAAAACTTATTTTCACCAGAAGCAAATAGTGAAGTGATTACTCAGTATCTGATTGTTCCACATCTGATGGTCTGGTTCACAGAGCAGGTGTCTTCTGGAAGCCACATATGTTGACCTACAGATACAACATCCTCTAGTCCCTTAAAAATAACTCCCATAGGGCTTTAACCAGACCTACTGTATTGTACATAACGATCATTGTGCTGGTTTTGCAAACGG
>VZRW01001997.1:0-19704 GCA_013398125.1 Aegotheles bennettii | reverse complement strand
GGAGTAAAAAGGCTTCATCAATACGCTCTCCTTGATCAGACAGCCTGTAGTAGACTCCAGCCACAAGGTTCTCTTTGTTGCCTTGGTCTCTAATTCTAATTCATAACTCTAATTCTTACCCATAAGCTTTCAACCTGCTCATGGCTATTCTTCAGAGACATCTCTTCACACTCTGTCCGTTTCTTGATGTGGAGGGCAACACCTCATCCCCTCCTTCCTCATCTATTCCTCCTGAACAGCCTGTAGCCATAAATAACTACGCTTCAGTCATGGGACTCATCCCACTGAGTTTCAGTAATGGCAACAAGGTCATAGCTCTCTAGCAGCACAGTGGCTTCCAGCTCCTCCTGTTTGTTGTCTATACTGCATGCATTGATGCGGAGGCACTTCAGCTGGGCTGTTGGCCATGTGACCTTCTTAGAGGTACNTCTATTCCTCCTGAACAGCCTGTAGCCATAAATAACTACGCTTCAGTCATGGGACTCATCCCACTGAGTTTCAGTAATGGCAACAAGGTCATAGCTCTCTAGCAGCACAGTGGCTTCCAGCTCCTCCTGTTTGTTGTCTATACTGCATGCATTGATGCGGAGGCACTTCAGCTGGGCTGTTGGCCATGTGACCTTCTTAGAGGTACAGCCCTTGATTCCTTTGAGGTATTTCACTGGTGTTTCCCTGTTGGCTCCTATTACCTCGGGAGACCCTGACTCATCTCCATAAGGCTTCAAGTGTACTGCAGTGTACCCAACATGTCTCAGAGCAATAGGCTGAGGGCCCTCATTAGCACCCTGGCCCTCAAACCTTGGTGTGCCATCCCACATTCCTTCCTGACCATTCTCAGGTACTTTCATGATTTCTAGGCCATCAATATCTCTGTGTCTTTGTTGCATCATGGCACTCCATTCCTTACCTCTACTGGGATGGCAGACAGAAGAACCTTGTTAGCATGCCATCCTACAAATATTGGCATGCTGCCACCAGACTTGTCTCTAGTGAGCCTGGTTTTGTCCCTTTTCCCCTTCAAATCTAGTTTAAACCTCTTTTGAGCTTTATTTCCTGTGTGTATAAAAATTTGATAAAACTGTTCAAAATCACTATTATTTGACAGGGTAGGCACTCTTTTTGTTAAGGGCATGCCAAGTGATGTTGTTATTTTAAATAGCTGTTAGAATACCAGTTATTTCTTCAGACAACAACACTTTATGGTTTTCGTCTTTAAAAATTGCTGCCTAGTATCTTTCAATACTTTTATTACAGGCAGATTTGAGGCACTAACTAGGAAACAAAATCAGTCTGTGTTATTCTGAATTCCTTGAGGTATGTTAAATAACTTTATTTGCTGCAAGAGAGCCAGTATGTGCCTCTTTAACTTTCTTTAAAACCAAACCTACTGCAGTGGACACTTACGTAACAGCTTGTGTTTAACTGGAAGAAAAGTATGGTTGTTATAATTCCTTCTCTATTTTTTTCAACAATATTTTGAACATTTCATCTCTTTTTCCTACCCATAGCAAGCAATCTACACCTACTTACATGTTCCTGCCAAGCAAAACCAAATTCAGACCAGTTACACAGGTTTGAATTTGGGATTATTGCGTTCTTTAGGGAAGTGTGTGACTGGTGATTGGTGACTTGGATTAGATTTGGATACAGCTTTTCACAGTAAAGACAGAGGAATGATGAAAAAGAATCTACAGCTTTTTTTTTTTCCCTCTGTGATATAACACTGTTTTAAATGTATGGATAGATGATGTTTGGTGAACGACAAGATGAGAGGAAAACCTGCAAGAAATGCGAAGTAAACATGCCAATAGTTTTATAGTAAGTATTGTAGGTGCATAGCAAGGTAGCACAGAATAGCCAACATTTTTAACAGGGTTCCAAGATACCTAATATTCTTGCCATGGGCAAGTCTATAATTAGTCTAAAATCAGCTCACTGATTGAGCTATACATGGTACCAAAACCAATGATTTCCTGCTAAGCTAAAATAGTCTGCTTCTTACTGGCACTGGTCTGTATTTTCTGCCTCTGAAACAAGTGTCCTGATATTTTGCATGCAGGAGTGCAAGAGTCATGAAACTGAAGAGGTAGGAAGCAAGAATGAGCATGTGTCTACAGTCTAGTAAGTGAGGACAGATATCAGGGAGAAAAAGCACTTCCATTCAGCTCCCTCAGTTTGCAATGTCTGTATCCACCATCATTTATAAACAAAATGTGTAGACATTAAACCTTAATTGCCATCTGTTTTGAGTCCTAATTGCCAGGTAATGGAACAAGGCACCATTGTGGGTGCTCTTGCTCTCTTATGCCGTTCCCACTGACTGGCACAGCCATGCCTAATGTCGCTTTGTCACCCAGGTAAACTCCAATCTTTAGAATGTGTCTTGGATCTGTGAATCCACTTCAAAAGTGAAGGACACTTTAAAATTTTGAAATGATGATCCAGCACCAGGACAATTCATGGTCACATCATGGCAAAGCCATGGCAAAGTCACACTTTATGGTCACTTCTCAAGTCACATGCATAAACAAAAATGCAGTAGGCATAGTGCCTCAATCACACCAGTACTTTCAGTTTTGTATTCGTAGGTATCTGTGTTCTTCTCATTATTTAACTTTAGCTTAGTTGTTTCACGTATGTTATGTAAACACTAATCTTCGGTTAGTATAATGCCTGTTTTTTTAGTGATAGCACTGAGTGACAAACAGAATTTAAGGTTATTTTTACTTTTAAAACTGGCTAAATAATTTCCCTCATGCTATGTAAGATAAATATTTTTCTCTTATGTTCTTAGAATTGTTTCTAGAGTTTCACAATCTACCCTTGTATTTCTCGTTTCTATGTGTCTTTGTTGGCAGTCTTTGTGAGCCTATCTCCAATTTAAGTAATTTCTAGTGGAAAAAAAAAATGAGCAGAAAACTGTAATTTGTAAGTGACATAAGAATGACCGTGTTTCACGTTACATAACCACAACTTGTCCAACAAGAATGTCACTACAGCAGTTACATATCTTCCTACAACTCTTTAGAACTTCAACTTTTCAAAGGTGTATTTCCTTATGAGCTAGAGATATACATATAGTCCAAAAATCCATTTCAGATAATTTGAAGAATCTTTTGCCCTAACACTGAAAAAAAGAAAACAAAAAGAGTCAAAACTTAAATAATGTGCTGTTATTCCTTTTCTACCTTATGGTTTTCAAAAATGTACCTTACTCTTTAATTCCCTATTTATACCTAGAGTTTCTAGGGTCCGGGTCAGGGTGAAAGATGCAGTTTGCATTTACGTTTCAGAACTTTTTGGACACTGGTAGCATAGGAATTTACTAAAAGACATACAATTATTGCTGTACTGCACTTGTGTTTGATAACTGGTCTGAAGTGTGGAGTAGGTTTGGAAGGAACAAGGCTTTTATCAGTTCATGTCAGGGTTGAGAGTTTCTTAAAGTCATTGAAGAGTTGGTGTAGCAACACACTTCTTACACAGGAACCATGGCTATTCATGAGCTCATGTGCTGAGAGTTTTATCAGTTAGTGTGTCTCTGGTCTTCAAGACTGTGCTAAAAAGTTTACAAGTGTCTCAAGTGCCCCAAGGATTTGTGAAAAACATGCCATTTTTTGTCATCTTGACCCTTATTCGTGTGTCCTCTGTTAAGATCAAAGGGGTTAACTCCCATTGCAGAAGTGATACTGCAATTTTCTAGCTAAAATAAGAGGTTCCTTGTTACTATGTATCTTTGTGTTGTGTTAGAGGTGCATTTAGTGAATAGCTTTGTTGTGAGATTTTGCATTGCCTGGATTTTTATTCTGTTGAGTTCTAATATAATTTGCATTCCATTGTGCTCGGACAACTTTCATCTTTAGTGAGGTAGGGTATTGAGTATTGCCTCTTCTCACTTTTATGATGTCATTATTTCCAACTCTGAATCTGTTCCAAGTACTTATTGCGTATTTGGAACTCATAGATGACAGACACTTATTGATGGAGATACAGATACATATAGAGTTATTTGCAAGTGTCTGGAGTATATGGGTACAGTGTGTAATAGAAATATTTGTAAGCTCAAGTGAGATAATCATAAATATTCTTTAGGACTTAAAGAGAAGGTTAATTCTTTCAAGATCTAACATATGAAATTACAGGATGTGAAAGACCACAAGAAAGACCTTGCAGATTATTGTGTTTGTTGCTATCCCTTTCACACCATTCATTAGGAATGAATTCTGAGTGAATTCATGATCCTGGAAATAGATATTGTTGAAATTGAAGACCTGAATAAGGAAGTTCTGTGATTGTTATCAAGAAGAGAGAGGCATATACAGGTTGTTTCAAAAAGATGAACCACTTGAAATGGACCTTCAATTGAAATTGGGTCCACCTCTTTGAAACACCCTGTATATTGTCAGTAATGGCAGCTACTTCAGGGAATGTTCTTTACCAGCCTGTAAGCAACTCTCAGTTTCTGAGATGGAAGCTCCATTGATAGTTACTTGGTCTAGTGATATTGCTGCAGTTGAACGTAAATGAGGTTTCCTTTTTAAAGCACGTAAATAGTCTTAATTAAACTACAGGAATGTAGTTTACCTGCATAGTATAGGTCAGCAGCCTTTTTCTTCCATTAAAGTAGTAAGCTGGAAGATTTAAAAAAATGCTTGCATTCTCATAACTCCTGTTTCAAATTATTGGTGCTGTATGCTGAAGACAACTGGTGTAGTTCTTGTTGCTGTCCCAGAATATTGACATAATTGTGGGTTTTTCTTTATCACTGGAATGTGTAAGGGCAATGCACTTTCTCCAAGCTCTGTAATGGATGACAAAGAAACAGTTTTCTGTGATATATAGTAATTTGAAGTAGCTATAGCTGTATTTTCATATTAGCTCTTCATATAGTCTTTATATGTTTGAATGGAACTATGAATCTCACTTTACAATAGTATATAAAGTTTTCCAAGAAATAATAGAATAGAGTAGTTCAGTTGGAAGGGTATGAACACTTCCGCTTTCATAATAAGCTAAGCTGAAACATATTTTTTGTTTATATGGCAAGTTTGGAACATAATTAGTTAAAGAATGTCCATGATGAATAACATTATATTAGCATGTTAGATATGATAGTTTTCCAGATGAGCAATTTTTCTCCTTAACAGATCACAGGAACAACTTCTAAGCATGGTTACATTATAATCACAGAATGGATATTTTCTGAATGAGATTAGAACATAATTCTCCTTTAAATGCCCCAGAAGTATCTTGAGAATGCCTGACTTTCTTCTGAACAGCTTGTAATTTTATCTGCTCTTTCACTAGCTTTGGTGGCCAGTTTCCCCCATGTTTTCCAGAACTTTCCCTCTGCTCCATCACAAATCTGAAATAACCTTCCTGGACTCATCCATAAGACTTCTGTTTCAAATATTTCTTCAGTGATACTACTTACCTTTCTTCTGATGAAACTCATGATGCAGTTAGGTAGACAGGCAACTGCAGATATTTGGATTTTAACATGGGAGATAGGTCTTTTTCTTCTCCTTTTTAAATAGCCTACTTGAATATTGCTCAAAACTATTGAAAGCTGCTTTCATGTCTTTATCACCCTTTTAGGAAATATTTCATGATGCTCCATCAACTTCCCCATGTCCTTTTTAATAATAGTGATATTTTTATCCACCACTACCTGCAATGCACAGGGCTGTTCCTATTTTGGGGCTCCGTAAAAATTTAGGCAATCACCAGAATTTGAATAGCACTCAGGTTTTTTCATGTCTGTAACTGCAGAAGACTGACATGAAACTTTGGAAGATGACTTGAATAGTCTGTTCAAAGATCACCCATCGCATTCATCTCATGAGTTAGTCCTGCAAGTCAGGGGAAAGGATGATTTAGGTGGTATACATGGGATATCTGAACGCATTCCTGTATGATTCTGTCTAGCCATCTTAATACTTCTTTCCATTACTCACAAATTCTTCAGGACAAAGATGGCATATTTTTGTGTGTGTGGTTAGCATCTCTCATATATGGGAACAAATTAGGTAAACTAGTAAACACCTGGGCATATATGCTTGATGTTGTTCTTGGGTATATTGTGATGAGATCTGACACAACAACTGTGCATGCATTGAGGACAGTAGAAGTGAGGGGAAAAAAAATCCTCATCCCAAAACATGTTTTTTGTTAGTTTGAGAGCATTATTCCTACTGCAGCATACGCTTTCTGAACATTCATCATTAGAAGTAGTGTTGCTGCCAGTCCTCCCAGAAAGTGTTTAGACACCACATATTATGTACATTAGAAGTGACTAAATAGGCAGAATTTGTGACTGCCACCATTACTACTGTAGTTGAAGTCGGCCTTCATTTTCTTTAAAGTTGCCTGTGATCTCAAACCCAGTAATGAAGAAGGAAAAAAGAAACTAAATAAAACAATAATATGCATCTCCTTGGTATTTCAGAGCCACAGAGCGCTAATTAAAATCTCAGACTTAAATATCCAGTCCTTAGGGGTATAAAACAGTGCACAGGTTAGCTAGAGACCATGACTTCACAGATAAACAGTGGCAAAATAAAAACATAATTGTCTGGGTCCAGCTAACTTGGGTATTAGTAGAAATTTATTTGAATAGGTGTTGGTTTATACAGCTGAAAGCTGTTTATTTTTCCAGCATTTGCATATATTGTCTGTGTTGTTAGATACTCAAGCTGTAAGATGCCAAGAGATTATCAAATGTGGTGCAACAATTACTGGTGTGCTTTATTCACAATGTTCAAGCTGTGGCATCTTAGAACATAACTCCTTACCTAAGAAAAGTGTCCTATCTTTGTTGGTTTACTTTGTCACAGGACACGGGATGATTCATCTGTGTAGAAATGCTAGTGAAAAGGTGTTAGAGCTTGTTGCTCCAGAAATTTCCTGCTAATACTTTTTAGCCTGGTTTTTTTTACCTTCAGAATATCTCTAATTTAATCAGCCAGTGCACTTGTTTTCCTCTACCCTTGTATTGTAACCAGCTGAGTGGTAATCTGTGACAGAGGAAGGAAGAAATAGAAATGATGTGCAGAAATGGCTAAAAATTGACTATAATAAGAGCAGATACACTATAAGGAAAGAACTAAAAATACCTTCTGGATAGATGTATGTGTGGAAACAAAACTTTAATGGCCAGTATATGGATACTGTTGCTTAGATATTTCATTCCTTTAGTGATCGATTGATTTTCGCTTCCCTTTTTCAGAAGGTTTTTTTTGGGAGTTTTGTTTTGTTTTGTATTTTTTTAAGATCAGAAGTAATTTATTTCTTTACTGTTTTTTATTTGGTAAATTTTTACTATTTTTAACCATCTCTTTTATATAAGCACCTGTAAAAATCCAAATAAATGCTTCAACTAAGGAAAACCACAAAAAACCACTCCAAACATAAAGCTAATACTGTGCAAATATTAAGCAAATCAAGCTCACAAATGTTAGAGGATTCACCAAGTTATGGTTGCCTATCAACTATGTTTTACTTCATCATTATTTGGCTCCCTCAGTGCTCCAGCGTGGCTGTTTCCTCCTTCCTTTGTCGTCCCTTATATGACAGCACCAGGAGTACAAAACAGTGAATCTCCAGCTTTCCTCTCTGTGTCTGGAATAGCAGTAGCTTGTGGATATCAGGAAGGGAAATTGGAAAAAAAGTCCTGCTTCTCTCCTTATAGCTCCAGATGGGAGTGGTGGTTGTTCAACATGGCACACCCACCCATGTGGTCAGTGGGCAGAAGATGAAGAGGAGATGGGTCCTCCATGACAGGAACTTCAGAAAATATCTCTATAATGTCTGAAGACTTCTTTAGAAGTCTTAATTGCATGAAAACACTTCTAGAGAAGTGTTCTGAAGAAGTGTTTCTAGAGAAGAGAATACTTGTATTTTGTCAAGACCTTTCTTTTCTGTGTAGCTGTGTAAATTACAGGAAAACTAAACTTGATCTGCAAGACGTTTTATGAAATCAGGTGGTTTTGAGACTACTCCAGTTCTACTTCCTCTGGTTTCTTTAACCTGACAAATATTAAACTTTCCTCTAACTATCTCTAGCTTTTGGCAATCAACTGAGGACTTAGAAGTTCAGTAACTCAGCCTGAGGACAGATAGTAAACATGGAAGATTTTAATCCACATTTAAAGTTTTCATAAAGTTTTATAAGCAACTGGTAAACAACATTTTATAATGGGAGGTATCAAGCAGCTTCAACTATAGCAATGAATTGAATGTTCAGTTGAAGTGAACTGTAATGTTCCACTTAATGTAATCTCAATGTGTTTTGCAGTAGAAAGGAGGGCTCATTATGTGGTGTAGGCAACATTATACACATGAGTTGCAAAGAAACAAAAGTTCTTGGCACCAAATATCTTGCCTTTTAAATGTGGTAATGTGCTAAATATGAGTCACAGAACAGAATAATTTAGTGTTTCTTTGTGCATTTCTTGACATGAACTTAGCAGAAGTAAAAAATTTTAAAACTGCTATTTTATTTTAAAAATTTATCTTAAATAGTGCTACTAATTACAGCAGCAAGAAAACCACTCTGTGTTTTCCATTGGGATATCTGTTAAGCATGGTGTCCGGAGGGCGATGCAGCTGTGACATGTAGGACTTCTCATGCAATTATTAGCCTGAGGGTCTATGCCCTCACAGAAGTCAGGTGCTCAGAATTGTCTGAACATAGAAATCATGAAAGCAAAAATAAAAAAATATCAATGGAATTTACTGGACACCTTTATGTCAAAGAATTTTATGAAAATGTTCAAAAAATTTCAGTGTGCTATCAAGAACTATGAGTATGAGCTGGTTTTGGTAAAAATAAATATAAGAAATACTTATATTATTAAAATATTTTATCTTTTATGACTTTATGGAGGAAAAAATATTTAAGTAGCTTGATGTTTGAACTGTTCAAGGAAAGATAATTTTAAAAGCAAGTAACATTGAGCAAAAAGCCTATGAGCCATAAAAATTAGAAGGGATGTTAGAGCTGTGCGGCCTCAAATAGATGGCAATCCTGGTATTTGTTTTTAAGCTAATATACATCTTTGGACTGCAAAACTAAGCTACATCTGGCCCTCTGCTGAACATCTGTCTTCAATACCCCTTGTTCTCCTAATGCCAATGTATATATTGCAACATGCCATGCATTTGAAACAACAAAAATTAGCTCTGCGATGAAAAGAGTCTGTTTTCTAACACAGTGTTAGAATGGTAATGGTAGACTTCAGCAAATAACTGTGGCAACCCAGCAGATTAAAAATAATACCAAAAGCAGTCCAAAAATGCTATAATAACAAGAACAGCAGTAGAAAACTTGATGCTTGCATTCTTCTTAACTTGTACTCAAAAATGTAAGACTGTCTTACACTGTGACTTCTCCTTTGCCAGGACACCACTATTCTTACAGCTGCACTGGTGGTCTTCCCTGCATATTATTTTCTCAAATTCTCTATTTGTGATCATTTTCTCATTTTCCAGCTGCAGACCCAGTGCTGCTTGTCTTATTTCCAACCCATCAAATATGATTTCTCAGGGTTTCCTAGTTGTCCATTTCTGGCTGGATCACAAAGCCCTCTGGTGCATCCTTTTTCTCTTTGACCCTTTTCAGATTCCGCACTGTTGATCACACTTTCCACGTTAACATCTTCACTGTTAACTCCTGTATTCTCCTCTCCTAGTTTCTCTTCCTACTCCTTCACTGCTTCAGTGTATCATTATAAAAACAAACAAAACCCCCACCCACTCCTAGGGAAGAGAGGAGAGAGGTGATAGAATAAGCCTCGAGATGTGATAAGATGCTGGTAGACAATATTTTTGCTTCTGGCTGAGCAGTGCAGTTAAAGGGTGCTCTTCAAAATTGTTATGAAGTCAAAGCTTCAGTGTCCTGGAAGCTTCTTGGGAATACCATTTCTTAGATCCACTTCATTTTAAGACATCACTGATCTTTGAAACAAAAATATCCTATTCCCTTCTTACTGAAAAAAACTAATTTGTTTGGAGTGTGAAAATGGAAATATATATTTATGTTGATGGGAGAAACTTGATTATATCAAGGTCTTTCAATGTTTTCTTTTTTTCTTCTTGTAACTCTTCAATTAGTTTGGGTCTTTGTTATCTTTTGTGCTTTGAATTTGGTAGTCTTATATGTTTAGAGTCACCACCAGGATTTCCTACATATGCTGGTGGTATTGTTTGTGGTAGAAACAAGCTCACTGTTAAAAAAAACCCAGAGATTTGATTACAAGTTTGGAATATTTTACAAAGGTGGATATTTAGGCATTCATTCATACTCCTTAAATAAGATTTATTTCCAAATTCCATTTTTCCTGTCCTGTTCAGAGAAAAAAAAAAAGAAGTAAACAAAACCATATAATTAAAAACAACCCTAAAATATCATTGAAGAAATATGCATAATTATTTATTTATGAAAAGATGGGAAAAATAGGAAATCTTGTTAGAAGGTTTGTGCACAACCAAATACAATCCAAGAGGAATAACATCACCTAGCATGTATTGTTATAGTCCCTTCATGAAAATTCAATTAAGATGTACAAGCTGAGAATGTGCATTGATGTGTGCATATTAAACATCTGCTGTTTAAAAAAAAAATCTAAAAATATTTGAAGTGTGAAATCTGTTCTCTGTTGTTTTCTCTTTTAAGACTTCTGGCCCTCTAGAATATATATGTAAATTTAAAAATATACCCAGGTCATTTAATGATGAAAACCATAAAACCTAATATATAAGATATGGCATTAAGAGAAGGTTGATTATCTGCTAGACGAATTCAATCAGTTTCTTCCAGGTATTCAATATGATGTACAGGTAAAAAGTTATGGAAAATCCAAAGAAATTAGGGGAACAGTTTTGTAAAAATGATGGAAAAGGAATTAATAGGACTGGATTGATTCTTGGTTTGTTTTTATAACATGCTTTGAGAATAAATTTTCTTTACTAAAAGAATCCTTTGCTGCAGCATCTCTGTATTAATTCCCAGGATTTGAAGATGAATCACAAAGCTCTGTTTTTCATACAGATTTATTTTAATAAAATTGCAAATTTATTAGGATTTTAAATAAGTAAAATTGCAAAAAAGTTACCCAGATTAGGGAAGGTCAAACTTAAACAGAATAAATGCAGGGGTTCTCATTATTGTGTGCAACATGGTTCTTACTTCAGGTCATGCAGCAGATTTTGAGGTGAGACTCATAATGTGAATCTAGATCCCTTATCTGATAACAGCTTAAACCAATTGGTTAGGATTCTTTCCATTTAAGCTGAAAAAGGGGAAAACAGATAAGATTGTCACTTGTCTTTGTTGCTTAGTAGATTGTAGAATAAATTTAAATAAGTGAAGCATAAGGCTTTTGCTGTATGTAGGTGTTCTCCACTTCTATAGTACCAATACAGTAAAATCACCACATATTTTTCCACCCCCTACGTACATAAAGAAAAAATAGCTTATGCCTCAGATATAAAATTAATCTTGTGGAGATCAGCAGCATGCTGCTATGCTCAAATTCTATTGCTTCCATAGAGATTCGTTTTCCATTTCAAATTGCTAGGGGAGCCATAAAATATTTAGATACCTACGTATGTAGAAATCTTTTGTTGGATACAATTGTGTCCAGATATAGAAGATCTGCAATTAACTGGGGACTGGATCTATGCAGATTAAAAAAAAAAAAAAAAAAGACAAAAAACCCCAACGGTGCTAACATCTAAAATGAATGCTGCAGAACTTTCCATATTATTTAAACTAACCTTCAGATTAAAATGAAATTAATTGCTCATTTGCCATAGTAATAAAAATCAATATGTTGTATCAAACCAAGAATGGATGTGGAATTCTACTGATCTAAAAATCCTCCTCACCAAGCTGAACTGGAAAAAATATGCACATCTCTTACATAAATTCTCCAGGTTTTATTAACTCCTTTATTCTCTCCATGGTGTGATTTAACAAAAGAAACTGTAGTTATACACCCTCTTGAGACACATTAACATAGAGAAAGTTGTGAAGAGATAAAGATAACAGATCAGACCACATTCTTTATACTCTTTTTTGAACAACAGTCCATCCACAAAAGCCTTGAAGAAATTCCCCAGGCTCATCCATGCCTGTTTAGGTGATATTTTATTGCTCCCTTTTTCCTCCAGTAGAGGAGGTGCAGAGGAACCCCATGTTGCCAGGACTAGGTACTTCACCAAGACTCCTATTGGTGGTAGAACTTCACACATCTAAGCAATACATTTAAATTTCTGTCCCCAAGAATCACACTTCTCCATTTGACTGGTTGATTTTCTCCTGTCCTGGCTCCCATGCACTAACTTCTCCTGCCTTAAGAAAAGTTTAATGTTTCCTGTGAATTTTCTTCGAACAAAGAGTCCATTATTTAATCCAGTGCACCCAGATGTTCCAGTTGGAATCTGGGAGGGGGTGGGGGATGAAGGGGAAGCTAGAATCAGAAACAGTAAAACTTTCATAAATGGCTGTTCTGTTGTTACGTCTTTTGAAAGTGGAGCGTGTGCCCACTGTGTTCCATAAACACATGCATTGCATTAGGTACAAGCCAAAGCATTTCATTTAAGCACATCTAAATATTAGAGGGAAACCAGCAAGGAGTTACAGTTACAGGAAAAAATTAGGAGGAAGAAGAAAGGGTTCTGCCTAATTCAGTGAATTATAACTGGATTGGTAGACATTTATAGGGTAATATTGAAAGAGCAAACAAATGTAAGTGAACTAATTAGGAAATTGAAAAAAAAAAAAGAAGAATAAAAAGAAAAGGAACTGGAGAAGACGTATACAGCAACAGCTATAAAAGTGTCTGTTGAATTGATCTTCATAGTGAAGAATGGAAAGCACAGTATCTGATTGACGCAAGGTTTCCCTCAAGTTACAGAGTGCAGTAGTTGTGTCGGTGTAAAACTAGGAATTATGTCAGTGTTTGCATTTGACATGCTTTGTACAAAAGTTCTGAGTGGATGTTTGTGATGGTTTGCCATTAGTAGATGTGTAACCCTTCCTCATAAAATTATTATGTTACCTTCACCCACAATGAAATCAAATGCAATGTATTGGTCAGTGTATGTGTGTATGCTACCATATTAATAATAATTTGCAGGATGATAAAGATTGTTTCAGCTGCCTAATCCAATATGGGAAGTCAGTGAGACCATAAATCATGGAACAAATTATATTTTATCTTAGAAGAGAGTGAAAACACAGCTGTTTGTTAGATTCACATGAACAAACATACGCTCTTGCACCTAGCTGTTCTGAAAGCATTGTTATTCAAACAGTTTTCCATACAGATGCGTTTGAATTTTCAGATTAATAGTTATAACAGCATTTATTCTTTTTAGGGGTCCTTATTTTTTTTGACATTGTGTCACTCATTAAGTAAATAGATAATTTTAAAACCCTTTAAATTATATTTTTTTTTTTTTTGTAATTCTAGATTATTTGCTTGGCTGGTATACTTTAAAGTTCACATACACAAGCAATTTCAGTAGCCTGAAAAGTAATCTCACATCAGTTCAGCTGTAGCAATTGTCCATGTGCACATAATTTAACCCTCCTCTATTGTCAACTCAGCTAAGCCGTGTTGCATTAACTAATTTTTACCATGCATATATGCAGATAATTGCTGAGACTCAGCTGACACTCACTAACTTGGTAAACTGCAGTAACCTGATCATCTGCTTGAGCCTCTTTTTTAAAAAAAAATTACAGTTTCAAAACAGACCTAACAAAGCTTCACATTTCATTTGCTTTTTAAATATCCTATTTCATTTTTGATTGGGCATGAATCCTTTTTTTTTTGTGTGGTTGGACCAGCCAGGTTCCACACGTTAATTTTGTTCCACAAAGTGAGAGGGGTTACAAAGACCTGTGTCCACAGCTGTGGCTCACACTGCTGTGTAAAAGAGAAGTCAAAACTACCCCTCTGTCAGAGATGTGGGGAATGTGAGCACTCATCAACGAGCTCAGCACAGACTAGCACTTTGGAGCCACAAAACAATCTCCTTGCCCACATGGGAGTCTGCAGGAAAGGGTGGGAGGTTGACGGCTTTTTGGATCTGGCCCCATTTCATCTTAATCTGCTCTGGCTCCTGATCTTTTCAAAGTCTCCCCATTGTGCGTGTGATTTCTGCTAAACACGCAGAGAAATTTTTAAGATCAAGACCATATGATATAGCAAGATTAATCTACTCTTTGGCCTTCACCTCTCCCTCCCACTGGGGGAGAGGTTTGGTTCTGCTAATTTGTCATGTTACTTTTTTTCCTCTGCCATCATTTTTTTTCCTCCTCATGGTTCACCTAAATTGGGGATTTTGGCCCAAACACTCTCCACATATAATGAAGATAAATAGAATTCTTCATGTCCACTACATGAATTTTGAAGGCATCATTGTTTATTTCACCCAGTTTTAATGTGGAGAATTTGTAACTCATTTGTAGAATATAAGTGTTTTTTCACTTTTATTATATGTTGTGGCTGAGCAAATCCCTGTAGGTCTGTGAAGCAGATGTGTTAGTACAGCCAGTATAACAGCTTCATTCCTTCCCTCATCTTCTGCAATGCAGTCAAGTTTAGAATTGTTATGATATACAGTAATTAAGCATGAATAAATAAAATATCACCAGATAATGAAGCTGCAGTCCCCTCTATCATGTTAAATCATTGATGAGGTGCCTGTGAGTAGGAACTGTGGCTAATGATGTTTTTTGCCTCGAAGTCTCTGATCAGTTTTGGGAGCGTTTGTGTAAATTTTTCCATCGTCTTTGCATCAATAGCCAGAAAAAAATATTTTTTCTCAATAAAATATATATGGATGAGTATATCCTTCTGCCTCATCAATCCATTCCTTTCATGTCTTCTGAAACCTGAATAATAACTGAAAGTGGACCAATTTTGCAGATAACAACTATGTAATTCAACTGTGTTACCTTGTTAGGTATCATTGTGTAATTTGGAAGCTTGTTAGAATAAAGATTGGGGTTTTGGTAGTAGATGCAGAGTACCTCTATTTGTCTATTTCTATTTTTAAAGTCGTAAAAGTATTAGTTTCAGTGAAGGAATGGAAGAAATAATGAACAAAATGAAAGTCTTTGTTTGCATTTTTCTGTTCCAAAACATCCCAGATGTTAATCCAAGTATTTTAGATCCTACAGATCCTACCTGCTGGAAATAAGATATGAATTCAGTATTCATGGTCTTCTGAAAATTTCCTCCTGTCCCCATAATGACTTTCAACCCATCTGAAGTATTACTTCTGTATCTATATCTATTTTATATCTATAAATATCTCAGATTTATAATACTTAATTTCAGACTCTAGAGACTTAATTCAGTCTCTATTGTTTCCACTGTATTCCTCTCACTTGTGAGAGAGCAACAGAATATCTAGCTTATAAATTACAAGAAAGCTGTCATTTGATTTCATCATATGTTCATATTAGGGGAAGCAGCTCCTCCTTGAGCAACAAGGCTATTTATGCATCAGGTTAGCTACTTCAATAAGTGCTGCTTGTTTGAAACAGTTCAGGGAGCTGGAACACTACTGCTCTTCTTCAGCTGTTTCACTTGGTCACTTAAGATGCATAGCTTAGTCTGTCAAGTGTTCCTTGCTCCTGGCTTTAGACCATAACTGCTGTGGAAACACCATTATCCAGTTGCAATCTATAGGGTGATGGGTTTAGACTGAATAATCAAAGTACTTGAGGATTTGGTTTACCATGTTCTCTTGTGATTTATCGTTGCATATGCACTTTACATTTTTATCTTTTTTTTTTCCAATATTTCTTTATTGTTAGAATTAGTTTTCCTTAAAGCAATGTCTCTGATACTCTACTTTTATATTACTAATGAACTGCACCTTCTGTCACATAAAGGTATCATGGAATATAATAATTAGGAAAGAAATTGGACTGGGACTGATTATTTTTCTCTTCAGTACGATCACAGAATTCCTGTTAATACTAGAGATGCCCAAGTGAGATTTAAATAAACCCTCTCACACAGTCAAACAGTTCATTGCAGCAGCACAGAAGTTAATATATGCTAATTTACCTTTCCAAGCTCCATTTTGATGTAGCTAGGTTGCTACCCAGTACTGAAGTTAAATCTGGGATGGTACCTCCAGATCTCTACACTGCAGTCACAAAGTAAACATACCTCATTGAAATACTCCCATTTGTTCATAGCATTCTTTCAGCGTAGGAAAATACGCCTGATCTACACAACAGACTTTTGGCATCCAGAATTACCTTTTATCTCCACAGGTTTGCATGCAGGTCCATGTAAATGTGGAATAAGCAAACAAAGCCCAGCTTGTGGCACCTAAATAGAACCACATGCCACAAACCTCAGCCAGCAATGCAGCTGCCAGCAAAGCTTCAATGTGCACACATCCCAGGAGCAACGTCAGCGGCTGTGAGCCCAACAATATTTCTGGCAGTGATGTTTTCCAGTTTAGGCCTGGTCACGCTTTACATCTCTTGCCTATCTGTTTGTTTTGCATTGTGTTACATCATTCTGATCGCAATATTTAAACTATAAACTCATCGGGGGATCATACAGAGGGGGAAGCTGCCTTGTGCTGGTCACCTCAGGGTGAGCTTTCTATTCATTGAAGTTGGTGTCAGAGAAAGTGCAGAGGTTTTTTTGTGGGAGGAACAGACATATGGGACTGACACTGGCAAAACCCCAGGAGGGATAGAAGCAAATTGTAAAGTTGAGGCAATGATATTTTTTCTTCAATATTTCTGCATTTCTGTTATAAAGCAAATTTATGATGTTCTTGAAGAGCTTCTTGGGTTCCAGCTACTGGTAGAATGGAAATAAGGATTTCTAGGGACGATATTTTATCATCAACATTGTTGCGTAATTCAATATTTTGTGACTTTGAACAACATATATGTGCTTAAAATTGTGAGAAAGAAGTCACATTTTTCTCTTAGAATGTCTAAAGGAAAATAGCAGTATGTCCTGTGAATAAGCCTGGGTTTCAAGTTAACTTTTGAGTTCAGCTGTGTTTGGAATTCTTGGTATTTGTTTTTTGAAAATATTATTGTAAAAAAAAAAGTATATTGGAATGACATTTCATAGGAAATTGTCTTTTTGAGAATATTTATAGAATATAAGTTAGTAAGCATTGGCTTTGCATGAGATCTTCACTGGTAGCTGTTCCTTATCTGTTCAGAAACAGTTTCTGGGGGTTGCATCCCTTTCAAGACTAGGAATACTCTTACTTTTAAGTATTGAATAATCCCACACATCTCAATGCTTGTTTTAGAGAAGTAAGACTTTAAATAAAGAACATATCTGAGAAAATTATGGGTGATTCACAAAGAATAATATGGCAGAACTTGTTAAATTAATTATTTTCTCATCTTTCATAGTTGCTACAAGACTTCAACTCAAAAGCAGCCCAATGTTTTGTCAACCCATACAACAACCATCTTCAAACACTTAGCAGAATTTCATCTTCATTTAAAAATCAGCAATGTAATGGTTCCACATTTTAATTTCTTTAAAATTAGTGGAGGAGGTACAGGGCTAAGGATGTTTCTCAGACACCACCTTGCAGAACAAAAAATTACAAGGGTCAAAGAATTAAAAAAATTAAACACTCCTATAAACCATTCTTGTCTACTGCATTGTTAGGATACTTTGTCAATCATAGTAAGGGTTTTCATTTCATGGAAGAATGTCAGCTCAATCTGGATTTGTCTATTATCAGCAGTTTCTACAATGCAGTAGTGAAACAGTTTTTCGAAAAAGACTGTACAAACAACAATCTACTGAAATGTTAGATACTATCATAAATGATACCTGTAATTTTATAAGGTAGTAGAGAATTACTTCCAAGAATAACCTAACTGAATGTGTATAGTCTCATGAATACATAGTTAGCACTCCTCCTGTCTCCCTTTGCCTACCCACTGCTTGTTGATTGTTGTTTAAACATCAGCTACATATTAAGCTGTGATCCCTAGTTTGAATGTCTACAATCCAGACTGCTTCAGAAGATGGTGTGGGCTAGCATGTTTTCAGTTGGTTGGCTTTTACTTTGTTTTTGTTTTTATTTTATGACAACTTTTCTTGAACTGGATAGCACATGTGAGTTCCTGTTCTCGTTTTGTTTTTTTCATCTGGACATGCCTATACACAGACTTCAGAATGAAAGGTATGTTTCTAGAGCAGATTGAGTTGTGAAAGATGTAGGTAGAGCCATGCCTCCTCAAGCAGCTCTAGCATCACAAAATCAGTTTAGGTCTGTCCAATGAGAGTAAAAAAACATTTAATCCATGAAGTCAGTAAGAAATATCTTCTCTCGATATCAAGTTCCATCATGTGGTTGGTTTAGAAAGAACCTAAATACATCTTAATGGTACAAGATAATATTGACCAACAAGATTCTGAATTGCCTGTGAAAGAGAGTCTGCTTTTTTTGGGAGACATCAATTCTGCTAATGCCCTGCTGAGAGAAATTCTTAAAGCTAATCAGTCTGGCTTTTGAAGACAAATAAAAGATTTATATCTCAATAGTCATCCCACTCAGGAAATTATAATGGTTTTAATTCACCCATTAAGCAAGCACTTTTCCCTTTCTAAAATGTTCTTGGAGTTTCAGTCAGTTTTACATTAGAGTGCCTCTCTTCCTTTTATTTATCCTTCAGCTAAATCCAGACAGAAGTGCTGACAGTGAAAATACTTTAGAGTACCTTCTATGAGTCATACTAGGAAGACTTAATCAAAAGAATCAGAGCAGGGATCTGAGAGGTCCCAAGGGAGGACCTGCTATACCTAAATTGACTTTACAGGTTTCTACTAACCTGTGTAAAGTTGTAGTTAGGGAAAATCAACAAGTCCTCCAGATGATCTGTTCCAGTACTTCCTTATCCTTGCAGTTAAAAGCATGTCTACTCATATCTTAATCTACCTTTTAGAAACTTAAGATTGCTCTTCTTTGTCCTATTTACAATGCAACTAATAGTGGGAATTTTTTTTTCTTCTTTTTAACAGTCTATTAAGTATTGAAGGCTGCTATTTTGTCTCATTACCTCTTTTCTGAACTAAAGATCCCATTTATATTAGTTACTCTTCATTAGTCATGTTTCCCAGAGTTGTGATCTTTCTTGGTATTCTCTCAACCCTCTGAAGGTGGAAATCTTGTTTCTAAATGGGAAAAACAAAAGTGGATTTGTTGTGTTAGCTAACAGTGCAGTAGCCCTGAGGAGAACAGAATAATTCCAGTGTCCTCTACAAAGTGCTCCTGTTCATACCAGCAGGATGATTCTTTTTGCTGTAGTTGTTTGCTTCAGATGCAGACCCATTGCAAAACTTAGGTTCCTCTTTGCAGAACTGCTGCTTAGCATTTATGCAACTGATTCTTGTGAGTTGGCTTCTACCTTTTATCTGTTGCTTATTCATTCCTGGTTGTAGTACTTTAGACTTATTGAGTTCTGTTTTTTCTGATGACTTCTCCAGTTTTCAGGATTCTTCAAAATACCATTTATGATCTACAATGCTTGCAGCTTTACCTATGGTAGAGTTCATCTCCAGATTTAAAATGTGTACTCAGATTATTAATAAAAACACTGACTAGTACCAGGCTCAGAAACAAAACCCTGATGAACTCCTTCACTCATTCATTTTGATCATAGCTGGTTTTATA
>VZRW01001996.1:315631-332728 GCA_013398125.1 Aegotheles bennettii | reverse complement strand
GCCCCTCGGGGCAGCGCTCGGCGGTGCTGTGCCGGGGCCGGGCTCGGGGCTGGCGCTCCCCAGCGCTGCGGTGTGTGCGGGGACTCCCCCTGATTGCAGCCAGCCCAGATCCTGTAAATGAAAATTGTGACCGTGCGAGTTATCTGGATGGAGAGTCCCCGAGGGCCGATTATAGACCGTGTTTCATGACTAACGAAATAGGGCCGCTGGGATTTTCTGATGGCTGTCAGGTGCGGCCCGAGGAGCCGCCCTGGTGAGAGCCGAGCAGAAAGGTGGCAGCGGGGAGAGGCAGAGGAGAGGCCTCCGATAAGATGGGGCACCTGTTNCGCATGGAGGGGCCACGGCCACTGCCACAGCCACGGCCACAGCCACGGCCACGGCCACTGCCACAGCCCCGCTGCTCCGTGCAAACGCTGGGCAAAAGCAGGGGACCACGGCGTTACAACTACTGAAGAACCCTGAGCCAGGACCCATAATGTGTGTCCTCAGGGCGTGCACACCAGCACCGCTCAAACCCCCAGGATGGGACGGCCATTTTAGCAACCACTGACTTGGACAGCACATCACAGAATCACAGAATGGGTTGGAAGGGACCCTAAAGCTTATCCAGTTCCAACCCCCCTGCCATGGGCAGGGACACCTCCCACCAGACCAGGTTGCTCCAAGCCCCATCCAACCTGGCCTTGAACACTGCCAGGGAGGGGGCACCCACAGCTTCCCTGGGCAGCCTGTGCCAGCGTCTCACCGCTCACATCAGTCTTGCTGAACTCATGTAATGGTGAAAATGCTGCACAGTAGTGCAATTTCCCCATCAGCACTGTTCCAATGAAGCCCTGGATAACAAGAACCTGAACAATTAGCTCTGTTGCTCGGCAAGGCTAAACTATCCTCTCCTGTCAATTAATTTGCATTGCTCTCCGTACTGTGTTATTTCATTTATTGTACACTGTGTTGTGCCACATAGATACTCTCTCGGGTTTATACATGCACTCAGAGAGCAGGCAGTTACGGCGATTTAAAGAGTAATGGGCCCAGAAGAGAGTACATACAACAAATCAGGCAAGCTCTCTGTAGCCACTTCAGTACAAAGATTGGGAGGGCCCTCAAGGAATAGTTTGTTCATTAGTCAACAAGAATAATCTGCTCTGCTGATTCTGTTATAGAACTGGTAACTTCTGGCAAGAAGGTGGTAACAAACATCTCCAAGGTCATCTTGACAGGAATGGTCCCCACCACTTCATCTGCATTGTCTCTGAAAGGCTGAGCAAAGGAATGTGTAACTGCTTTTAAAACCAGGCATGTAAACTGGCTGACACAATGGTTAAGCACTTTTGGAAAAACGTTATTGCAAATTATTCTCTCTCAACTGGAAGTGGAACATATTTTATATCAGGTGCCAATTTCTCTTTTAAACAGCTTTATCTTAAGGCTCTTAGTATTTTACTTTTACAGCTACTTGTCCGATCTGTAGCCAGCACTTCATTTGCTGCTCCTTCAGTCAATGCTTGGAGTCCTCTTAGACAGGTACATAAATCCTGGGCTGTACTGGTCATGCCTACTAAGCAAGATCCATATGCATTCCAGTGCTGACCACTCAAAGCCTTGGCCCCCAAGGCAGTGAGTTTGGTGTAAACTCACAAAGGATTCCCCAGGCGTTGCTTTTCGTGTGATTGTTCCAAACCCTTGACCGATACTGTGAAGGGCAAGTCTCAAAGGAATTGATAATAACCAATCAGTTTAATTTTTTACATGATTATCACTGGAAAAATCAGAAAGAACTGAAATATGGGGTATGTAGGGGGAAAGTACACACTCTTTAGTAAGAACTCTTAGTATTCTGAAAGGTCTTTTGGGGAGCTAAACCTCCCCTGAGAAAGTTGTTGAAGTTTTGCAGCTCCCAGGGGAGTCCTGTGGAGCATATTCCTGCATGTCATAGGCTTGTGTCTCACCTGGGAGTCCTGCTCATTGCTTGGGAACCACTGCTCTGTACATCAGATGCTGCGTAAGATGTTTTTCCACTACCATATACTTTTCAGCTCCTTCTATAATAAAACTGGTGTGTGGAAACTACACGCACTTGCTTCCAAATTACCTTATTCCATTTTATTGGTGGTGGCAAACCCTTCTACAGAGTGAACTGGTATATGGAGGGACTACCTATCCGGCCCAATCCATGGGATTCTAATGCATTGGGCGTATCGTGCTCACATTGCTGCAAAGGCAAGTTAAGGGGTTTGGAATGCTAAAACCAATTAAGAGTAATGTCTTGCTGGGTGTCAACCAGTACTGCTTTAGCAAGTATCAGGATAGAGATGAAAATGATTTATCACTAAAGTCCTTCTCTTGAAGGCATGAATTTCTTTAAAAATTAAGAAAAGTGTGACACTAAAGGTTCACGAAATACCTAAGAAGGTACTACTAGAAAGAATACCTCCATATACAAAATCAAAAAGTCATCATTCTCATCACAGAAAGACTTCAAAAATCAGTCATGAACTCTTCTAATGTTTTCTCTACCTTGTTTATTCTAAAAGAAAAGTAGAAAAGGAATCTTTCCAGATTATTATATCTGAATCAATAAATTTCCAGAGAAATGATGACTATTAAGAATGTAGTTCTGAGTAACCAGCTTGTCTTCCTCTGTGTGAACGTGGTCAATTCGGGAAACAAGTGATAGTATCACAACTGCCTATCAATGTCCAGGAGTTCAGCTATTACTAAAGCATGTTAACAAGCCAGCTGAGATACATAGTAGCTATCAAATGATAGATAATCTGTCCTGTCAATGTATACAAATATTGGGTGCCAAATGCAGGTGAAGGGGTTCATGACACAAGTTTTCCATAGCAAGCATGACCTACAATTCAAGGCATTCCCCTGCCTTTATTTCTGTCTCTCTGTCATGGCAAGCTCCTCTCTTGCAGTTGTGCCATTCCTGCTGTTTGTCAAGCCATCCTGTGAAGAGGATCAGGCTACTGACCCTCAAAAAGAGGCTCTTTTGTCATGCAAGATTACTTTTCAACCAGCTACAGTTCACTGTCTGGGTTTATTACGCAGCCCATAAGCATTGTGCCAGCACTACAGGGAGGGCAGCAACATGGGAGAAGGGTGGGGGTAAGTGGGTAAGGCTGCCTTTAGATAGTGTTGCCACCCAGAAAACTGCGAACCTACTCTCTCAAGCAAAGGGTTGCTATTAGTGCTTCTACACATTACATCCATAGACCCTGAAAATGTACTCTAAAGAGTGCTAATATGGCATGAAATTCTAGCCTGGGTGGATCTAAGTGGCAACCGGAGCTCATTTTCTCCTCTGGATGTCAGAAGTCTCTGCCCTTTCCCTTGTTCTCCTCGAGTAGGAGCTGAACACCTTGGTTGAAACCCTGGCAGAAAAGCAGTCCCTGACAGCAAACCCCACTGACCTGGGGGGGATGGGGGGGTGGGGTGAGGAGGAGCAGGTTTCATGCCAGCGCTTCTCACAAGTTTAAAACCAAAACTTATCACTTTTTGACTGTCAGTAATAAAACACAAATAAGCATACTGCAATGTCTTACCTTCAAGCATTAGTGGCCTTGAAAGGAAGCAAAGCATTTGAGTGAGAACTGAAGTAGGTTAAGCAGGGGTATGTCCCCTTTCTGTCAGTTCTGGTAATCAATGGCAGAGAAGCAGAACAACGTCCATGCAGTGACATCTTAAACTGTGGCTGCTAAATTTACCAGAGCCAATTTATCAACGCTCTGACTCAGCTGGAATGTACCCACAGGAACACCCCTACTGAAATCAGCTTGTAAATTAGATAAATGTCATCCACAACCATTTTAAAATTCCTTTGTATTGCCAAGATGGCATAAAAGTAAGGGTATAGGGAAATAAATAGGTGTGACTTTTTATTGTATTAGTTAAGTTTTTTTGACCACTATTTTGAAATCAGTAAGGCAAGTCATCCAAGTGCTTGGCAACATATGCAGCTGTTACAATTTCCCATGAGATTCAGAGAAAATCTAGACTGCAACATACAACTTCAGAACCTGAATATGGATTCATGCACACAAAGCTCTTGTGCTCCCACTGGGAGTGTCAGCACACAATTAAATGAAAATATTTAAATTTACTAACTACAGTGCTGAGGCAGTAATGCAAGTCTTGGTTTGCAACCTAAGAAGTCCACTTTTATGCCAAATATACATGAATTAAGCTCACCTCATACAATTCCCTGAGAGGACTGGAGATTAAAAAGAAATCTGCTCCATTAAACTCGAGGATAACCTCAGAGAACTAACCCCTGGGTTGCTAATGGAATGACATCAGAAAGCAGCCGTCAGCCGTATTCTGCCAATTTCCTAAACACTGGAGAGTTTTGGTAAGAGTTGCATTAAACGATCTGTCATCAACTGAATATTAATCTCTCAGTATTTTATTACTCAGTCTTAAACAGGGCCTTCTGCAGGGCATGAATTATTGGCAATGGGAGGCAGTAATTACGAAGTGAGGTATAGCATAGAAAACATGGTAAGTGAGATAAAACAGTGTCTGGGGACCATATAATATCATGCTGGCAAACAGAACATGTTATAAAACTGTTTTAGAGAGAACAGATATCATACAGGAATCTGGTTGCTAAGCTACAAAAGGGAACCCTGAAGCAGAAAATTACGGGTTTTATTTCTCACCTTAAGGCATAACCTTTCAGGCTACACTCCTGTAACGGAGCAGTAGATTCTGCCTATACAGACCACCATGTGAACGTGTTGAGTTTCTTCAACGTGCTGCAGGACTGGATGCGTTTTTTAAACATGTAGTGATCACTGTGCACGAGATGACATGTTTCGTGGTTTGCCTTCTGGGTGCCATGTGGCATGACAGTCTCGCTGAACTCAGTGGTGAAGGGCTTCCAAGTGAGAGTAGAGTTAAACTGAGGAAATATGTACTATACACATGCATAACACTGACATAATTTTGTTGTAGTTAAGAAAATATTTCAGTAAAGTGAAAACAAATTCATGCTGAATTATTACAGTTCAAATATCCCAACCTCAGCCAAGTATGAATGGATACCAAGTATTGTGAAGGGATGGTAAGAAAAACTAAAATCAAAGCATACAGGGATCAGCTGTCACACAGGAGGGCATATGACTGATAAAAGGTGAGTGGCTTTGGAAAGCATCACTGAATTACTAGGAAGCCTCGACCCATGAATGCAGAACCGACTATTTCAGTCCACATGATACAGCTTGATGTTCCCACAGCCACCATTATTGCATGACAAGCATGAGTAATAGCAGAGGAGTTTTGTTGAAGTGTATCAGTGCATGGAAAGACCAGGAAGGTACTGGAGCATTTCCCTGAATTGGCTACTCAGTGCAACAAATCCTCTGTCTTGAAGAACTTACATTCTTAGCAGGCAAAACGGGCAGATGGTGCTGGAAAGAGATACGTTTAACCTGATAAATGACTGGTAGCAACGTATCTTGCAAAGCACGACAGACCTAAATGAAGAGCATTTGTTCATTAAACAGGGTATGAAAATGCATAGTGTAATGCAGAGAAAAAAAAAAGTAATTATTGTTCTTATTAGGGAAATTGGAATGTTTCTAAGCAAAAAAAGGTAGAGACTGCATATTGACTTGGGATTGATTATTGCTTTTGCACTCACTGTTATATTTAATATGCATTTGGTAACTGAATTACTGCTCTTGAAACACTACGGTTTTGGTATAAAACAAGTAGCAGACTGTGTAATAGGATTTTTACTAAGAAATCATGCAACAGTTTAATATCCTTGTGTTATCATTTGCAATAGTATATTCTTAAGTTTGTGGGAGCAGGCTGAGAAAACGACAGCTAAGAGTCACTCCATATGCATCTGATGTCATATTACAATAAAAGTGAAATTGAAAACACACCATCCATGTTTTCTTTTGAATGTATATAGCTAGTATTTTAAAAGTAAAATAATTTAATTTTTCCCAAAAATTTTAAAAGGTATAACTTGAATTCAAAGTAATTATCTACAATTGTATGTTGTTTTCCAAATTTGTAGTTGGAAATGTAAAGAAAATAAATGGAAACAAATAATGATGGAAAACTAATTAGTGAAAAATGTAGGAAAAGTTTTTTGTATGAACTAAGTAGAATAATTTCAATTTGAAAATTATCAATCAAATGATATAAAAAAGCAGATAATCTAATAATTTATGGGGAAAATATTTTGATCGCAGAGTTTCTTAACACAATGGTAAAAATACAGATCTGTTCACATTTGAGTGTCATGTAGAATTGCCCATGAAAAGCCTGAGTAGTCATGTAACTTTATATTACAGCTCTCAATCGACCATATCCCAGTTTATACTCTTCTGCTTGAATTGTATCCGCAGTAGATCCTGTGCCTGCTGCAAGCTGCTCTGCGTGGGCTGACCTTGCTGGAGGTTCAAGACTCCCTGAGCTATCTGAAACTCCAGACAGGAGAAGTGTGGAACTACCAGCAAGAGAACGTTTCAAACTGAGGCAAGCTCCGTCAGCATTTTATTCACCTGGAAAAAGGGGCTTCTGTTCTTATATGAACAATACATAAGTAGTTGTCATTTATTTCCTCACCTGTATGATCAAAAAGCCTCTTTCAAATTTGTTGGCTCTTGGCCATTAATCAGGTCCTTAAGCACAGCTGCTGGATTTCACCTACCTCTAGAAAAGCATGAGCAAGGGCGTGTAACCTCTCAGTGCACTGACAGAACAGGTCCTGTCCATACTGGAACTTAGCAAACAAATGGGATGACCAGAATTTACAAGGGAAATTTCTAGCCTATGTACTATTGTCATTTACAGTAAAAAAGAAAGAAAAAATATTCATCTCTAGAGATTATTTACCTCGCAACCCAATAGTGCACTTGGAAATTACTGTATCCTAAAACAGCTCTGATAAGCAAAGACGAAACTTAAATAGCTAAAAGGGAACTAGCAGATCTCTTGCTTAGTATCAAATCCTGTTTTAAAACCTTCTGCTCTTAAAGACATCCTGTTTATATATTTAATGAATGAACTGGATGTAAGAGAAACAAAAATTGCCTGCAATCCACTGTAAAACGTGTATTTGCAACGTTGGAGTAACTCAGCTTTTAAAGTTAACAACTAAACAGTTCGGGAAATTCCCCAAATTCCTGTTAGATTTTGTTTCTGTTTCTCTGTGAGCAGTTTTGCAATTTTTCTGGGAATGTACCATGGTTCAGAGGCAGGCATTTAGAAAAAAAAATAAATTCCCTTTCTTTTCTGTTCCTTCCTTACCTGGATGTTATCAAAGATTTCAATTTGATTAGAGACTCTGCCTCTGACAAAACCTTACACCTGTGCTAGCTCTCCTGTCAAAATAAGCTTCTGTGTAACGATGTGAGACTCAGGGACCTCAGGGGGTTGCTTTTATTTGTTTTGTTCATTTTAAGATCTTCTTGCCTTTAGAGATCAATTGCAAGCCTTCTCCAAAGAGAATAAGGACATGGGACAGGAGGAAATACTTTGGATCACCAGTATACTCAATTGATCCCACATCAAATACTCCAGCTTCATCTTAAAACTAAGCAGGTTGCATGCATACATGCCTGCCTACGAAACTGCTCACATGCACTATTTCTGTTGGAAGGCTTTTCCTGAACATTTTCTGACAGGTAGAAACTTCTTCACATATATATAGCTCAAAAATATATACAATTTATCCCTATTTATTCTTCTAATAACATCACTTTCTGTCTACAATGGCTCTTTCCCTTACATTACTTTTCCCTCACTGCACTGTAATTACATAGACAGCTATCCCACCACTTCTCAGACTTTGTCTAAAATGAAGCCTCAAAAAAATAGATTCCTCATTCCCTTAATCTTCCCAGTAGCCCTTCCATGTACCTTTACTAGTTTGTGTTCATCTTTCTTTACCACGGTTTAGCAGAAATGCATGCAGAATTCCAGATGAGGTTTTGTCAGGCCTTTGCATCATTACATTGACGTTTCTCTCTTTAAGAACACAAACACACAAATATAGACATAACCCCATTACTACACATCTGAGTTCCTATTTAACTTCCTTTTTTGCTCCACTGCATTCGTGCCTCAGCACCAGTTACTAATACGCCTTTGCTTGTTCATTCCATTGTCACTTCCAATTGATGAGTCTCCACCTTGTGACAGAAATTCTTGTTAATAATTATTCAAGTTTGTGACTGTATACTTTGCATCACAACAGGGTGCTAGATATCATCTAGGTTCCCTTTCCCACAAAAGGTTGGGCTAGATGATCTTTTGAGGTCACTTCCAACCTGGGCAGTTCTATGATTCCATAATTCATTATCCTGGCATTTCTATTCTCTTCTGCAAGATCATGCAGGTTTTTTTGTGTGATATTTCAATCTTCTTCTGTACTAATGGTTCCTTTGTATCCAAAGTCCTTACCCAAGATACTAAATAAGAGGGGTCTGTGATCGATCCTGGAGAACCTCTACTTATAAACCATTCTTTAACCTGATAGCTACCTTTTCAAAACAAACCACTGTGATTTTCCTTCAGCTAGTTCCTCTGGTTATTTTTCAGTTCTTGTACTATTTCACCTCATCTCCAGCTGAAGTAATTGTATCTTGTATAGCATTGCATCAAATAGTTAAGCAGAGTCTTGTTGCTTATTCCTTATCCTCAACTATTTTACCTAAGACAGATAACAAATTATTATTCTCAAAATTTACTTTACAATGGGAAGACAAACCTTAATAGTTTGCTTATCCCAAGAGAGATTACTTATGACTCTTGCTTAGAATCTCAAGAGTTTTGACATTTTAATAACCTAGAATAATGAAAACATGACAAGTTCAGTATGAGACGGTTAACGGAGAAAGTTATTCCAAATAATTGGAAACATCTATCCAGAACCGAGTTCTGGGGGGAATGGTCTGTGGTAGACTTAACTGGACAGTACCTGGATGAATGCAGCAAGCTGGACTGGCAGTCTATAGAATTTACTGAACACATACAATAAAAACTCTTCAAATGCAGATTTAAAACAAACACACCTATTAGAGATGTCATTTTCTATTTGGCTACAGGAAGAAGCTACTTCAGGATGAGATAAGCTGTGAAATTGAAGCACAGTAGTCATTCAGTACTAACCCCTCAAATGAATGTTTTCATTCTATACCAAGACAGCCCTTTGTGGTTTAGCTTATCCACTTCTAAAGAGAACTATAATGATTCCCTCAGAGCAGACCAAACATATAACTAGCATAGAACAGATTATTTGCAAAAGCTATGCCAGCTGTTTTCAGACTAGTCAAGCCCTTACATTTGATGTCGTGGTTTAAAAATTCTACAGTGGGAGAAAAAATTCCAACTCTATTCTTACAGATTTTTTTCCATAAAAACTATCTAGGAAAAAGCCTGAATTGTACCAGAAAAGGAGCACGCAATCCCAGGCATGATTGTTACTATGGTTTCCTTATTAACAATTACCCACTTCAAGTTAGTCTGTAGCTATTGAGTTAAATATTACCCAAGTTAGTAAGCACAGTGCCACATGTCCTCTGGGGCAGCTGTAGAACTGTTTCTGCTTCCAGTGAAACCAATGTAAACCCCATGCTTCTGCAAAGGGTTAATAGAAATTCTCTCACTCCTTTACGGATGTGTGCCCACACCACATGCTGTATGTACACGTACAATGTTTCTCCAGTGACCACTTGACAGTAACCCGGGGTTTACAAACAGAAAACTCCCACCCTCCTATAAAGAGAATAACAGTAGTCTTTGTAACAGTAAATAAACCCACCACTTCTCCTGCTTATTAGACGTGCTTCCTTCCTGTGACAGGAATTATATCACCACACTGATGGGAAGAAGAGAAAAGGGATTTTTTTTTTAATGGTTGTTTTATCTATCACTTTCACTGAGGCAGAAATTCTAGACTGATTCACAGATGGAAACCCCAAATGCCATGCAGCAAAGCATTCATCTATGGACAGGAAACAGCATGGGTTTTATAGGCTAGAGTAAAGGTTATGTCACTTTTAAGTACATTTTAAAAGGCTGCACAGACACCTTACTTAATATTCAACTGACAAAACTAGCCACACATAAAAGCCTTTAATCATATACGGGGTGTACCGGTGAAGTTCAATTCCTATATGGTCCTGCAGTTGTTCCTCTAATACTGATAACATGAAGCAATGTTATCACCAAGCTACACAGGAACAGGAGACAGGAAGAAGGAAAAAAAAGTAGCATTTGAAATAAAATGGTGAGAGAATACAAAGGCTACTGCAAATAGCAAATGCAGATGAGATCAGCTGATAGTACAGAAGAAGCAGCAGACAACAGTAAAAGGTACAAGAGAAAAGAACAGCAAGTTTGTGTATGTTTTATTAAATATGTTTTTTTTAAGGTGTATTTTTAGCAAGATTCTGGATGAGTACATGAAGACGCTTATAAATGTTCACAGATGTACATGTAAAGCATCAGTGGGAAGGAGCAAGACTTTCTAATCAGCTCTCTTGAGGTATGATAGTTGATCTCTGCTATACTCACACTAGCAGTTTTGGGAAGTTTAACTTTGTCTTTCTGTTGATTTTTTTTTACCTTTGGAGGCTAAAATTATCTTTTCAAAATATGATCAATTTAACTCTGACCCAACAATAACTGGAAGAAATGAATAGACAAATAGCTCAACTGGACCCAGTCTACTACCAAGATGAATACACTTATCTGTGGGTTAAGTTTGCACTGAGCATTTTGCTTCTTCATTAGTCACAGAAAATAGAAAAAAGGAAATCCATGCTAACCAAATCTAGACAAACTGTAACCTTCATTGTGAACCTAAGAGGCAAAATCCAGCTTTCTTGGCATTACACATCCACAAACAAGACTGCAATTCACAGTACTCCTCCTGTGAGCCACCATCTGAACATAGAAATTCTCTTCCCTATGTACCTGCATCTGAAAATCATGTGAGTGCAATACAGACCACATTCGCAGGGGACAAGCCAAACTAACTGGAAGTTTTCTGAAGCTAGGCTACATCAAGTGGTATTTTAGCTGTATATAGGCATGAAACATTTTTTGTGATGGTGTAATATGCTGCTGCAAAAGGAGAGGTTTGGATTTGAAGAACTTTTTGTTGCTTCCTTAATAAATGGGCCTTTTCCTTTCTGTTCTCCTTTCTGGTTCCCTATTCATGTAAGAATTATCCCAGGCTCCAGAACATACTTTTGGTTTTGAAATTCTCTGTAAATGAATATCCTTATGAACAGCTCCTGCAAAAAGTGTGATCAGCCTGTATGTGTATCATTTGCTTAGGGATACATAAGCCTCTGCTTTAAGAATCCATTGTCCCGCTCCACCCATGATTCAGCTATGACAGTAATTCTATAAATATGTCAGAATGTTTGGTTTATTTGGCTTCGAACACTCATTTTGTCCACTTCTTTTACTTGGGGTTCCCAGCTGCCTTTGAACATTGGTCACACAATTTACTCTTTGTGACAGACGCCTTGGTTAATCTGTTAAACAGAAGAATGATGCATAAGGCCATTTGGAAATAGCGCTGGGAAAAACAGTGATGCAACAGATGCAGGAGGAAGAAGCAGTCCAGGCCTCGGAGGGTTCAAAGCCCATTGTTATTAATGGACATGGTGCACAGACTGAAGCTACACCCTGCAGTTGTGGGAAGGAACTGGTGGCAGAGTCCACAGGGCTCCCGGCCCTTCCAAAGAATAGCGGCACAACCTCAGACTTAGGCTGCTGTTGCCAGCACACAACATTGCTGTGGATTCAGCTGTCTTCCCCTGTACACTCTGCATGGACATTATACAGTTAATAAAAAACTTCAATGGAATGCACTAAAGCTTGTGTCACAGCACAATGATAGTGCTTACTGATGAGGAGTGTACAATAGAACTCGGACTACCGAATGAGAAGCTGCAGCCAGTTTCTAGGCAGATGCTTAGAAGAATAAATGTGTAAGGACAAAGATTTTACACAGGGAACTAGACTTCTTTTGGAAGAAAGCACCTGTGGGACAAAATCCTTAGGAAGATTCTGCTGGGATGGACTGTCTTGGGCAAGCTGGTTGGCATTTCCTTCCATTTTTGAGGGCCTGGCAGGACTCCATAGGAGAGACCATGCTTTTGCACCAGCCCTGACCTCAACTAGCTACTTGCCTTTCCCAGCCTCAGCTCAGCTGCGCATAACCAGTTAAGAAATGGCAGACATCCTCTCTCACTCTCTCTCCGTCCAAAGCCATAATGAATTTTCCTGGAGTGAATGTTGTTCATTTCCACTATGCTCCTCCTTCTCCGTTACACCTCTACTCTGCCCAAATTACAGAGTGGCTGAAGGAATGCGAGTGCATGAGTGGATGAAGATGCTTAAGACAGCTTCCTTTCTTAAGGGTGACAGACAAAATCTTATCAAGGACATTATCCAAGATGCATATTTTGAAGTGTCCTGAAATTAGTCTTCCTTGGCAAGGACTGCACCAGATTTGCTCTGCAGGATAACTCAGTTCTTGCAGGACCATAAGAAACTTTGAGGGCTGCATAGATAGCTTCTGCAAATGCTGAAAGTTGTCTTGGGGACAACCAAATGAAAACTTTTAAAGAAGCCAACAGCTCACACCTGTTATTTTGAGTTTCTAGCCTGAGACAATAGCATGAGAGGGCCCTTCAGAAGGCACGGTTGACTACAGGGTTTCCCCAATTCTATCTTAGCTGTGATCACCAATGCATCATCATACTTAAGAAGCTAAAAAATAATAAAAAAATATCTTTTAGACATTTCAGATCATATTCTGCTGATAAATCCTGTGGTCCTGGTGAGGGGAGAAATTAATCCCATGAGTTGAACTGAAAAAAAGCCAAATGCTGAAGTGAGAGAGTTGGCAAAGGGGTGAAGATTTTTATTATCCAAAGGTACTCTTTGGCTGAGAAATACTGCGAGAAAAACACTGCTGGATCCCAGGCTATGGCATTCAGATTTCTAGAGCTTGACATTACTAAGAATCTTCAGAGAAAATATTGTAGAATCATAGAATGGTTTAGGTTGAAATGAAACACATTTTTCTGTATATTTCTCACTAACATTGTCATAATTCTTCCTTTTTGCAAACAAAAAAAAATTAAAGAGAACACAATGTTTTTCTTGCAAGCAGTTATCAAACATCTTCAGTGTGTACACAGAACAAAATGCCTTGCTAACCTCAATTTGTTCTGTCCACAGCCATCATTTACCAGAAGCGATATACAAGATGAAGGATACAGATATTTGTTCATTTCCAGTGGGCACATTAAAAGAGAAAATTTTAAAATCTGCTCTTTAAAACTCTGTTTTGGTTTTCTTCCACACAGAGCAGACAATCATCATTAGAAATTGCTGCATTTTAGGATATAAAACATTCCAAGAACTAATGTCAGCAGTGCTGATGATTGGGAATATTAAAGAAATAAAGACTGGGAAAACTCATTTGTTGCATATTTCAAAAGTGGAACCAATTAAGAGGCGATACGCAAATAATAAAACAACTGACAGGAAGATCAGCATTCAATTTTGGATTTGACCAGTAAAGAAAAAGTAGAGATGTTATAAAGGCATTGATTATTGAAAAAGGCGAACATCATAAAGACAGGACATCAATTTTATTAACCAAACCTGTATAGAGAAAAAAACCCCCAGCAGCCAGAATGTGAAATACATGGGTGACAAGTGACAAAGGGTTACTGGCAGTGGACGCGTGGGGGAAAGGCATCCCAGCCCAAGGTCAGTACTTTTCCCTGTCTACATTCCATTGCGCGATGGTGGGCTGCACCGCACTTTGACATTTCTGAATGCAAAACCATGGCTCGAAGATTCTACCAAATAAGATGTTGCAGTTCAAGTTGTCTTTTTTCCATAATTGTGTTTTCCTGAGATTCATAAGACTATTAATACTTCAACATGGAGAAGAGCTGCATGGTCAAGTCCAGCCCTCTTTGGTGGAAGACTTGCACCATAAGTAGGCAGTTCTTCAAATCTCCCATTAACAGCACTTTCACACATCACAGGAGAGGTCTCATCTGGGCAGGCAGCTGGCAAGTGCATCAGGCCTTGGTACAGTCACAAAGTTCATGGTGCAGTGCAATAGTGGACAGATCTTTTCATGATTCTTCAACACTTCACTCAAGTGTTTCATTTCATCTGTTAGCTTTCCAATTTCTCTTTTCAGGGAGGTATTTTCTTGCTCAAGAGACTCATATTCCTGGAAAGAGAAAAAAAAGCCTACTCATAGTCAAAACATTCCTTTCAGTGCTTCCACCTTGAGTATATTCATGTAACTATAGAAAAACTCAATGGTTTCTTATTACAATGTGCAAAATGCTAATACAGACACAGCCTGGGTGCTGGAACAGGGCAAGTGCTTTGCCACCTGTGCCCTGACCACACTGCGATTCCTTTCATGGCCCTAAAGACCAGGAGATGCTGCTGGTCCTTAGGGGTCCCCAGCAGCTGCCCTGGGCTGCCTCTGCTGGGAAAGGCCAAGCAGGGTAGCTCTGCACTGTCAGAGCAGAGGAAATGAAAGCACTGAGCGCAGGTAAGTGCTGGGAAAACCCAGTGCCTGGCATTGCCCATGAGGAAAGGGCAGCCCCTGCTCCGGGCCAGGCTGAGATGCACAGCTAGCACAAGGCACCTGGTGCCAGCCACTCTCCTCCAGGCCAGCTGGGGCTTGTAGCCACCTGCTCAGATGCTCAGGAACTCAAGAGCAGGAGGAGGGGAGTGCCATGCCAGCTTGTTCCCAGCCCCACTTTGTTACTGGAAGGCCTGACCACTGCCTTTCTTATCCCTGGCCTGGGCTGCTCTTGAGGTGAAGTTCTCTGGCAATGAATAAGCTGCTATTAACTGCAGGGGAGTTTAGAGATGCTCTGCAGTATATATCTGTGATGGATGTGAGACTCATGTGTCACATTTTTTGCTAACTGCCTGTCTCAAGTGTCCCCAATGTCAAGCCTTCTCATCCCAAAGAGTGGAGGGCTAGAGGTTCAGTGACAGCCCACAGAAAACCTGCAGGTGTCTGCACTTCACTGCTGGCCTAGGGCTCAACACTCACCCACTCAATCTCACCTCCTTTGGAAAGCTTCAGAGCAAACTTCAAAGCCTACACATGCCTTAAAAGGCCCGTTTACCAGGCAGCAGGGAGAGCTTCTCACGCACTGCTCCTCTGGGCAGCCTGGGACTGCCTCTGCTGTCCTTCACTGCAGGAGTTTGGATCCCCTTGCCCTCCCTCACACCCTTCCACCACCCGTCTCACACACAGAGTAAAACAGGCATGGTCCTCCTAACACATTATGGAAGCCAGCTTCAGCAAAGTCATCCATCCCTGACTCTGGCTCTGCTCACCTCTTGTTGCTCCAAATGCCATGGGGTTGAATTTTGGAGTAAGTGTTACTCTTCTATTGCTCTGTCTCATTTTCAGGGATGAGACTATTACATTGTTCTTGCCAAGAATTAATTCCTATTCAACCATATCTGCCTGTACCTAGGAAAACCTGCATGCCTAAGAACATAGATTCCCAGCATGAAGAAGATCCTCAAGTTCAGAAGAAACATCAGGAAGGCTCAGGGCCCAGAAATTATTCCACAAGAGCCAGGGGTTACTCCTTTCCAGAAGTACCCTGCACCTGGCTTTCTCAGGTGCTGACTCAGAAGAGATCTGAAGAAAACCAAACCCAAAACTCCCCATGCTGTCCCTCTTGGTCTCTGCTGACAGCTGGCAGATTCTTCCACACTGAGAAAGAGAAGACCTGTGCTGAATCTCTGGAGCTGAGCAATTGACTCAGCCACAATCACAGCAGCAGAACTAACACTCACCCCAAGAGCCCTGGCTACAACAAGAGCACTGTTGTGTGAGGTAACATCCAAACCAGAGAAAGGGGATTCCTGTCCTCCAGCATTCGCACTGGGCACCAGAGAAAACTACACCACACTGTGATATTGAGAAGGAGTATTAAGAGTTTCTGGAAGAATCAGTTACATTCATGCTTTTTTGGAAACACCCACTGTTACTTCTCAGAGCATACATGTACAACAGCTAACTGAACTGAGCTCTCATGCTTGGAAGTTTTAAAGGAGCCCTTTCAGCTGGGTATTTCTGTCTCACACCATAGTTTTAGAACTGACTTAAGCTAGCACTGCCACTAAGCAATGTGGTCCCCTCCTCCTCCATCGCCTTTCCCTCACAAGGGAGCAAGCATTCACGCACTGCCATAGTGAATGTGACAAGCATAACACTCATCCAGAGGAAAATGGGTTTGATTTAGCCCAGAAGAGCCCTGCGGTCCAGTTCACTGGGTGGTCATGGGAACAGCCAAAGAGGGAGGGTGAGACGAGGGCACGAACACGTCTCTCTCCCTAGCAGTGTCACCGGTGGCAGAGCTGCACTGTCCAACGTGAGCATCGGTGTCCGGGAGTTCCTGAGCAGGCACCTCACAGCACGCCTGTCTCTGCCTCACACCCGCAGCTCTCTGAGCTGGGTGAGTGTGAAAACAGGCCCACACCTGCTTAAGAAGTCCCATTTAGTGTAAAGCCCCATGCCTGGTACCCAAGCTGTGCCTGCAAAATGTCAAGTACCCATTCACCTCGTGAAGTTTATCTGCTTTCTGAGTTTGCTTCTTCCGGCTCCTCTGTGCAGCAACTCGATTTTTTTCTCTCCTCCTTACTTTCCTGTCATCTTCTTCATGACTCTGGAAGACATGAGCCAGAAACACTTCACTAGTTTTTCAGGTGCACACAGAGATGCCCGAAGTCAGGTGCGTAACTGTTCCTGAGGACAGCACATACTCCCAATTTCACAGCACCTGCCCCTGGTCGCACGGTGCCTGCGAGGGGCAGCGCATCCCCCTGCCCCACTGCACAGGCGGAGCCCGAGGCCGGGGGCTGGGAGCCGGCAGAGATGCCCGGTGGGCTGCCGCAGAGCCCCGGGGGATGCCGCAGAGCCCCCGCGGGCGCTCGCTGTGCCGCCAGTGGGGAACCAGAGGCGCGCCCGTCCCCCGCGGCGGGGCCCTGCGCTCCCGCTCTGCCCCCCAGGCGGCACTCGCACCTGCCTCGCCCCGT
>VZRW01001996.1:297748-311376 GCA_013398125.1 Aegotheles bennettii | reverse complement strand
CTCAGGTTTTTTCCGAGTTTCCTGCACCTCCTCAGGTTTTTTCCGAATTTCCTGCACTTCATTCTCTTCCTCCTGATTTTCTTGCACTTCTCCTTCCTCTTCCTGCACCTGGTGAATCTTAGTCCTGCCATTAGCACCATATCCAAGACTAAAACTTATCAGGCGCACACCCAGGAACGCACCCACAATCACAGAAGGGAAAAGCCACAACTCTAAATTATTCCAGCTCACCCCATTAAATTGAAACGACCAAGGACAGTCCTCAATGTAAGGGGTGGTTGAATTTCCCAACTTAACCGGAATAATAGGAGAGGAGAAATTCATTACGTTTACAGGGCCTGCAAAGTACCACTTCAAACTTTGAAATAAGTCATTGCCTTTCATCAGTGTAGAATGCAGCCAGGAAAACAACAGATAATAAGATGCAAACCTAGCAATAACCAAATGACTGATGAAAGAGCTTCCCCGCACGTGGTTCATAACCCTCTTTGTTCAGAACCTACACACAGCAAAGTGTGTGTGGATACTGCTCCAATATGCAAGTTTTTCCTGGGCGGGGACCGCCCACCCCCACGAGCACCAAGCATGCTGCTGGCCGTACGCACCAACAGCCAGCGAGGTGTTCCATCTCACACCAGGAAGCCAAGAAACTCAAACTCAGCTTGGAAATGTTCCCAAGCATCCCTTGCCGTTGAGCTGTCTTACAAAATTCAAAGGCTATATAAAGAAAAACTACCAGACATTTCTTGATGCAACACCAACTCGTCCCAAGTTAAAAATAAGAAGTTTGGATGTTGTGACATTTCAGTAGAAGCCTGATTAGACACTCATCTTGCACAACACCGATTTCTATGAAAAGTCAACCAAAGGACGAAAGGCTACGGGAATGAGAAAAAAATGAAGCATTTATCTGTATTTCTGCCAGTGGGAAGAACAGATCCCAGGCACACCAAGTTGCAGGTATTACTTGCTGTAGAAATTTTTAATAATAATTTGAAAAACAGCTGAGCATTCAAGTGTTGAGTTTAGCTCATCACAGGACTTGCATTTACTCCAACACCTTCTGTTGCTGCTTGGCCAACAGTGGTCACCAGAGATTTGTAAATTCAGTTTATATGCTGCACTTGGAATCTTGATTGTTTTATCTTTCTTGACACCATTTATCTGGCCAGTGTTTCCAGATGCCATTTTTCTTTTTTCATCAGCTGCAGTTGAAACAAGGGCGATGCAACAAGGCCCAACTGCCTAGCACAAGGGATTCACTCCCTCTTCCCTCAAATCCATTTTTGATGGGACCTCTTCAGAGATGTGCCCATTCCTATCTGTACTTGCCTATCACTATTAGCACAGAATAGCAGGGAATCTTCCTAATAACATAGAAAATGTTCAAATACTATAATGTAGCCATATAAAATCCCGCAGGGCTCATCTTAGACTAGGAACACTCAGATTAAAGAGTACCCGTGGATCTTGGTGAAGAAAGCTGTAGTGGGGATTTTCAACCCAGCACACAGCACGTGTACTCAAAGAACCTGTAACAGCAAGTTGCTGTGTGAAAAACCATCCCAGTCACACGTTCCATAGCTTTGCAGCTCCAGCCCCTCTCATATCCTGTCCTCTCTTACATTAGATGCTTTGTAGCCCTGAGATTAATGTTGTGAGTTCAAAGGCGGCAAATGGAACTACTTCAGTTACTGGAGCCAAAATCTAACACAGATGTCTTCTGAAGTATACCCACTGTTCAGTCACCATCTATTCCAGGATCAGAGCCCACATTATCTGAAACTTTGATCTTTCTTAATTGATTTAATTTACTTTGTATAAAAACACACATTTGTATATACAAGAGCGAGCGGCAACAAATATTTACATTTGATTAAATATACAAAGTCTCAGTACAAATGCTCACCTTTACAAAATAAACTACGCTAAAATCTGTTGCGCATTTTCTTGAAGATTTTCAGTCTCTTAGACATTAAGTTGGACCTACCTTCTTACCACAGAACATCTCTATAATAAAGCTTCTAAAAAAACCCCTCTATTTAATGGGTGAGAAATAGGTTACTTATTAGACACGAGTATTTACTGCACGCAGATGCAATCATAAACCAGAAAAAGCTGTGAATGGTTAAGGCACATAGCTCCATTTAGCACTACTGTGCAATCGTCCAGGTACTAACCTGCAAATTAAAAAAAAAGAAGTAAGCTAGCTCAACTTAATACCATTTACTGGTAGCCTACACTGATCTTTGAAGTTTAGTAAAACATCACAAATGCATACATGACCCGAGTCAAGATCCTGTAACGTGTAGAAATACTGCCCAGGAAACCCCCAGACTGCATAACTGGATCACATGAAGTGAAATATCAGATGGTAAGATGTGGTCGAATTCCCTGTTCAGAAGAGCACACCACAAGTAAATACATGCAATTACTAAAAATCTGAGTTTAAACAAACATGACTATAAATACACCCAGCTGACCTAAATTCAGGAAAGGTGGAATAGCAGGGACTAACGCCACATTCGTGTGTATATTTTCTAAAAGCTGTAACACCGTATCAAATCTGGTGTTTCCAATATGCTCCAGTGTGAATTTATTTTTAATGTATTTATTACAAAAAGAGCTATCCAACTCAGTAATGAAGGTGCATTAGGAGAACCAGACAGCCTCCAACCTCTGAGTGGTTTACTAAACGACTGCCCACATACACAAAGCTTGTGCACAACTCTGAAAAGCATGAGGACTCAAGCTAAATGCTGTAATAAAAGAGCAAAAAATTAGAGCTAATTGACAAATACACTTGTTGGATATAAGATGCTACTGCTACGTGTAGGCTTTCATAAACCACCAGTGTAACAGTAAATATAAAAATATTTAAAAGGATTAAACACTAAATAATTAAGGAAGCTCCCATGTATAGCGCTGAATTGGAGTGGAGACAAAGGTTTAAGAAAAAAGACTGAGCACAGCGAACAAGAGTACAACTCAGTTTCCAATTTGAAAATACTATGTAGGAAATTCACACGCTGAGAGTAATTTTCCTCCGTCGAAGCGGGTAGCGTCTTCTTTCTGGTGAATCTACAGGTTTTTTTCTTTTTAGCAGAACACAAGGATTTTTACTGGTATCAGCGTCCGTCGGTGTGACTTCTCCTGGTGATATGAAATTTTGGACATTATTTTCCTCCTTCTTCTTGCAACCAGCAAAGACTTCTTGCTGCAGCTTGCAGAGTTCCAAGGTTGGTTGCCAAGTTAATGCTTGGGAAAAACCTTCTGCTCTTTCTATTAGTGCTGGGAGAGACTGCAAAACAAACCCAAGTATCTCACGTTACATGGGAAAAGTAATGGTTACAATGAATGAATATGCTAATTAGATACTGACAGGCACAAAAGCTTCAGTGTCTGCAGAGATGATCCTTAGGATGGCAGGTGAAGGCTGGGAACTCAGAGCTACCAGCCGAACAGTGACCAGGGTCTGCACTCAGAGGCCATGTGAAGAGTATGTGAAGTTTAAATGTTCCTCCATCACATCTCTAAACTGAATAAATACCACAAGAACACCACAGTTCATGTCTAAGCTGGTACTGAAGTAGTAAGTGCCACATGCTATATGAAGTTGTACAGGTCTTCAAAAGATTTATTTTTCAGATGCTGCAGGTTCTAAAATCTCCGTAAAAAGTATTTCCTACAGTCATGGGGCGACCTTCCTTTTACCACATGAGGGGGAATACTTTACAGATAAACTTCAGTAGTCCAAACCTAAAGATTCAGAACCTCAGAACTACACACACAGGCTTTTTTGTGCAGAACTATAACCAAGATGAGTTAGGACTCACATATGTTTCGTGACATATTATCAGATCAAGAAAAGAAAAAAAATACCCTCTTGGAGCACACAGAGATCTCACCTTCATTGCGTCAAAGATCCGTTTGGATGTCACTTCTGTCACCTGCTTCAGATCTGCAATGTGAGTATCTACAGAAAAACATAAAGCCCAAATAACTTGTGAAACATAAATCCCTCCTCCCAATACTTGCTATCAACTTCTCAGAAATCGAATAGAAAAGCAGTAGAGTCCCTATTTAAAACTAAAACCTACAACACATCCCTTTCATTATAGCATTGAGGAAGACATCTTGTATGTTTTATCTTACTATTATTACTCTTTATCCCTCAAAAGGTGGTCACCGTCTAGCAGTCTCAACTATAGCAAGTCACAAAGTTCTGCACTAGAAAACCAACAGCTTATACAAAACGTGGGACACAAAGACAGTATTTGACATAAAAGAAGAGAACAGTTATTAAGAAGAAAAAAGGAAGATTGGTTTCCAAACCTTTCAAGTTCACGTTACATTTGATAAAAATGCACAGAAGAAGGAAAATAAACTAAATTTTGGAGAAAATGAGATCAAGGAAACTGATTTTAAGGAGGGGAAAAAATAATCTTACAGCTCCAGCTCTTACAATAAAGGCTACGTTTTTCTCTTGGCTTAACTTACCAAGCATTAAGACCAAGAATAAAAAAAAAGCAAGTATAAACAACATGAACTGCATTAATCCTGCTGGGTTAATTAGAAAAGAAAGAAAAAGCAGTTTTCAGGAACACTGAAGGTGCTGGTGCAGAATACTGAGGGAAAATGCCATATATTTGATTACAGTAGAAATATGATATGATCATCAACACAATGTAAGTTTTTAAGGATTGATTTACAAGCAATAATAATTCTTTATTCAAGAGTTAAAACTCTTTAAGTTACTATAAAACCATTTTGCACGTTCTCTGCCATTATTCTGTCTGCGATGCTACACCGTCAACAAAAGCTTAAAATCAGCGGATAAGCAAGTGTGCTCCTGGGAACTAAGCAGCCTCACCTCCATTACTATTATTTTTCTGTAGGGTTTCACCAGTGCCTGCAGTAGGATACAACGTCCAATGGTGTATACACACTTAAAACCTCTTAGGGTTAAAGACAGCATTCTGCTTTGAAGTCAATCTCACTGGTGCTGCTGAAGATAATTTAAGTCAATCGCTGTATTCCAGCACAGGGTGAGTGATCCCCTGCTGAAATGTGGTAAGCAGCAAGAGATGGTTAAATTGCCTGTCCACAGCACCCAATGTGCTGGTCAGACATGGTTTAGGAACGCACGATCCTTGCATGGACATGGACACTAAAATGCACCATCATTCAGAGTTTGGAAGGAAAAACAGTCCAATAGCAGCCCCTTTAAACACACCACAGGGGCCTATGAGTGGACAGTCTCTAAAAGAAGGATATGTCCATAATGAAGCATCCTTATAGTGGAGTCAGGGATTAGAAGACTGGTGACCCCAGGAAATGGCAAGGAAGGAGTTAAGTAAAAATAATCACTTGGATTATTCCAGTTATACAGAACAACTGACACACAGTTAAATGAAATTTGTCTGCAGTTCAGCTTTACATGGACAGAATTATATTCCTCACTGTTCAAGGCTTTCCAAAACATAGGGAAATGAAAAAAGGAAACGAAAGGCATTGAGTAATCTAAACATTTTAGTTTCTGGCCACTGTACTTGCTAAACTGGGATACATAAACTTCCCAAAGACTACATAATACTAAAATTCTGCACAAACCCTGTGCTATCTTGGCTAGGACTTTACTGTTTCCTAACCTAAAAAGGCAATACCTTAGTGCAAGCTGTTACCAACTTGCAGGAAGCAGTTAATTCACAGCAGAAAAGCACAGATCTGGACACTAGAAACCAAAAGAAACCCAGATATGAAGTAACACTCTTTACTGCTCCTGTTAGCTGCTCTGCTGCACAGGCTGGCAATTCTGGAAGCAATGACTCCTGTTTACAAAGAGCAAATGATGCCTAGAAGTGAAGGCAGATCAGCAGGGGAGAGAACTGGAAGATTAAGCTCAGCTTCTCAAACTTTGTTTAACGTGACTGCTTGTTACACCAGCTTTACATCATGTGCAGCAATCCATAGCAAGGGTTCTGTAACCACGCTTTTCAACACGGAACAGCACTGGTAAATTCTGTCATTTTTCAATATTTAAGAACAGGCAAGGCAGAACTTTCAATTTCTTAAGGCCAGCCTCAAGAAAGCACATCCCCATCATCAACTGCAAAACACACCACCTTGTTCCAAGGAGTTTGTATACGGAATAATCTTTCAAAACCACGTAGCAAACTTATGACGCTGATTGCAGTTTTGTTTCTTTACCAACCCTTACAAATGGCATGGGCAAGAGAAAAATTGATGCCTACTTTGCAAGTTAGGAGTGTGAACACTGCCATCACTGAGTACTACACAACTGCTTTCAATTCCCTGAAGAAACTGACTGATTAGGAAGAGAGACCGAAGCATTTCTAGTATTCATGTAAAAGGCACACAAGAACGGTCAAAGTATAAGGTCAGTGATTCATCTAGTTCCCCATCTGGCCTCCACCAGTGGTGAAGGAAAGAAGCAAGAAAACCTACTGAGGGTAGCTCTGTGACAATTTCTACTGAATACCCACAGAACAGCCAGTTTTTGCCTTTAGGTACAGTGTCTAAGAGCAGACAGCACTTACAATGAGAGAAATGGACACAATAAATTGATACAGCTATGACAAACTTGTAGCTATTTTAGTTAATTATCTAAACAGTCGATAATTTTAAACAAGTTTAAAGAAAGCAAGCTCCTTAAACATTTACAGGTAGCAAGTAAGGTAGGCAGTGTTTCCCCAGTACAACTGCCCTCCCCACAATATCCTTACCTCGAGAAGGCGGTGATCTTATCTCTTGTGGTGTTACGACAGGCTGGTAGAGCTTCTGCAAATTCAAAAAAAGACAAATTCTGAAATATCCTCTTGGTTTAATAGGTATCTCTTACACACATAGCAGTCAGAACAATGGAGAAAGGCTAATACAAGAAGATGGTGGTGGAATTACTTAGATAAACAATGTATTAGAGGTAGAGTTTAGATACTCAGCTACTGGAAATAGTGTTCTGGTTAACACAGTTAAGTTCAGTGCAAACACGTCTCCAAGATCCACTTTAGTTTGCAGAATCCTAATTATTAAAGCATGAGAACAAAACTGAAATCCCAGCATTTTGGAAGAAGCATTGCCACCTGCTGCACGATTGAGGAAAAAGAGCTGCTCTGGCTTCTAAGGGGCCATTCACAAAAAACAGTACGCTTTCAGAGAGGAGCAAATTCGAACAAAGGGTACATTAAGACAAAAAGCTAAGAAAAAGAAAACTATTGAAATGGCTACATTCTAGCCCTTCAATTACTTATGCGTGAGAACACTCTCCTTCACAGACAAGGCTCTCTGGCTTTTTGGTCCTACTGTGAGTCTCGTGACTTGACATCAGTTAATTGTGACATGCAGTTAACTAATAATAAATAATGAATGCAACTAATATTTAGTTATATTAAAGGTGGAATTAGAAGTAACTAACAGGGAAGAAGGAAACAAAGCAAACACATGGGAACATAAATCATAGGAAAGTTAGTATCTTTCTCCACTTCAGAAGCTGCCCCTCAACCTTCTTCAACCAAAAGCAAGTAGGAAGAGAGTTAATTATGCCTCCCTGTAGTTTTATCAGGCCAAATTTTTCACAGTTCACGTATTTTCTTAGCAAGTTACAGTAACAGCTCCAAGCAGAAGAACAAACATTGCTTGCATTAGCCTCAAACAGAACATATTGCCTGAAAACCTACAGGATGATCTCTTGCTTTAGCAGTTACATGGAGATCACCACACTAAATGAGTGCTTCTCTCCAGATAAACTGCAGTTAAATACTGTGTCCTCATAGCTGTTCCTTATGCCTCAGAAAACGTGCATCATGGGGGTAGCCACGGACAAGAAAGATCACAGAAATCCCTCAACCAAAAGCAGAGAAACCACTAGTACCTTCACAGAAGTAGCTGAGAGGGGGGAAAAAAAAGCCACTTCATTTAAACAAAAAACTTTCTATATTTTTCACTTCTTATTGAAATATCTAGTTGTAGTGGTGTAAAATTTGAAGAGACCAGCAACAGAAAAAAGGAAGCATGAGAGACATTCTAAATAACTAATCCACTTTGGGACTCAGGTAGGACTTGGTTTTCCTTTTGCAGAAAAATTAAAAATTCTTGTTAAATCTTGGTGCTATGCAATAGCGTATTTTATTTGAGTTGATTTTTTTTGTTTGTTTTACATACTTGACATACTGACAAAACAAAGAGATCACAAAAGGCAACATATGGTAGAAAATATCTCAGGTTTAAGACAAATAAACACCCATACACTTTTACTTATTGTAAATAATCTATGCCTGGCTAGCCTAAAGAGTTACTTTTGTCAATTTTAGTTCTCAGAAATGCAATTCAGGCTCTTAAACAACCTTCTAAAAAATCCCTCTCTTCTTTAGTACAGAATTATTTTGGAACAGGCCACTAAAGACGGTCTAGTCCAACCCCCTACTGAAAGCAGAGCCAACTAAAGCAGGTTGCTCAGGGCCTCATCCAGTCAGGTTTTGAATATCTCCACGAAGATATTATCTTCAAGGATGTATCTTGATATCTTATCAAGGATAGTCTTCAAGGATGGAGACTCCACACAGAGTTTCACTGGGTAACCTGTGTCAGTGTTTGACTACCCTCACAGCTATTTATTTATCTTTTTAGAGTTAAATGGAATTTCTTGTATTTCCACTTGTGCCCACTGACTCTTGTCCTTTTTTTTTTTTCCAAATGAAATTAACTCCTAATTAATCAGCAGGTAAGCAAAGGGCAGGCCTAACATAACTGCAGGAAAGAAATTTAGCAACCAAGGACGTGACTGGGTTGTTTAATGCCAGTAATTATACTCACTGTCAAAAAACCAGAAATTACTGCACCTATTCATTAATCCACACTGCTTTTTTTCTTTCTTTACTGAAAGTACTCACTCAATGTAGCTATTAGCTCAATAAAAGTGCTTAAGAAAACACAGGCATCTTTTTAACGGTCATATACTGCACGTATCTATCTGTATGTATCATCACATTTAGTACTTCAACCAGCCTTCAACCAAGGATTTCAGAAACCCGGATCTTGATAAATAGGTGTATGCTGGCTTGTAAATTATGAGTCATCATGCTGAAGCAATCTGCTTAAGTAACTTGCTGAACTGTGCCATAGGCCCAATTCACTCAGTTACAACGCTTTGTAGTAACCCTCATTTTACTGAAGAACAAATTAATGCAAAGAAACTATTTGATTATATGAAAAAGAATCAAAAGCAACTATGGGAAGGAGCTTAAAGGTCAACACTGGATGATTTATTAAATTACACATGGTCAGCAGCTACTATATGCAAAGGTTTTCTGAAAATCTTAGGCTACTCACCAACATCTCTTGCTCTGCTTTCATGGTTTGGATAGCATGCACCAATATCTTTTTAGGCCACTGCTTACGCTTTGTTGCTGTCTCTACTATTAGTTCATCAAATTGATCTTCAAGAATTTTAATGCTGGAACCTAGGAACGACAAACACAGAAAGTTATTGTAGGAATTCTCCTACATTTTTTTTTAATTTGAGACAAAGTTATAAGGAAAAAAAACAGCTTTAGATTTGAAATAAGAAATCATGTGTGATTATCAATGAAGAGATAAATATGTAACGAGGAAATCCAAGACAAGGTGATACAGAAACTGGAGCAGAACTTGATGTTTGCCAGTTACTTTTGAAGTAAATGAGCTGGGGGGCGAGGGGAGGCAGAGAACCATCAGGGGAAAAAATAGAACATATTTATGAACTCTAAAACTATGAAGAAAGTCTCACAAGGAAATCGCTATCTTTTGAGAGAACTTGTTTTTCAACTGAAGAAAACAATGCAAGATGCAGCAAGAAAAATGGTTTCTCTGTGTAATTTACAAACATTAAACAAGCACCAACTGTCCAAACTAGTTTGAAGGCTAACTGATTTTATATCCTATAGAGCACAAATATGCAGTTTAACATGACAGTATACAATGTCACCTTAACGAAACACAGTTCCTGGATGACACCTACAACTACTAGTCATAAGGAGTCTGCAAAAACCAAAACATGCCTGCTCTCAGGATCTGATGCCCACAAGACTGGATGTGGTAGGAGCTAACTTTCACAGCTTGCTTTTCCAATCCTAAGGTGACACTAAATACCTAGAACATATTTTCAGCTTTTGACTGAAGTGTTTCAACTACTGCTACCCTACTACAGGTATTTAGCTTCTCCAAGATCACAATTAAACTTAACAACATTAAAAGCTTAAGATACTATTTTAAAACTGGTTTCAAAATTTAGACAAGCTCGTGCCTGCACCTCCCTGACATCAAAGCCATCATTACAAACTGTAAAAAATGAAGAGTTATAGAAGAAAACAGAATTAACCACTATATCTAATAGGATCCTAACTGTGTGCAACTGAGAGGTAGTGCGTATTTCTATATTCTTCCATTTGCACACTCCTCAAAATCTTATCCCTGCTGGAGATTTGAAACATTGACCATAGTGCTGCTTTTTCATTTTTTTATCTAATTTTGCAAACTCATTAGCATTTAAATTCACTAACATGTTGAGCACAACTCGCAAGCCACGTTTTAAATCTAGTGGTAAAGAATGGATTTTGAGCACCCTCTCTTGGTCAATCTGTGCAGAATCAGGTGACTGTAAACCTCAGAAAGGCAAAATCAAGGTTTGTGAGTTTGTTCTGTTTGTTTGTTTGAGGATTACCATGAAATAATCTAGAGAGGAAAGAGTTGAGCCACTGGTTCATGCAAACAGCAAAGGCACAAAACTCCAGATCACTTGGTGATTCAAACTGCATCCTAGATAGGCACGAGTAAATTTATGTCAAATTAAAAAGCACAGCACAGTCCTTACACCTGCTTTATGCCAGATGTAGGAAGATGACAGCATCTCAGCTTGTTAGACTTGTACAGACAAAGGCTAACTCACTGAAAATAACATTCACCTGGACAAGGTTTTCCTGTTAAGAATTTTTGAGCAAATCTGAATTAGTGAAGTGAGCCTGAATCATTTCAGCATTCTGCATGGTGAGATCAGACCATTTGTGACCTTATAGTCAAAGGAGCTGGAGTTTTATCATTCTAGAACTACAACTGCAGAGGCTTCCTGACTAAAAAACAGTTCAAGGAGGTATTTCTCCATAGCCAGTTCAATATACCTGTATTTTCAGCTCTGTGCAACTGTAAAAAGCATCAAGTTGCAGGCAAAGAACATCTAATACCAACACAGGTGAACAAATGAATTGCACTGCAACTTTATTTGGACACCAGACTACTAACAATCTCCACTACTATTATTCAAAAGACAATAAACATCCTGTGTATATATTACATATAAATATATGATTATATAGCAGTGATTTTGAATATTTACTTAACCTGTACATTAAACAGTAGCAACAGACATACTACTAGGGTCTCTAGACAGGAAGAGAACCTGGCCAATGTCCCCAGCACAAGAACACTCAGGCTTCAAGGGCCCTCAGGAGGTCTCTCCTGACTCAAGACCCTGCTCACAGCAGGGTCAGTACCCAGTTCAAACGAGGTTGCTCAGGACTTTCATCCAGTTGGTTCTTGGAAGCCTGTTGTGCTGGAAACTACACAAGCTCTCTGGGCAACTTTTTCCAGCGCTCAGTTATCCTAGTAGTGAATTATCACCTCCTTACATCAAGTCAGAATGTCCTCTTTTCATTTATGACCCTTGCCTTTGTGCACCTCAATAAACAGCCTGGCTCCATATTCTCAGTAACCTCCTCACGGGTACTGGAAGGCTGGCTTGTCTTCTGAGGGCTAATCAAGCCCAGTTCCTTCAGTCTCCACCAACAGGGCAAGTGCTCCAGTCCCTGGGTCATCTTGTCAGCCTCTGCTGAACTCATTCCAGTTTAGCAACAATTTCCCTATACTGGGGAGTCCAAAAATGAGTGCAGTACTCCAGATGTGCTCTAGTAAGTGCAGAGTAAAGGCAAATAATCACTTTCTTGGATTTACTGACTACTCTCCTATTAAGACAATGTACTAGGCTGGCTCAGGGTCAGCCCGCCAGGACCCCCAGGTCCTTCTCATTCTGTACCCCTGCAGGGGGTAACCCCTTCCCAGATTTAGAGCTTTGCTTTACGTTCTTGTTGAATTTCATGAGATTCTCATAAATGCGTTTCTCCAGCCTGTTTATGTTCCCCTGAGTACATCTGCCCTTCAGCACGCCAGCCTGGTTGATGTCAGCTACAAACTGGGTGAAGGCACCTTCCATCTCCTCCTCCGTCACGGATAAAGACTTTAAAAGAACGGGTTCTGGAACAGACACCTGATGAACTCAGCTTGTAATCAGTCCCAACGCAGAAGTACAAACCATCAAACACTACCCTCTGAGCTCAACGATCCAGCCAGGATTCTCACCTACCTGGACCGTAACACCCTAGCTTGGATGCTCTGGAAGAATCTGTCACTGAATACTGGCGAAATTGCAATGAAGGACACCGAGAGGGTTGGCATCCAGAGTACATGATGTATGAGAAGCAGCTGAGGGAGCTGGGTTTGTTCAGACTGCAGAAGAGAAAGCTAAGAGGAAATTTAAGTGCTACCCTCAGCTATCTAAAGAGTGGTTCTTGAGAGAACAGTGGCAGGCTTTTCTCAGAGGTGCACACCAAAAAGCTGACAGACAACAGGTATGCTGCAGCAAAGAAAATTCCAGCAGGCCACAGGGAAGAAAATTATCACCAACACATCAGTCAAACACAGAAAACAGCTGCCCAGAGAGGTTGTGAAGCCTCCAAATATGGATCCTGTTGCAGTGTTCTAGCTTTAAAAATAAATCAATCTACCCTATTCCATTGTGTACTCCCTTCATTCTGAGAAAAGAAGCTGATTAAATAGAACACACTCTTTCCTAACCTCCCAAATGAAAAATCTTTCCATTTTTCGGCAGACTTTCTTCTAAAAGCTTGTTATAGACTTTCTGCAAGACAGCTACCACTGCACTTTGTTAAACCTTTATTCTTCTCGTGTTAATATCCAATACTTCAGGAGTCTCTAACCTACTTTTCTCCAGTAGTCGAGGGCAGATCCCTTAGGTTAGCCAGGCACCACATTAGTGACAGATGGAACTTGTGCCTCAGGATAAGTAAGGATCTTGACACAAGCGTCAAACAAGCAACAAGCATTCAGACAAATCACTTTCCCCTTCCCTCCCCTCTCGGATACAGCACCCTACACATCTCGGTTACCATCCTTTTTGTTCACGACTGCTCTGCCAGAACCGTGCTCCTGCAGCACTTCAGATCCTTGGACGGGCACATCCGAGCTCGCACCTGACCTCACCTGCTCCATGAGCACCCTCCCCACCACAGCCAGACAGGGAAAGCCCTCCCAATGGAAAACACCACACGCAGACCCTAAGCCAAGCCCGTGGGCAGGAACTGGGTGCCCCCCGGGCCGTACATACCGCTGTGCAGCTCCGCATCGCCCGCCGCCACCTCCCAGGGCTGCCCGTTGATGGTGATGTTCTCCCGCACCGCTGTCTCGAAGTGCTGCAAGGCAGGGGGGAGCCTCAGCAGCTTTCCTCGGGCACCAGCACCTGCAGCTGCAGCTGGGAGGCCCCCCCCTGCCCCGCCGCCCTACCC
>VZRW01001996.1:274355-297072 GCA_013398125.1 Aegotheles bennettii | reverse complement strand
CCAGGTTCCCAGGGTTCGTTTGGCCGTGCCTGGGGGTTCACCCCGTCCAAGAGGCTTCGCCGGAGGATCCGCGCAGCGCCAGCCCGGAGGTGCAGCAGGGGCAGGGGGGGCCGGCGCAGCGCTGCGGCGCGGCTGGGGCCGCTCGGGCGGGCGGCGCGGAGCTCCGCTCGCCTGATTGACCCTCCGAGCCGCCCGCCGGCTTCTCTGCGCTTCTGCAGTGCAGAAAACGCGGGGCACCAAATCCCAGCGCCTCCTGGCACACCCGTGTGTCAGTCACAGAATCACAGAATCACAGAATTCCAGGGTTGGAAGGGACCTCGAAGGATCATCCAGCCCACCCCCCCCTGCCAGAGCAGGGTCACCTAGAGTACATCACACAGGAACGCATCCAGGCGGGGTTTGAATGTCTCCGGTGAAGGAGACTCCACAACCTCCCTGGGCAGCCTGTTCCAGTGCTCCGTCACTCGCACAGTGAAAAAGTTCTTCCTGATATTCACATGGAACCTCCTATGCTCCAGTTTGCATCCATTGCCCCTTCTCCTAAGTCCTGAAGCAGAGCTGCTCGCTGGAGGCATCTGGCCGTGTTACTGAAGCGAGCGGTTCCGCAACCCCAAGCAAGCGCTTTGCTTGCAGCGACAGCTCTGCCCCTGTTTGCAGATGTGCCTTTGTTAGCCTGGGAAGGGGAAGGTTCATACCCTCAGCCTGAAGAACTCGGAGAGCTGCTCGCAGCTTTTTATGGGCCTGGCTTTAATTACCCCTTCTGCTCCTCTGAAAAGATAACCTGAAGTGGAAGGTCACCAGGTAAAGAAGGGAAATCCTGCAGGTTTCTAAACTCCGACACACAGCTCACGGTAATACCGAGTTTTAAGGTACAGAATTGAAGAACAATAAAGGAAACTCCAATTTAATCAAAACGCTGGGTTAATGCCACTCCCATCTGGAAAGGGGTGGTGAGGGTTGTGCCTTTAATTTGTTCTTGCAGGATCTGGATGCTGCGTTGCCGCTTATAGAACTCTACAGAGACAAATTGGTGGGGATAGGAGAAGTAAGTAGAGTTCTGTAACTTGTTTAAATGTCTGTGGCTTCAGCAGCATCTGTCATCAGTATTACAAAAAGTTAGCGAGTACTGGGTTTTGTGTGTGCAATAAGTGTTGCTCTCAGTCTGAACGAGTACTGCTTGATTCGTAGTTCTCTTAATGTACTTTATTTCACAGATTTGCCCGATTCTCTCTGTTCCTTCATTATCATTATTAGGAAATAGATGGCATTTATGCTGGTGGATTTAGTAGGAAGAATTGCATAATTATGCAATATCATCTTACACCCAAGTGTCTTTTGGCCTATTCTCTGGCACAGTGAAGCGTTGAGTCACATTGTTGTCCTCATTCAGGTCATTCATGCCCTCTTCCCTGACAGAGTAAGGCTAAGCTATGATTTCAGCACACCTCACTGACTTGTACAGTCCCTTTTCCTTGTGATCCCTCATCTGTCTGTATTCATGTGTTGTCTCCTGTCTTACGTTTGTTTATAAGCTAATTGAAGCTTGAAAGCCTTAGGGTAGTCTGCCCTGTTTGTGTCTTGGTACCGGAGGGACTTACGGCTGATTCTACACCGGCGTCAGAAAAAGCAGTTACTGACAGAGCTTCGTAGCTAGGCTTGCCATGCTGTACTCGTACTGTGTTTCAAGGACTTTGATTGGTGTGACTGTGAATGGGGCTGCTTTGACAAGCTTTAAATTTTGCCTGAACATGTTTCCATCAAAAAAAGTACAGAATTAATGGGGAAATTTTTGCTAGAGGTAAGACTAAAGCTACAGGCTCAGGTCAGAAATTTTACTCGTTTTTGAGATCCAGATTTGAGATTTACTCTAAAATAGCATTCAGTAGAACATAAAAGTCCAGAAAACCAGTTACAGATTAAAATGTTAAATACATTTATTAGTAACTATCTGCCCACAAATACTTTCATAGTTGAAAAGCTTATGGTTGAGAATGGATTCCTTTCTGAGTTAGGCTGCAGTTAAGCTCATTTTAATTGCAGTCTCTAGTATATATAATTTGAAATGCTTTGCAATTTTGAAGCGTTTTTGTCTTTATATGTGGTATTGTGGTTTAGTCAAGTGTTAAGTCTGTAAATTTTTTTTCACTCCTTGTACTGTAGGTTGGACTTGATTTCACTCCCAGATTTGCCAGCACAGATGAACAGAAGGAAGGACAAAGACAAGTTTTGATCAAGCAGATTGAGTTAGCAAGAAGACTGGATTTGCCTTTGTAGGTTTTGTTTATACTAGTAGGAGAATTTGCCGGATCTCAGTAACATGTGAAAGTATTTCCCAGGATTTGTAGTTACTAAGAGCCCACAGAACTTTTCTTACATGGATTAAGCTGGCATTAGTGTGCTGTCAATCTCTAGTTTGACATTTAATTATAGAATTTTCCACACGTTTGCACTTGAACGCAGTGCTGTGTTGTTACTATATCTTCACTGTAGCTAAAATGATTCATATATATAGATATATTTTTTTCCCCGATAGAAGTTGTAATACAGATTTTCTTGCCAAGCTGCTGTTAGCTTATTTGTGTTTACTGCAAAAAAGTGTTTTGCTGAATTTCCTAATGCCAGGCCTCTCCTTGCCGTGCAGAAATGTTCATTCCCGCTCAGCTGGAAGACCAACCATTAATCTCTTAAAGGAACAAGGTATGTTTTTAATGCATTTTCTCTGTCATGGCTTTTGTCAACAGAATGACTTCAACTGTGCCATGTTCTTACATCAGTTTGTGCACACGAAACTTGGGAGGAGCAGTGCAGACGTACTGCCTTCATTCTGTTTGGGACTGAGGTCCCGCTGGAAGCTGACATCGCAGACTTACTGTAAACACTGCTAATGGTTTGGTTTGCTGCTTTTCTCTGAGGTGCTACAAAGGTGTTGCTCCACGCATTTGATGGGAAGCCATCTGTAGCCATGGAAGGGGTGAAAGCTGGATACTACTTCTCCATTCCTCCTTCCATTATAAGGAGTGAACAGGTAACATTTAAAGTGGTTTGTCCCTTCTAGGTGCTTGGGGATTGCAGGTAATAGCTGACAGGTTATCATGATGGCAAATGTGACTGTTTTCACTGTGCAGCTGAAGAATATGCTTGCTTTTTAATGCTACAGTTTGAAGTGACACTAGCAGTACTGACACTTCTCAACAGAAGTTTCAGTTGCTTGTAGCGTTCATGTTTTTGCTTTGGCTAAATTTCTACCTGGGGAAAATTCTGGGAGGAATTTTTTTGGCTAAAACAGTTCAGCTATTTCTGAGAAATGAGAGTTAAGAAAATAGGCATTTTTTTCTCTTTTTAACATGGTTTCTGGTGAGCTCTTCTTTGGAAGTTTCTGTCACTGTAATGTTTTAGAGTAGGGACGTAACATGTAGAAGAGGACTAATTTCTACCTCAGTGCTACAGCTCTTTGTATTGAGAAGGAAATCTGCTCACAATGGGCTAAATTACAGACCTCTGAAAAATTTTGACTATCACAAGGTGTGCCCAGCAAAGAAGCAGCTAAATTGTTTAAAATCGGCATTGGTCAGGTTCAGCCCCTGATTTGGTGAGACTGCTCTTTTGATTTCTACTCCAGGCTGTTGTAAGCTATGCTAACCTCTTTTTTTGGGGTAGCAGTCTGTTTCCATCCTTCACCACCATCAATTTCTGTGACAAGCTCGGGAAATGTAAGAAAGAAGGCGGCATGTTTCAAGTGGAAGAGAGCGTGAGGGATGGATACAGATGGGGACAAGGTTAGGAGCTCGGAGAAAGGAAAGCAAACTGGGGTTGAGAGGTAAAAGCAGATACAGGAAAAAGTTACACAGATACTGTATATACAGAAAAGTAGCAAATTGATATTGCATTGGCAACTCTAAATATAGGATATTTTGTGCAATATAACCACCTGATTTAATGAGTAACAATGGATTCACTGTACTAGATAATAGTACTTCAGGTATTTAGAAAACAGGATAATCCTAATTTGAAGGGACTTCTTGAGCAACTTCTGATATTCTTGCTTCCATTCTGAAATTGTTGATAAAATGCAGACAGTGGCACCAAAGTCTTTTGACATTGCTTTTAAATGCAGAGGATATCCTCTCTTCATACATCTTTCTCCACAGGTCTAAGTGCATAAAGTGTTTAATAGCTGTCTTCTTTTCTTCAAGAAGCAGAAGCTTGTGAAACTGTTACCTCTGGAAAATATGTGCTTGGAAACTGACTCTCCTGCTCTGGGGCCTGAAAAACAGGTAAATGATGTCAGAGAGGGACTTTATGTATCCAAACCCACGCCTTATGGAGATCACTTACTGGCACAGGAGGGTGAAGTAGTGTAAATGTGGGTCCAAAGCACAAAAGAGGTTGCCAAGTGATAATTTTGAGATGAACAAGTCAGAGTTTCTGAGGCTGGGAAAGGTGAAGAAATTCCAAAAATGGGCAAAGGGGAAAATAATCCCAAGAAAAATAGCTGCATGTAATTTCTCTGACACACGTGCCACAGTGACTGAAGTTGTGTCAGAAGGTACAGAGTCTGAAACACCTGTGATCTGTAGGGATCTGTAATTTGCTCTGTTTGTTTGTTTTCAGGTGAGAAATGAACCAAAAAATATTCACATTGCTGCAGAATATATTGCCAAAATTAAAGGAATTCCAGTTGAAGAAGTTATAGAAGTGACTACACAGAATGCACTGAAAGTGTTCCCCAAACTTAGGAACTTTCTTCAAATATAAATTCAGAAACAGAAATATATTTTATATATATATATATGAACGATTATTTTTGGTGTACTTAATAAAACCAACATGCTTCTTGTCTTAAAGTGGAGTTTCGCTGTTGGAAAGTTCAAGAAGTGAGCAGGGTGTTACAGTAGATGCATAGGACGAATATAGGGGATTTCTCAAAGACTTTTGGTATGCACTGTTGTCATCTCTTGGATGTGATAAAGACAGGTTGTTCATTTCCATCTTGTGTCTCTGAGTGAATACTTTGTGAAGAAAAGTGCCATAAAATTGTCAGTTTAGTTTCTCAGACTCCTTGCTCAGCTGCTCCTAATCTGGGAGATGGCTAATGTGCAGTGCTTATTGTCCCCCTCATTCCTTAATTTCTGCTGACTGAAAGTCACACGGTTGTGGGCCCTCTTATGGTACAAAAACTCCTGTTGGGACTTGCAGACTGCACATCCCTTTCTGAGCCATTACAAAACCCAGCTGGATGGACATCCTCCATATGTCATGTTGACTGGGCTCTGTGAGCGGTGCAGAAGCAACACCTCTGATTTCCTTCAAAATACAGTTGGGAGGAAAGAATTGCAGCCCTTCTCCTTTTCTCTTGAATACAGTAACTTAACAGTTATTCAGATCTTGGCTATTTTGAGAAAGGCTTTGATTTTTGGATTTGATGGAATTTTTAAATCATATTCAAAGGAAACAGCTTGGTTTTGGTCTTGTTTTAAGGACTCAGTCTTCTGACTGATCAGTATCAGGAGATATGGGATGTGAAAGTGAGCCAAGTCCATTTTCTTGAGATCTTGGAGGTACCTGTCTGCTGTGGATTCTGCTACGTTGGCCAGTGTCCTAAAAACTGAATCCTCTCCTCCCCCACAGCACATGTGTGGATGTGGACCTGATGAAACACTGATCAAAGTTTTGCTTACTGTAAACCAGCAATGAATGGTGAGTTACATATGACACTCAGTTATTCTGAGGGCCACTGGGGAAGTGAAGGCTTTGTCTCCCTAAGGGGAATTTTATTAGCTCAGTGAAGAAAATGCACAAGTATTAACTTAGTCTATGACCACCTCGGGTACAAAATCATGCCTCATACCAGCCAATGGTAAGAGCATTTGTCTTCAAGTTTTGAGCAGGTGTCTTCTGTGTCTCAGGTGCCTATAAGATTTTTCAGATTAGACTCCTTCCTATCTTCCTGGTTAGAGCATCTTACCTCTTTCCCCTTTGCGAATTGATTTGTAATGCCCTGTTCTAAAATCGTCTGAAGTGTGCCTTCTGGGGTGCAGGACTGCAAGGCATGGATTTATTTTATTCCTGTTTTGAGGAGGATGCAGGTGGAGAAGGTATCACATCCCAGATAGGGGGAAAAAGAAAAGGGGCGGGGGGGAAGCAAAAGCTTGTAGTATAAGTGATACCCATCTTAAACTTTTGGTTTCCTCTACATGTTCTTCCTCAATTTCTTAAAGCTATGCTGTCAGGAGGTTTTTTGCTGTCTAGCAGAACAGCTCTGTTCTGCGTTTTGCTTAGAGTTAGCTTATTAAGTTTAAAGATACATTCCTAAACAGTTTTTGGCCTTTAGCAAGTAACCAAACCTGAATAATCTGTCTCTATTACAACGTGTATTCAGAGCAGCAAACACCTGAATCTTTGCAGAATGTTTGACCCGGAGTACTTGGAGCCATTTGTCATGCTGGATCTACAAGCACTGTTTCCACTAAATTGGGTGAACGACAGAGTTTGCCTCCAGGTGGTGCTAGGAAACAGGTGTGCAATAGTCTTAAGAATATTAATGTGATCAACGTTAATGATTAATAATCATGTTGTTGGAGATGCTAAACAGGTGATGCCGGGCAGCCTTATATGAGCCTATATATAAGGCTCCCAGTATTGTATGGGAATGCAGTTATGTATGGAGATGTTCCTGGTAAAAAGGCAGAGTTCAAGTGTTTGCAGAGTTTTGGCCTTATTCTTAATTAAATTCTCAGCTGTGGATGAAAACACTGGTTTTGCAAAAAGGGGAACATCAAGTATTTAGTCTGCTCAAAATCCCTCTTTCTGCAATGGGGTAGCATTGCTCTGGTTCACGCTTAACCTCATGGTCAGATGATACCTGGCCTGAGCTCTTGAATCCCTTTTGCTGTTGCAAAAACCTGTAGACACACTCACATCTTGCAGCTGCCAGGTGGGCAAGGCACTGCTGGGGGTGGCCAGCCCTGCCTGGACTGTGGTGGGCTGTCCTGCAGAGCCTGTCCTGTGCCCCTCGTCCCTCCAGCAGCAGGACCCAGAGGTGCTCGCAGTGGTGCAGGAGCGTGGTTAGAGCTGGGGAAGGAGAGGTGGAGTTGCTTCTCCCCGGGCAAAGGAAACCTGGCATTGCAGCAGCTGTGGGTAGAGCAAACCTGGCAGAGTGCCCGCAGCAGAACAGACCCACTTTGTCATCTCCTTAGACCTGTGGCGCCTGAGCTAAGTCATAGCACAGGTGACGTGGAACTCCAGAAAAGGAACATGCAGTGTCACTCCTACCCTGTCTCCACAACCCTACCAGCAAACAAGGGTCAGAAGGAGCACCCGTCTCCCGGTGCCATTGGTTTTGCTGCATGAGCTATGCCCTAGCACCTGCAGCCAGTGTCAGTGGGCCGGCAGGCATTGGAAATAAAATTGTTGCTTTGTGCAGGAAACCCAACATTTTAAGGCACTCATGCGGGACTAGTCATAGCTAATGGGGGGAAGAGTGGTTTTGGAGCTGGAAAACATTGTTGATCCCTCAGTGGTTATCCTGTGTCTTTACCTTGCAAGCGGGATTGAGTGGAGAGCTTGCATTTCTGCCTACAGCCTTGGGCGAACGCCTGGTCCGGAGGGGCTCAGGGAGGCAGGGCTGGCTTGTGGGGAAGCTGTGTGGCTGCACACCATGAAACCCACCATCCCCACAAAGGCTGGCCTTAGCAACATCAGTGTGTGTGCTGAACTCTGTTGCAGCCTCTCAGCTTGTCTGGATGAGCCATGTCCCCTCCTGTGTAGCATAGGACACTGGAGTGGCCAGGAATGTACTGGGGGAAGGACCCAGTGTAAATTTAGCTGGATGCCATGTTTAGCTTTCAGGAAACCTGAGGGGAAATCAGAGAGAAAGCACAGAATTAGTAGAGAGCCAAGTTTTCTTTCCAGTCATGCCATTAATTCTGGGGGACACTAACAGCTCCAGTGACCTCTGTCTCACAGAGATGGAATGGCACAGATGGTCTGCAGCAGTATGGAAAGCAGTAGGTCCCGAGCTCCATCTGATACCTTTAGCCATCACCTTTCTGTGGGATGCTACAAAGAGCAGATCTGATTGCACTGTGTGTGACTTCTCATGTCTCTTTATCGTTCAGGATGTACATGATGTGATAGAAAAATCAAGAAAGGTTTATGATTCTTTGGCATAATTAGTGCCTTCAGAGTGTCTCCTTTGTGAGCCAGTACTCTGTTATTGATGTAGCTCTGGCTGGTACAGCTTCTGGCGGAAAAAAAAACCCAACACATCACTCGGTGCTTTCCAGACTTAAAATAATGCACACAGACACACTGTGTGCACTAGGGGCTCCCACATGTGCGAAGGCTTACAGAGGGTGCATAGCTCAACACCAGGCATAAATAATGAGGGGGATGCAGGGTGACGGTAATAACGTAAAGGTACTTTCCACAGGGTGAGATGCAGAGCTCGTAGATCTAGAGAGCTTCTAAAGTGGATTTCTCTGTTGATAGAGACAAAACAGTGGACCAGTGTATGCCGTCAATAGCTACTAAATCACACAAAGGTACTTTGCACTTTCCTTGTTCAGTGAGCACTTTGAATCCATAGCAGGGGTTGGAAGGACACCAAAATTGCAATTCCTCAGCTAGCTGATGTTGTCACCCTTTCACCACCCATGCCTAGCTGTTTGCAGGACTCATGGAATAAGACCGAAGTGATTTTGTTTGAAGACCAAGTGACTTGCAAGAGTGGAGTGGGTATAGTAGGGCTAAAAGGTTCAGCATAAGTCACTTGAACTCCTGAGAGCCTGGAAATCCCCTCTGACTTCAGGACTTATGGCTAAGAGTCTGTATAAAGGCCCTATCTGCGCTCACTCAATTAGTTTTTGGAGGGCTGCAGGCGGATCGTCTTCCCAGGGCCTTTCTTTTGAAACTTGTTTTTACTCATGGACTATCAGGACCTGAATCTGCTGAATTCTGGGACAAACTGCGAGGGTGATAAGTTTTTTCAGATTTTGACATGGGAACAAGCGAGGAGATGGTGATGGGGCCAAGTGGATGATAAGCTGTTTAATCTTGCTGTTTGTTTTGATAAGAGTTTAAACAAATTGACCAAAGACTTTAACTGGAGGTGCTTCCAACAGGCTCCTATGCAATGCATAGATAGGCTCCTTAGAGGCAAAAGCAAATAAATAATTGGCTGGAAATGCAACTTTCATCACTAATGAACTTCTGCTTTTGTTTGTTTTTTCATTAATGCAGGCTGAGGTTAGACATTCTGTTCCCATTGGAGAGCAGGAAAATGAATTTGAGAGGGTGACTGGCTTAACAGAAAGGTTTGTTGACCTTCTCTTTGCTTTCTATATGCAGTACAAAGATACAGCTGAGATCAAAGAAAGGATGCGAATTGCCATAGCACCTAATTGTCTCAGCATTTTCCTCTTCAGCAGGTGGTTATTCATTCATTAATTTCACCCGCTGGGGTTGGCTTTTCTATCGGTGTGAATCACTTGTGGCACAGGCATGATAACCCTCACTGCCCAGCACAGTGGCCCCACCGTGCAGTGAGTGCAAAGTACCCCCTCCAGGGCCTGGCAAAATTTTATTGCCCCCCTTTGACCTGTGGTGAATAACAAAACAGTGAGAAGACACAGCGAGGATGACAGCCCTGATGAACCCGTGTCTGGGGCAGGACCTGATACCCATCTCTCTAAATGCTTGGTGCTGTGCACAGGGAGCTGCTGCCAACCGGGTGCTTAATGCAAGCGCTGGAGATCAGCGCCACTGTCATGCCTGGGTCTGCTGGTGAAAATTACAGGTGTGATTCACCTGAGCAAGCAGAAACAATGAGGCACTGTGACAAGGAGTCTGTAGGAGCAAGCTGTAGCCCCTCTCTGTCCTAGAGACCAGCATAACGAGCAGTGCCGCCATTTGGCTTGGCTGCTGCAGAGGGCTTTGATGCACAGAGCCGCTGGTGCATGGAGCGCTTGTCATGTAGCGAGTGTGCAGGTGGCATCAAGGAACTTAAGGCAAAGCTGAAAAAAGTGTAGAGAAGTGACACGTGCACAGAACAGAAATATCTGGCCTGATTTTAAAGGGCTGTGATCTGAAGAGCAGGCTACCTCTGCACCAGCGCTTGGGGACATATCCGATGTCCTACCAAAGCGACAGTCGACATCAAAATACATGGATTTTATCTGCAGTGCCTGGGCGAGGTAATACGTCTGTGTACAATGCTTTCAAGGGCAGGCAAGGCAGCTGCCTGGCATCCACGGTCGGTGGCTGCATACAGATGAGCCCGGCCTGCCACAGCAGAGCACCAGTGCCGCGGCGTGACTGAGCAAACCTTCAGCTTCCCAGCACAGGAGCAAGTGCTGCAGCCTGACAGACCACAGAGCAGCACCAACACGGCGGGGAAGCAGCACCGCATCCCCCTGTTTTGCAAGTGCAGGGGGTGAGACATGAAAAGTCACAACATTGGCAGTGTGATGGAACCCGTGATGCCTCGGAGGTGTCACCTGGCAGGCAGGCTGGATCACTGCGTGGACTGTGGCTGGGGCTGGCTGTGAGAGCCTGTCTGCGGAGGTGGGAGAGCTGTCTATGCTCCCTACCCTGCTCAGTCCCTATGGACGAAGCCCGTAGTGCTAAAGAGCAGCAGAGCTGTGTCCCGCGGCACCGTGACATGTGTCCTCTCCATCTGCAGCAAGGTCCCCGTGGCTGCTGGCACTTACTGCACCTGGGCTACACTTACTGCCAGGGAATAGCAGCTGACATGTCCCTGCCTCCTCCCATCCCCTAAAGGCATCCTGACTGTCAGTACGTGTTTTGGGGTTCATCCGATTTAGAGCAGAGCAGACACTCAGCAGAACGCCATGGTCCAGAGGAGGTCCCTGGCTCCTTCCTCTGTGTGTTTTGTATTTCTGTGACAGGGTGTGGGCACTGGGTTTAATTTCTTTAATATGCACATTCAGATTTTGCCTCCACTATTTTGGCTGTGCCAGGGTTGTATGCCCTGTCACCAAAAAGTGCAGACAGACACTTGTCTCCTTGTCAGTGCCAGCTGCAGTATAAAGTACACGTGTCCCCTGTTGATAGTAGAGAAGTTGTCTTGCAGGCAGCACAACCAATAAAGCTTTTATCCCTCAGGGATTTGTGACCTCCTCACCACAGCAATCTCAGTGTCCTACCTGTGTCCTGCAATGCTCCCATTACAGCCCAGCACTCCTGGTGCCATGTTTCCAGCTTCCTATGTGCCTCCCTAATCTCTGCCATGGTACCACCAGCTCCTCTGCGTACCCTCTGGGCTCTGCCTGCCACAGTACATCGACTTTCTTCTGTGTCCCTGTGGCCTCCCTGCAATTCCCCAGCTCTCTTCCATGTTGCCACCCTGTGCTTGTTGGATTGCGATTTAGGCAAGAAATAGCATGTGCTGAGATTAGTCCAGAGCTAGGTAGGTTGTGTTTTGATATCTGCTGGCATCAGACTCAGCAGCTGGCTGAATACCTCTTCTTGGTAGCCTCAAGGGGGAACGGAGAGGGTTGGTGCCATCTACATGGCCACCAACTCTCACAAACCTTGTAGGAACTTTGTATCTCCAAAAGCTCTGACATTTGCTCTGCTGTTTTGTTGGCTGTTGTTAAAAACGGTGAGTTGTGGATGTGAACTAGAAGACAGCATGACCATGTTAATTGATTTCCAAGGGAATGTGTGTATGTCAGATGCTGCATCTCCTAGGTGGAATTGGACCTGCTGCTTGGGACCTCCAGGGTCTGCTCAGCACATGACCACTGGTGAACCTGTGAAATGGAAAGGACCTGGGATTATCTGTCAGGAAGGTCTGTCTTTGTGAAGTGCACTGCCTGGAGAGGGTGGCTTTGAAGTCTTGATTGGCACTGGTTTATTGCTATAAATATATAGAGAGAGCATTTTTGCGCTCGGAACATTTCTGAATGCACAACAAAGGTGGAGGAAGTGAACAAGTGGAGTGCTGTGGGAAGAAGTGAAATGGAGAACTATGTGGGAAGCTCCAATCAAAGCATTGCTAGATAACTTCCCTTCTCTTTAAGGGTCATTATTCCTGCCTGAGAAAGTCAGGGTGGAAACTCAACTCTGTACTACACAAGATGCCTGTGCTGAGGTGCACATGCAGTGGGTTAATGTGGTATATGATATGCAGGAGCAGGTGTCAGCACTCTCCAAACTAATTCCTTCTGCACTTCCAGTGAGTGCAGCATACCTGTTGCCAATCTGGTACATCCATTTATCCAAAGAGTTTGTTTCTTGATAGGCACCTGGAGGCTGCTGATCAGGATGATCTGAGCTTCCTCTTGGAGTCCTTAGGGTGTCTTTTTTCAAAGAGGTGCAGCTACACACAACGGTCTTTGCTTCATCCCTGCTGGCTTAGTGGATGCAGATTGTGGCAGGGGAGGGTCAATGCTGGGGCATCACTCAAAGAGGGTAAGTGCTGACTCTGTTGCCAACATTGACAGATAGAGCTGAGGTCCAGCTGAAGCCCTGCTGGTAGAGGCTGTCTTGCCTCCATCTCCCAGGGATGGGGAGAAGTCTTCTTTCCGCTTACCCTCCATCCCACATGGCACTGGATGGGGGTCTCATTGCTGGAAGTCCACAGTGAAGTTTTAACAGAGCTGAGAACAAGGAGTACAGGAAAACATGTCCGTTTGCTGGTGCAGCTCCTGAACGTGATCCTGAGCTCTTGAACAGCCCAGAGATGGAGGGCTCAGCTGAGAAGCCAGTGGTTCATAGGACTGGTCTGGTAGATTGGTTCAACAAGACCTGTTCCCTGGCATTGAGAACTGCCTTTCCTCTGGGAAGGACATCACCCAGGACAAGGCTGCCAGGGACCTATTAAGTTGCCAAGATACCTTTCTCAGAGGTTTCCCAGCTTTTAGAAGATGAGGCTCAGTTCAGCCAAATTGGGAAGAATAGGGTCTTTCTTCCTCTGCTCACTGGCAGAGTTACCTGGACTAGCATCCTTCCAACATTATTTGAATCTCTTTTCATTTTCTTCTTAAAGGGCTGAATAGGTTATTCAGAAGCTGTTTGTTAACACAGTAAACTGATCCCCTGTGTCCCAGACTGTCGTTTTCATGATTTGCTTTTCAAGATGAAAAATAATACAGTTGTGTGTGGTTTTGTTTGCCGTGGCTCATCTTATCACCCAGCAGTCTTTACAAAGCACATGAGCTGGTTTATTAAAGGATGTGAAATCTGTCCTCCTGCTCTTTGAGAAATACAAAGATAAGCTGGTGGCCACTGGTGAGGGAACCTGCTCTGGTTTCTGCATAACCAGTTTACTGGATATGACTCTGTGCAAACTGCAGCAAGGTGCATGTAAGTCACTGTAGCCTCTGACTGCTTACATTCCTCTGTATGGATAGAAACAAAATGAGTTGGGATTAAACCCCAAAACTTTATTTTCCTGGCTAAGCATCCATGCAGGAATAAAACGAAAATTGCAAAATCTCACAAAGGGGGTGTATTGATAGGAGATGTCCAAAATGCTGGCTTCCTGCAATGAAAACATTGTAGGGAAGCTGGAGAAGCTACTACTCCCTGCGTGGGCAGGGGCGTTGAACCAGATGACCCACTGTGGTCCCTTACAACCTTCCTTATTCTGTTGTTCTGTGATACTTTAGGTCTTTACCTGGAGTGTTTTTACAGCTGATGTCACATTTTCTTGATTTTTATTATTCATATGTTAGTGTATTTCCAGGTATGTTGCCTTTTTGGAGGGTGCTGTTTTCTGCTCTGTTTCTTCATTGATAAGAGCTTCAGCCACTCTCCTGTGAAAATTAAGCTAGTGAAGGTATTAGATGCCCACAGTTTGAAGTTCATTGTGTTTTGTGAAGTCTTAACTGGCTCTGTGCATGGATTGGACTGGACTTCACTCCATGGCTCATGTCCCCACCTCAGCAACACGAGGAGCAGCAGAGAGTCCTTGCATTGCCGCTGGTCACAGCAACAGAACTGGACTTGCCAATGTGAGCCAGAAACCTTTCACACAGTGTCTCCTTCATACAGTGGACTTTAACTAGGCTCAACACCTGTTTCCTGCATCACAGCTCCACAGGCATCCTCTAAAGAACACTAGGGGTTGTTCTGAAGTTTGAGTTTATCCAAGTGCTCAATGGCTTGAGATGAAAAAAAAATAACAATACTTGTGAGCACTTACAACTACAGGCATGGCATCTTTGCCAAACACAATCTAGGAAAACGTTCCTTTCCAGCTGTGCTTCTTCTAAGGACATGGGAGACTTCCTAGCCTTTCTCCCAAAGGAGACTTCTTTTTACAGTTCTTCACTTTTTTTCTGTTAGTACCCACACCACCCTGTTGGGGATCCAGGCAAGGCAATGTGTCTGGGATCCAGGCGAAGCTAGGCGATGAAATCCCAAGCTGGCAGCAAGCTGCCCCGGAGCGCTGGGTGCGCAGAGCCGGCCTCCTTTCCCAGCACTCGATGTTCTTGCTGCTATCGTAGGTTGAGTAGTTTCTCAACTTCCAACTCGCAGAGCACATCGTACTCCTTCCCCCAGTGCTCAGGCACTGAAGGTCCCCTAGCGCCTCGAGCCCTGCCTTTTAAGGTCCACCCTCCTTGTTAGGCCATTAGCTTTATTATTATTAAACAATTAACACCTGAGTGTGATGACCAGGAGGGCTGCCCTGTCAATCAACAATCAGGTAGCCCTCTGGTCAATCTCTACATTCTCTACACCACCCTTTCAGTGATAATTGAGTTGTGCTTCCCTAAAAGGACCACTGAAGATTTAGACTTGTGATAATTACTCTCAAGGCTTCATTTTCTCTCCCAGCTACATGACATAGCAGAGGAAAGGTTCTCATTGAAACAAGGGGAGAAAAATGAAAGAGGGTCTGCTTTCACCTCCAGGGAACTGGGCTAGTGATTTACCCATGATTCCCAGGAGCAGATGTGCCTCTTGTCCGGTTAGTCTTAAAAACTCCTTCTTGACTCAGGTTCAGGTTTCAGCCCTTGATATATATAACTAGCAATGGAGAAAGGATGATGGGACAAAAGCAGCTTATCTTCTTATTAATGTAAATAAGCATGCTGCATGCAGTTCATACACACGGGGAAGGGTCACAGCTATATTCACTTAGGTGCCCAGGGCACTGGCAGAATAAAACCAGGTTAAATCTAAAACAACGCTTGTAGTAAGGTGGGGGTCGGTCTCTTCTGCTGTGTCCATAGTGAAAGGACAAGAGGAAACGGCTTTAAATTGCAGCAGGGGAGATTCAGATTGGACATTAGGAAAATTTTTTTCACTGTAAGGGTGATTGGGTATTGGAATAGGTTGCTCAGGAAGGTGGTGGAGTCACCATCCCTGGAAGTGTTCAAGATGCATCTGGATGTGGTACTGGGTGATTTGGTTTAGTGGTGATGTAGGTAGGCGGTTGGACTGGATGATCTTGAAGACCTCTTCCAACCTTGATGACTCTATGATTCTATGTAAGACTCCCTTAAACTTAAGATGGATGCAAATAGCAACAAAAATTAAATAACACATGGCCAGCAGTGAGTGCTGGAAAGCAAATATTTGGAGGAGATCAAAGATCAGATTTTCTGGAGCACTGCTGCTTTGCTGTGCACTGTCCCTGTGATCTGGCCATAAGCCAGTTTGAATGATCAGGTGTTTTGTGTATAGTCCATTGCCAACTATTCCACTTACACCCTTTGGACCTGGCATAGCAAATACAAACGTGAGGCTGGAAAAAAGGGCTAAGTGTTTATCTCACTCTGCTACTTCTTGTCTCTGTTCAGTCCAGGGAGAGTCAAAGCTGCCCCTGCTCACTCTGTGCCTGTTGGCTGTAAGGGCCTGCTCAAAGCAGCATCAAGAATGAGTCAGTGTAAAGGTTTGGGAAATCATTGCAGGATAGTCTCCTTCACCCAGACTGCCTGCCCTGTAGAATCAGTCTGTGATTGCAAACCAAGTAAGGTCCTTTCCTCCCCACCTCCAATAGCAAAAGAATGCAGATCAAGCAGTGCCCTCCATGGTAACTGTTCAGCGCCGTCATCTTACTGTGTGTTTGGTGGACATGCACCACCACCAAAACTGATGGAATTAGAAAGGAAACTAGAAGGAAAAAGAACAGGTCTGCCTTGCTTTCCACAGCCACCGTGGCTGCACGCAGCGGCGGGTGCAAAGCCTTCCGCTGAACCATACATGGCTCTCTTCCCAAGTCACCTGTGCTCCTCTCTCTCCATTGTACTCTGAGTGGCAGTTTTAAATCTGCTCACACCCACAGCTCCTGGAAGGCTATTGCTTTCTAAAGATAAGCAAACTAGTATTTAAAATAAAAATTATGAACTTACTCGGTGTCACTCTGTTTTTCTAAGGCGTGTGTTTGCAGTGAGCAGAAACATGTATCCTCGGCAGACAAGCAGTTTCTTTCCTCAGGGAGGAAGGTAGATGTTGGTCCTGTTTTTTTTAACAATCCCAGGAACTGGGATTAGAAATAATTAATTTTTTGGAAGTAATCTGTGAGGTGACTCTGCTCACATACAAGAAGTGTATTGCGTACAAGAACTGCACCCATTGCCTCTGCTTTCACAGCAGTGATGGTAACGTATCTCTGCCTTGAATGTACATCTCAATACTCTGTCATGTCAAGAGACCTGGGTGGAAAGCATAGCGGTGCTACTTATTATTGGCCTAGTAACAAAAGTAATCACAAAGTACACCTGAGCAACTATTCCAGATGGAAAATTAGTGAAACAGAGACCAAGTACTATAACTTCGGGGGGAATGGTGATGCTAATAGAGGAAAACAACTACTGCCCAGTACGATGCGTTTGTTGAATTAGGGTAAGTAAGTATGATTTCATGAGGTTTTTTTCTCCCTATGGACTATTTTAAGTTGATGTGTATATTCTAAATTTTACTCATCTAGTGGGGAAAAATTTATATCCTTTCCACTCATTTGAAAACAATTAGATTTATGCATATGTTAAAATATAGACACAGCAGAAGGTAACGGGACAGAAAAAAGGGGGTATAGACCTGAAAGAAAGGTAGCTGAGAAATTTCAGCAAAGATTTTTCCTATATTTGCAAGTCCCAATAGAGGCTAGGCAGATGCTAATTGAAAAATGTGCCCATTCCCAGTTATCTAGTGACTGACAGGAGGTTAATTTGGTGGCACTTGCCTATCTACCAGTGGGCTGAGGAAATCGCAGCGGTCATTTCACCACATGGAGAACAGGATTAACAAATCCAAGCTTTCCATTTTTCAGTGACTGTAGTACTGACTATAACCTTTGAGACTTCTTGTCCTGCTATAGGAAAACCTGATACACAGCGTTTGGGTTGCTCAACTCTGCAGCCTGATCCCAGCTCCCTGGGTTGCTTACGTACATTGTAGATGTTCAGGATGTACTCCTCCATAACTTTGCTGGGAGACAGTCTGTCACTCTGGAAGAGCTACAGGCTGTTATTTTTCTTTTCCTCTGGCCATTACAAGGCATGATCAGGTTAGTCCTTGCAGAGTTCCTGGAAGTCATTTCAGCAGAGTTATAATTAGTTTGCATGAGCCCTGGCCATTTGCCTTCTCTTCCAACTATCATTTTCCGGTACCTGAATCAATGCAGAAGGAAAAGTGATACTAGCAGGGATGGGGGGTTGGCTGTGGTTGGCTGGGGGGTGACTTCCACACCATTAAAAATGTCGATGCCCCCATAAACATTTTTCTTTGGAATGAAAATGAGACACTGGGATTTTTTGGATTTTGGAAAAAAAAAAGCGTGACAAAGAGACCTCATGTAGCAGTTTGAAGCCAAGTCTTCCACAGGCTGTTGTTTTCAAACAAAACTGCCTATTTTGAAAGAAGAGGCTGGTTTGGGGGGTTTTTTGCAGTATTTCCCAGGTAAAACAAAATATTTCAGCACTTATGAACTGAAAGCTCAATATGAAATCCATAGTGAAATGGTCAAAAATGCAGCCTCTCCCAAGCCAGCTCCTTGTCAGGGAGTGGTGGGAGCTTCACATTCACCATCATCCATCCAAACATTGCTGAGCTCTGCTCTTGCCCCAGGCTCTGGCTGCTCCATCACCTCCCTCTGGACTGATGGAGGCACAAAGTCTTTTGCTTCCAACACTTGGACATTTCCCCTGAGAAAAGCTGAGCTGACAGGAAAGTCACCAAGAGTGCTAAATCTGCCTGGGTATAACAAGACAATAATGAGCTCTCCCTAACAGTTCACTTAGACTGGGAGGAGGGATGCTGACATGTTTCTGAGCACGGTGCTCCTGAGCTGCCAGCCAGGTCGTGGCTGTGCTGTTCTCTCACCAGTGCATTAAACTCACCTGTGTCTTTTCAGCAGCTTTGTGAGTCTGCTTTCCGGCATCCAACACCACTTTCATTCTGTGCGTAGCTCCTAGGAGCCCAAGGTTGTTGTACAGCCAGTGGAGAGAATTAAGCACCCAAAGCAGAGTTATTCTCAGGACCCAAGTTATTTCCTCTTCATTCCCCTCTGAAGGTTTCTAAAAGCTATAAGCTGTTGGTACTGCCTGAGGTCTTAAGGGAGATAAATACTCTGTTCAGCCTGTGTCTGCAGTTCATTGGAAATATAGGATTATCTCCAAAGGTTTAAACAGTCTGAATGCCATTCTGGCAGAGCTGGTACTTACTTTGCACATTGCTATATTGATTGCTGTAGTGAGACTGACCTTCTCATGGGCTATTCTGCCTTGTTTATTTTCCTGCCTGCACCAGTGAGAGAAGTTAATTAAACAGATTCCACTGGAGAACATTTGCTTGGAGACTGATTTCCCTTCCCTTGCTCCAAACAAAGAGGTATAGTCAAAACGGTGTAGATTAGTCCCTACATTTATACTCCTTTAAAATCCTTTTCCTATATTCTCTCTAAAGTTCATGCACTTTAAAAGCCCTAGTGCTGTGTAACATTTATGTATGTTCTTTTTTACTAGCCTGGTCTTAGTATTTCTAAAAAACCTAATACACATACACATACACATACACATACACATACACATATATATGTATTGGTAGGTGTCGTGGGTGTTGGTCTCTTTTCCCAAGTAACAAATGATAGGATGAGAGTAAACAGCCACAAGTTGTGCCAGGGGAGGTTTAGATTGGATATTAGGAAAAATTTCTTCATGAAAAGGGCTCTCAGGCACTGGAACAGGCTGCCCAGGGAAGTGGTGAAGTCAGCATCCCTGGAGGTATGTAAAGGATGTATAGATGTGGTGCTTAGGGACATAGTTTAATGGTGGTTTTGGCAGTGTGCTGGGTTAACAGTTGGACTTGGTGATCTTAAAGGTCTTTTCTAACCTAAATGATTCTATGATTCTCTACATTTACGTAAGAGCCACTGGGATCTCATAAGATATAGAAACAATTAGTAAGTCAACACTTCACCTGTTGAGCTGACATTATATGACCACTGCTTCAGTAAAACACACTGGTGAATGCATTCGTGGACACCTCAGGGATGTCAGGTGCTGGGTGCTCTCTGTTCCCAGCAGTGCTGTCAGGAGCTGGACGTAATGTTGAGGGGGTCAGTGCACAGGTGAGGGGTGGAAGCAGAAGGCCAGGCTCTCCCCTGCTCTCTAAACTTTTGGATGAAGTAGATGTCACTCACATGCAAAAAGCTCTAGATGCCCTGAGGTTGTCCTAGCAGAGGAGCTGCCCACTGGCTGGCAGCTGTGGCAGTAATGCCATGGCTGATAGGGGCACTGGGCTTACCTCCCTTAATAATAAAAGGGAGGAAATTTTCTGTGAGAGATTCTGGGTTTGCAGCTAATCTGAAATAGCTTATATCTTGCTAGGTGTGCTGCAAAAGACAACTGTTCAAAAGGGTCTTTGGAGAACGCTTGGAGTGCTTTCCCAACACAGGAGCTCCAACAAGGAGGGTCCCTCTTGGTGTCTGTCTGTCTGCCTTCCTGTTAAGATGATTAATGCTGATGGAATGTTAATGCATTTTCCATAATGTACTGTCGCAGCCAGGGTCTTGGGCAGGCATTTTTTATTGTTATTAAGTCTAAACAAAAAAATTCCTGCTGATTTGTAGTTAAGCTGAGGTCAGCCAGTATCTATCTTCCCCATCAAATGCATGTAGACCTTTAAAGAACATGGCTCTTTTCCTGCTGATAACCTCTTCAGAGAGAAATTGGAAACTTCAAGCTGTTACTAAATATTTGGTTTTCCTCAATAGTAGAAGTAGCAACATTTCTCAAGCTTGAGGGGGACATCTGTCTCTGAAATACAAGCACATTTCCACACTAGGATTTTAATGGCTACAAATTCACTTGTCCCTTCCATTTAATTTTCAGAGGATGTGTGTGCATGGGCAGGTAAGTTGCAATGAATCAGGTAGTGAAAGAGAGCTGGAAAATTTAAGTTACCTTATGGTGTTTTTTCTTGTGTTTACTGTTTTAAATTGTTGTAACTCTTAGGTTAGCTGAGACCTCCTAGAAGTGGAGGGACAATTTACCTTTGTTGCTCTAAATGATGGTTTCACCAGCTAATTGCTTCAACATTGCTATATATTCCTACACGGAGAAGGTAGGGAGTGGGAGCTCTCAGTGGATGCTCTGCATCCACAGAGGGCTACATCTGAGTCACTTGGGATCCAGCTATAGCCAGTAGAGAAGACTCTTTGGGAGAAATTCCTCTCGCATTACTGAATAGATGAGTTGATGAATGGCTTGTGCTAGTGGAAACCTGCAGTATTCCCCTAGTGTACTATCTAGGAGGGGGTGAGCTGCAGCCTGGTTGTTCCTCAGGCTATGAGTGAACTGAGCCAACCTGCTCAGTTGGTTGCAACTGGCTGCATCTGCATGGCTTCTCTAATCACTTCTGTGCCATGGTCCTCTGATGGGTCAGGTTGGCATCACTTGATCTCTCTCACAAAAGAGCTTCATTGATTATCTTTTAGGAAAGAAACGAATCTGAGAAGATCAGGATTGTCTGCTAGCACAGTGCTGCCGTGAAAGGCATGCTAGTGGAAGAGTTCATGAAGTAACAATAAAAATGCCTCAAAGCTTTTCCCCAAAGTTAACCAACCTTTGAGTGAATGAGTGCTTGTCAAAAATGAGAATGTCCAAGTAAGACAACCCTTCTGCAGATCACGCTTCTTATTAATTTTTGTGGGCGCATACACTCCTCTTACTGTGTATAAAGGATTCAGTTGGAAGTTACATTTTTTGTAATATATGAAGAGCCTGTTAATCTTTGCAAATAAGAGCCAAATAAATTTTACCTTCTGTATTTGTTCACATGGGGTTTTTTTGTATACAAAATTTATTTTTTGTCTGTAATTTTTCCTCCCCACTTGCTTTGGTAAGAAACTCAGGGGTAAAATCCCATGATGTATATGAAACTGATAGGTAGCTACAAAAGGAAAACCAGATGGCAGCCCAACAGAAGTACCAGATGTACATTTCTGCATCTTTTATATGAATTGAGACACCCAGAAACACAAACTTCTGTTGTTTACAGTAGAGGAGTTCATAACCCATATTTTAAAATTCAGAACTTTACTCTGATACTTAAGAATATACTGCTATATTATTGTCAGTACATCAAAAATTGAATCCAGGTCATTGGCAAACATGCCTACTGTGGGCAGTCATACTCCAGAACTGAGGTGGTCAAACACCTGGAGCTACAGACAAATTTCAGTTAATTGCCTTGTGTTGCAAGTGCTCCTTCTCCAAGTGGGTTTATGGCTTTATCTTGTGGGGAGAGCAGACAAATGTTGCTGGAATGAGGACTGTATAGGAGGAAGAGGATGTTTACATTTTCCCCTGTATTCTCTAATAGCTTTCAATGAAGAAATTTAAGCACGTGACTCTCTGACCACATTCTTTTAAGTCCAGCTTACTGAGGTTTGTTTAATATCCTGCTAAAATAGGATATAGTTAATTTCTAGCTCAGTTGGAACTTTAGATCTTTTGTTCTGAAATCCTTTTCTTAAGTTGCTGTAGTTTTCTTGTTTAAACAACTCTTCTGGAAGATGAGTACCTGCTGCAACTCCTGCTATGTAGGTTTTCTCTGCACCGAGAGATCAACTTTTGCGTTGAAAATCCATACCAAGAGTTAAATGCATTAAAAAATAATGTTTGTTTCATTTTTTTTCCTTTAGAGACTGAAATACAGGGTTGAAACATTAAAAAAAGAAAACCTGGAAGTCTTAACTGTGTGCCTGCTGTACATAAAAACTCTAGTTTCATTTTAGAAGTGTTGATATTTTGGCAACATTCTACATTGTTCATTTCAGAATCCTAAACTTGGGCTCAAGTTTTACAAAGAGGGACTGACTTGTGGGTTTTTTGGGTGTGGCTTAGATACCATTTTGAGGTTTGGAAGAAGGACATGAGTAGGAATCGATATCACTAAAATAATCCAACTAGGAGTGTTGGAAAGTTAATTACACCCTGAAAGCAGCACTTTATAGCTGGGTATCCTTTATTTTGTGAAATGCCCTGGACTGAAACAAAAAGGCACTGTTATGGTTTGAAAGGGGCAGGCAAAAAATCTTATTGGCTTTTGCTGCCAGGACCCAGTGAATGAGGGGTGGAGTTTAGGCCCCTGTTGTGAAAAGGGGTCTGGGTGTCAGGTATCAGGTATCAGGTGTCAGTATTCCACCCATTTTCCTGCCAGACTCTACAAAAGCCAGGAGGACTGGGGGCTTCCCTCTCTTGCCCTCGTGGTCTCCCTTTGGCTTCAGTCTCCTCTCTTC